>BSBM01000543.1:1242500-1842500 GCA_027924585.1 Larix kaempferi | reverse complement strand
AATAAGTATGCCATAGAACTATTGTGTCCTTCCTTGCTCAATCTATGAACTTACAATTCAGTAATTTTGCTACCAGAAAGTTCTTCAAGTATACTTCATATTTTCTTTATATGATCATTTACCATAACAAGGATTTCTTTGATCGAGAGGATCTTCAAAATTAAATTTACCAACCAAGTAGTGAAGGATTTTCTGTGTTTGTGGATACCATCATGACTAAAATTTATTCTCTATTATTTGATGCCCCACCATCTAGAATATTCCTAGAATGTAAGAACTTGCTTCAGCTAAATCCTGATGAATCAGTAGGGGATTGGTTCTACTTTGAAAATCATACTGATATTCAAGTCTATGGAGCAAAAATGGCCCCATATAAGCTTCCTGTATTCTTGAATCCTAGAATTTTTGCTTTGGAATATATTCACCAAAAGTTCAATTGTCATGTTGTGCACTTCATGAAGGGTAATATCCCTAGGAATTTCAAAATTCCTAGTGAAGCAGGGCCTTTTAAAGTAAGAAGCAGGTCCGCGCAAGTAGTAGTTGAAGAGATGCTGGTTACTTTTAACTTCTCTACAAGTTTCACATGTAAGTACGATCCTAAAGGGATCATATCCCGAAAAAAGGAAGTCTGCAAGATCAACAACTTATCCTCATGAGCTGCATCCAATACTAGACAAGATTTCCAACTTGAATAGTTGGGAACATGCCAAGTTGGATTTGGATCCAAACCAGTTATCAACAACCCCAATTATTCCCACTCCTCACAAAGTGGATATTCTGGGAAAAATGCCTACGTATGAACCAAATTCTGATATCGATAAGGAAAAATCAGAAAGTGTTGGTTCTCTGTCAAAGAAGTCTAAATCTGAGAAAACATACAGTATTGCACTGCAACTAAATCCAACTCCCACATCGCTGGCACCTGTCATTTTGGAAAATTTTCCCTCAGCGGCATGACCTTAGAAGCAAGAGACAACCTCTAAACAAGATGCTTTGGAAACAACATCTCCTGTTAAAGATGGAATTTTTGTTTTATACTCCTAGATAAAGGATGGCAATATAGATCTCCATAAAACTATTTTCCCAAAGAAAGATCTTGATACAGGACACCAATCCAGGATGTTGTCTACGTTGGGTTTAAGGAAAGGGACCCTAAAAATGGCCATACTGGAGCCAATTGTACCTAGAGGTAAGAAAGTGCCTTTGAATTTTAAAACCACCAAAGTCACAGTTAATTTTGATGCATTCCCCTCTAAGGACATCATGGAAATTCACCAAAAAACAGGTGAAGGTGTGTACAGGGATGTAATGAAGTATACAATGAGAACCAATAGGTTGCAGAATTTTGTCAATAGGTTAGAGCGGTCGTTGAAGAATGAAAAATCGTCTAATAAATCTAAGCAGCTGAAGATTGCTGATTTGGAGCAACAAATCACCAAATTAGTAAAAGACCCAAGTGATGCATCCCCTATTCAAAGCATGTTGAAGGAGAAAGATAAAGAGATTGCAGGTTTGAAGAAGAAGCTCAATATTCCCACAATTGAGCACTCTTAAACAATTGAGATTCTAGCAATACAATTTGAATTGGACAAGACACTAGAAGATAGACAAACACTCAAAGAAAAGGTCTTTTATCTAGAAGGGGAAGTAGACAAACTTAAAAAGAAGAATCAAGATGTTATACTTCAAAAGGAAGCAGCCTTATAGGTCACATCTTCAGCTGACCTAACAAATAAGCTTGCACGAGAAATAGCATAAATGAGCCTCAAAGATGCTTAATTGAATCATGTACAAGATCAGTTAAAACATAAAAGTGAAGAGATTATGAGCTCTAATGAGGAGATAGCCCAAAGAGACATTGTCATTTCTGAATTATAGTAGTCAAACTAAAGTAGACCTACAGAAGGGCATTCAAGATTTGTCTAGGAATATAATGGGTAAGCCTTTTCTCAAGACTGTAAGGTTCATGATTTGGGAAAATATAGCAGTGCTTATAACAACTCAATGGATCCATTTTGTTATTTCACAAGAGGAGTGGGAAATTGTTGAGACGGCTTCTCAAGATTCTCACACTATCTTGAATTGCGTGGAAATAAAATATGGAGCTAGCAAAGAAAGTTATTGATTCTTAAATGAAAAAACCTTTGATGATCTCTAATCCTATGGTGTTCGAGATAGAACAAAAATAATCATAGAGGCTAACAAAGTGATCACAAAAAGTATAATGGCTTAGGGCGTTGGGGACATGGCTAACCAGCTGTCCCATGAAGTTCGTTCTTTTAAATCCCTATTTATAACTTTGTTTCTGCTTGGCCTCCTGTATTTTTTGGATGGACATGGAGATTTGTATCGTAAGGATCATTACAATGTCATGATTTTTGAAGCACTCAATTCTGAAGTCAATCTTGTGGATATCCATGGAGAGTTAGACGGAAAAACAGTCGTGGACAAGTTGCATCTAGATTTTGAAATCCTCATCCGTCTTCAAACAATTTTCAAGTCTTTTCCCAAACCCATGTTTGAGCATTATACTAATCTAGATATGGCACTCATAGAACTAAAGATTTTTCAGTATCCATTAGGTAAAGAATGGAAGATCATAACAAGGTTCCTTCAACTAAAGCAGCTATAAAGAGGTGCAACACAGTCGATAGTTGGAGCTTCATCATCAGAGCAGTAGCCTCCTCCACCTAATCAGGAAGGACCAAAATCTCCTCCAGCAAGTCAACATCTAGTTACTAGATAGTCTTTTTGTAACAATTTTTTGCTTAAAAGTAGTTGGAAAAGCTGCAAGTTGTTATTTCATAACCGAATTTTGTTGTAAATTTTGTAAGAGCCTAAGAGGCTATAAATAGATTAGAACAATTGACACCAAAAGGGACTCTTTTTTGTAAGAGGTGGAACTTCTGAAGATTAGGGTATGATCAAGTAACGGTAAGAGAACATTCAAGCTCTATTTTGCATGCATGTGGATTCTAAAACTCTCATATGTGTAGTTATTATTTCCTTCTTATGTATTTCCATCTCTTTCATCTTATTCTGTAATTGGAAAAGTTAATACAGGCCCTGATACGATTATCTTTAACTGATATTTGATTCAAATATGGTTTTGGGTATCTTTTTATTTTTATGTTGTGAAGTATTCATAATATATGATTCAAATATGATTGTATTATTCCGGTAAGGATTGGGTTCTACTTTGTCATTATTTTGTTATAACTATTGAATTCATTTTGCTAAGTACGTTTTCTGTAAACATGGGATAAATATTTACTTTTAAACAAGTACCTTTTCTCATGCCATTCCATTCACATATGTTGTTTCAATTTTATACTGACATACCAGAAGTGTTGCTCACATTCTGTAAACATGATTATGGTTGTTCTCTGTATTTGTGATTGAATATGAATAGCATGATTCTTGATTATCTGTTGGAAAAATGCTAAACTGTAAGAAACAATATTATTGATTCCTAGGAACAACTCTAAAATACATCCTTAGAATGTCTTTGGGACCAACAGGGTCCATACTATAACTAACCAACTAGTGGGGTTGGTACTGGTGTAGGGGGTATTGAAGTAGGTTCCATGGATGGATAATGCAGCGTCATGTTAAATGGAACTGAAGTGGTAGGGGGGACCTTTCGTAAGTGGTAAATAAGCCCAATAATCCCATCCACCGAGTGTGATGAGCCTGTAAGTGTAGGATCTAATGACCAATGTCGAGGGGCGTCAAGAAGGATGGTGTAAAGGTAGCCCGATTTTGCCTATATGATATTGAAATGCTGGTATTTCAGAATTGCCTCTTCCTCGCTTTGTGTCATGGAGATGGAAACATATTTAGCTATGGCAGTTTGGAGATATTTGATAAACCAATCCAACAAAAAGGGTTCTTGTATTTCGATTTTAAACAATGTGTGGCACCTACACCACTCATGGATGTGGTTCGCGGTGTGGGTGGATGTATTTTGTTGAAAATCTGTGAGAATTGTGAGACCAAGGTCATGCTAAATTGGAAGTTGGAAGTAAGTAAGAAATGTGGTGGCCAATGTCGCAAAGATGGCATGGGTGTCTCTCGGTAGGTTTCCTGTCGTTCCGATGAGGGTACACTGAATGAGACGAAGCTTCACAGGATCATCCACTATGCTGTTATAAGAACACTATAAGTGGAAATACATGATATGGTTGGCGGGATCATCCCCTTGATCTCCCTTGAATTTATTAATGTCGGAGGGAATTTTATCTAGCATAGCTGGTCATGTTGGATCATTTGCAATGGGGTCATTTATCAGTTTTGTCAAATCAAGGAGATTTAAACTAGCCATGAAAGGTAAGGTAGGAGGATTTGGTCCCTCCAATGTGTGTTGGGTGTGGTTTCCATGAGGGGGAGACCCATGTGGTGTTGAAAACAACGAATGACCTCCTACGAGAGAGGATGGGTCAAAGGGGTCCAAAGGGTCTCTTAGAGGAGAATCCAGAGGAGTACCTCTTCTGGCGACAGAGGAGGTGGGGGGATCAATACTTTTTCTGAGAGGATAAAATGAACCTAGAAAGGATCGGCTTCTCTTAGATGATCCTATAAATGTGGCATGGGAGCGGCCCCAACTACAGTACCGTCCATGTGAACTAAGAGGAGAAGGTGTAAAAACACCCCTAGAGAGAGGGGAGAGGCCTTGTAGTCTTCGAGACTACCTTAGGGGACTTTTTTGGTCCTCAATGGTGAAGGATTTGTTTAAAATGAGAGTGATGGTGGGATTATACACAATTGAACAAATGCAAAAATATTCCAACCACAACAAATGCAAATATGGTGCAATAAGTGAGTGATATGTGCAAAAGTTGGTTTTAGTTCAAGTGTTCCCACACATGGGTTATTTTTAATTATGAGTTAGTGAACTTGTATTTAAAAAGAAAATAAATGAAAATTCCCTAAAAATGACCTAACATCATTCCTCTCAAATGTAATTGGGCGTCCCAAAAGTACATCTCATCATGACAATAGGATCCACACACCAATTGACTAGTGGAGGTAACAAAGAGCTAGTTCTATCGGAAATGAGGCCAATGTTCCAATCAAGATGACTTGGAAACACCTCCCAATGGAAATAACTAACTTCAGGAGTCAATTGAACCCACAATTTCTCCTTGGTGATGTCCTAATTTTGGCCACTAAGATACCTTGCGTCAAGTGTGGATCAATGGTTCGGCCTTCACGATATAGTGTCGTATCCATAGAACGAGCTGAGTGACTCGTAGGGGAGAGAGGGGAAACTATACCTCGGCTTTCACCTCCTTGCTCACAGTGCACTTTTGATCCGGGTTTTCTTTGAACACTTGCTTATAGCAGGATTTTGAAAGTACCTTATAAGTCAACAATGTTATATTTCAAAATATCGCTAATGAAAGTAGATTGGTGGGAATTAGTGGATGCCTAACCCAATCAATTGTGCATAAAGAAGAACAATCTTGAATACTAGTGACAACAATGAGGCCCTTTGAAAGCCTCAAGGTTGGTTACCTAGGTAAGTTCCGAGATATATGAACTCTTTACTCCCTAATCTTTGTCTAGGTGAACTAATTACTAAAAAAAAAGTAATTATTGCAAATTAACTTAATTTAAGTTCATTAGTGAGCAGTAATGGGGATGCAGGATTGTAGTATGTAGTGAAAAAAGAAATCAAAATAATATAGCACAGCGAAACAATACTCTGCCATGCAGTATCACGGAAAAATATAAAACATACGCACTATAGCATGAGTAGAACATAGACAAGGTGTGCGAGTCAAACAACTGTATGTCGCGCTAGTCATGAACAAATTTCCTACATTGGTAGTGCAACTATCGAAGGCGTTTCCACGCTGGTAGCATGGACAAGATGTTGGGATCCGCGCTACTGTGTAAAAATTAATTGTGGATGACATGGGGCTAAATTTGGAGCAAGAGGGGGTATACCTGATCTCCTGCAAATGTTAAACACCCATAATTAATTACTTAGCATAAAACATCCTATTTTAAAATAAATAAACAAAAATAAGTGGAGTCGTCATTAGAACTATTGTGGAAACAATTTCACAAGTGTGCAGTCGTCCACTGGGTAAGGGGTTAGGCCTTGTAGGTTGTAGCAAGGCCTCAGTCCTTGGAGCCCTTGTGGGGTTGGTTGTCCTCCAAGTGATTCTACAATATATTGTTAGTGGAATTCACTTAAAACAAAGAAACTTGAATAAAATGTAAAATGAAAAGAGATGGGGGGGGAATGCAAACTCCAACAACAATACAGGATATTCCAAACCACTTTTTATTTCCCAATGGTCAAGATGTACAACAGCTAGGAGATGTGGGCTTCAAGGGAAGCCAACAATATCCCTTAGGGAGGCCTTTTTTCCAAACTATATGCTAAGTGAATGATAGAACAATGGAGAGGAACTCTTCCCCCTTAAATGAAGATGGCAAGGGATCTTGGGAACCCTTACAAAGGTAGGAAGAGGTGGGCTATGAGGAAGCTCCAACACAAGTCCAACAGCATGACCTTGCTCTTGATTTCTCTCTACATAATGCATGCCAATGGATTCCTTATATAGGCCAAGAGGTGTCCAACAAACAACTAGATCCAAATGTGAACTCATCTACTCCATGAACTAGTTCCAAGGTACACAAAGGGGTATATTTAATGCCACCAAGTGTGTGAGGAGATTAATTTGGATCCTTGGACGTGATGGAGCCTTCAATGCACCATGGGAAGTAGGTGGTCCCGTTGTTTTGACAATAGCACAACTATTGAATAAATAGCCGTGCGAGTATTGTGTGAGAACTGAACTGATAACATGCGCTATAGCGTGGGTCAAAGCTTCAATTTTTAAATATGGGTGGGTCTTTTCTATTAGAATAACTATAGGATCTTGAACATTTGATATTGTTGGAGAGGTTGGAAACAACTGAGTGTCACATGTTGAAGAGCATATAGGATCTGGTGCAACTAAAAATGCTTACATGATCATCCTCTTCTTGGTCCATAACATTATCTCCTTTTTGCATGGCTTCCTTTTGCAAAATGGTGACTCTCAGTAACCCATAACTAGTCAATGATTTAAGTGGTGAGTGCTGGTTTCAACATCCTTTATGACTTATTTCCCGCATACCTTCATGTTCAAAATAATCATATCACCTAGTGCCCCTTCTTGTCCATAAGTGTGTACAATGACTAGAAATGAGGTAAACTATAGTCTAAATTTAATTACATCATCTTCAATTTAATTAATTGAAACAACTATAGTCTAAATTTTTATTCCTAGTTAATTTAATTGCCTAGGGTAATTTACCAATGTTATCCCCCTCATCATTAATTAATTGACTTTCACTAGGATCCATGGGGTTTTAAGGTGACATTGGATGCTTCCTGGTGCTTACAAAATGGGAACATGACATTATAGCAGTCTAAAGTAGACCTATAGAAGGGCATCCAGGATTTGTGTTGTTATAGAACTTTCTTCCTATGGATAAGAAGAGGCTCTCTTAGGTTAGACTAGGATAGTGCTAGCTCTAAACTAAGACAATTAGGTAACAAATGCAACCTTGAATCATGAACTAAGCTCATACGACAAGATTGAATGTATTTGGTAATGATAGAAGGATATGACTCACCTTCAAACCGGATGTTTGTCCCGCTTCTAGATTTGATCCTGAAGCTCCCAAGTAGAACCTATCAAGATCAAATAAGAAACAAACATGCAATCTCCCAAATACCTTGAACCACAAGTTAGATTCAAATCTTACTAGATACACTTCATGCCAACGATTCAAACACAATGCACATGAAATGGGAAACAAGACAAGTTATCATTAATAAGAAGCTTGAAAACACTTACATAGGGTTTCGTGATGTCCAAGTCAGCTCCAGCTCCAAGACTTCCTCCCTCTATCTATCTCTGCAAATCTCTTAAGATCATAGGTTGGATACCCCCCAGTAGTTCCCCCCCATGGCTCATGGATGGCCTCTCCTTTATAGCATTTGAGGAGTTAACCATAAGGAGAGGAAGGTGGATCTAGTGAGGGCTTAGTGGATCAGCCAAGCTAAACAGAGAGAGGAGGTTGAGATCGAATCAAGGGTGTCAATCCCAAGGTAATATCTTGGAAGGTACAGATCCAAGATCCAAGTCTAAGGGATAAATTAGGATTTTCGCGCCCCAGACACTGAGCATAGCACAAAAATTTGTTGATTTTCGTGGGTTAGGGGTTATGCAAAGCATGAAAATATGAGGTTTTCGTGGGCTGGTAGATGTGTATGGCACGAAAATCAAGGTAAACAAGGTCAAACAAGGGTCTAGAAAGTTGTTTCTCGACCAACAAGGGGTGGATTTGTCTCCAAGGTGTATAGATGAGACCAAGGAGGGTACCAACAACATGTAACATTCATTAGGGAGAAATTTCGCTAGGTCACATGGTACAAAGATGCCACACTAAAGATCCAAGTGTAACTTTGAGGTATAACAGATGCCCCATAAAGTGTGAGGTCAGAAGAAACTGATGGCCGAAAGACTTTACCAATAAATTGTGCGGAGATAGCATCGAGGGAGTCAGAGAGGAGATGCAAGGAAACACGATGTCAAATACCACTGAGGTGGGAATACCCATGCTCAAAACAACTGACTCAAAGCATGGATGTCGACCAATACATTGGAGATCCATGAGAACTAAGAGGACATAGACTGTGGACAAATCATGGCTACTATGAGCAATCGTAGATCCATGAGACGACAATAACACAGCCACGACCAATACAATAGTGGATATGTGTGACAATACAATACTGAGGTCATCAACATGCTGTGTATGTAGAGACCTACTCAATAATATCCATCGCAACCTGGATGAGGAAATAGTATCAGGAACGTCTAGGGTCTTCAACCTGAGCCCAAAATGATATGAATCTGACCATGTGATTACAATGTCTTGAAGTCGAACATGGCAGAAACTACTTGATTACCAACCAATGATGTAAGCTATTAACAAGTACAAGGGAAATCACCAATGATGATGATGATCCCCAAGGTATCCCTAGTACATCTTGACGAAATGTGATTAGATGAGTTGACACCGAACATTCGTGAGATCATTTGATCAGAGGTCAATAATGAAAACCTACTGTCGAATGTGAAGAAACCTACCATTAAGGCATGTAGGTACCAAGGTACTAATTATTGATTCCTAAGCCTAAATCCTAGATAGTGAGTTGGCATCGACAGGAATAGACTCATCAAAGGAGGGCCATAATGAATCTAACATCATCGACACGAAATCGGCATGAGAGAGAGATGTGAAGCAATGGATCAAAAACATAGACTTGTAGCGACTTTAGAGAGCCATAGATCGGCTAGGCCATAATTACTCTTAGATGAAGGACCACTTGGTAAACATCATGTCTGCCTCCTTATTTATTTTTCGTTCATTCCTTACATATTCCAAATGAAGTAGAGTTTGGAAGCCATATTGGCCAATAGACCTAAGGAAAGTGCTCCAATATCACCCCATACAGTTACACTTCTCCAATGATAATGGATCAGGTATCATGGTTAGTACATCTATCTATAGCAAAAATTTCCAGTCCAATGTAATGTCCAGGGATGGTCTAAGAAAACCAGCTATGTGACTCAGCTATAAACAAAACAAGCAAGCAATAAAACAACAAATGGAAAAACTTCTAAGAAGTGCAGGATCCAAAAATTCTCCTTTTCTAAACAACGATCAAGACGCCAATCTGAGCGTATTTAAAAGTGTTTCAAGGATTTTTCCTTTGTTTTCCACTAGATATATATAGATTTTCCATGGCTAAGGTTCATATTTATGACAACATGAGCTTAGTTAAAAGAGTTTCAAGGTCGCCTCCTCTGTTTTCCACCAGAGCTCTTTGGATTTTCCATGGCTAAGGTTAATATTTACTATTACATCTTGACCACATGCAAAAAGATTGACACCTTGACAAAACCCAACTACCCTAACCTTAACATGACGCTTCTCTATGTGGTTGGTTATTGTCTTGGTCATCTCTCTTATATGTGCATGCATTCCATTTGTGTCAATACCAAGAATGCATATTCGTTCGTGGAATATAACAATGTCAATTTTTCCAACACGCGCTCGTATGTAGATTTTAGTGGTAATATAACATTAATGTTATGCACCCGAGTGGAGTGGAATGTCTAGTGTCTACAAAATTTGTTACCTTGATCGTTCCATACAGGGTTGAAATTTGACGTCCTACTTTGCATGTCAAGAAATTTTTATATGACGTTTTAATTTTAACATTGCCTTTCATTTAACATTTAAATATTAATTTTACCCATCATAATAATAATTGATTTTTTTTAAATAATATTTAAAATAACTATATGAAACATTGAATTCTCATATCTTGTGACATGGGAAAATTGGCCTGACCCAATTTTCTATCTTCTGGTGGCTGATGCGGCACTGTCCGGATCCTTGCTGAGGGCGAGACCATATCGGTAGGTGTCTGACAGAGTATGCCTAACTCACGAAACCTCACACTTCTATCTTTAACAGTTATGTACTTAGTCAAGTTTCTACTTAAGTGCATGCCAACAATGAACACTTAACACGTAGACAAATACAAGAACAAGGGACGAACATGTATGAGGGTGGCAGCCCAAACTCAAAATGTTCCTAACACCCTTTTATTATATAATAGTTACAAGAGACTTTACATACAACAGTGGAGGGATGTCACACCTCGACACCTCATCCGTGAGCATACCCTACTCAAAAAATCAAGATACAACATAAAATGACAAGTACTCTGCCACTGTCTAGGATCTACTGCAATAGCAACCACAAAGCAGTTATTATTTTGGGGAAATAGAAGGTATGAATGTCCAAATTTCGTGTATGGGAAAGCCACCATTTTGGAAAATCATGTTCTTCCTTCCCGGGAAAGAAAAGAACCACGATATTGCTCCCAATCCATCTATTTTTGTTCCCTCACGTCCCTCTTGTTGGTTGGGCATTTTCCTCCATGAGTTGACTATGTTTTCCTTTTTTTTTCTAGCTGGGAAATCCGTTTTGGGGTTACAGAATGATTGGGAGGAAGGGAATTTCGAGTTGGGGATCTTAGAGGTTGTTTTTTCCATTTGAATGCTTGTATACATGCTGGAAAAATCGTTTTGTTCCCTAGTGGTCGATTTCCCCTCTCAAATCTCATTTTGTTATGCCGAGTGATTGTATGACTATGTAATTGTTGTATTGAGTTCCAACTGTTAGGAAATTCCCTTGAGACTATGCTAGCTCATCCAACTTGTTGATTTCCCCTTTTAACCCCATGTGTCTTGCTATGTGTGAATTTGGATGAGGATTGGGATACACTCATCCCTTGTTTTGGCTTGAACGTGTGTGTAAGGAATCAGGAGCAGACAAGGATTTGGAATTGGCTTAATAAATATAGTGAACGGTGTGACCTCACTGAAGATGATAGGGCTTTGGCTACTTTTCTATGCATAGCTTGAATAGCATTAGAAGGGAAGGTGTGGTCCGAGGGACTATGGATTAGTGAATGGGTTACCTTCTTGGTGTTGGGTGTGTATGTATTGTGGGTGCCAAGCTAGCTGAATATTGTAGAGGTACTGATAGCTCTGTGGTTGAGCTCACTAGCTTAGCAATTCCTTTCCCTCTACTGCCTTAATAACCTGACAAACCCAGCTTTGGACTATCTTGGCTGAGATGTGGCTATGTGTGAGTTTGTTGTTCCCTTTTCCTTGTGGAAATCATGCCCAGGTTGAGGGTGGAAACTATGTTGAGATATTAACGAGCACAACTGGCCTATGGGTGGGTGGAATGTTGCAATTGCATATCCAGTTGCTCGGGACAACTTCATTTTAATATAAGTACTCTCTTGTATTTACTATTTAATGTATTTAATTTGATGCCTGTGAGAATTAAGCTTGTGTATCAATGTTGTGTGTGTGTGGATGGAGCAGCCTTACTTCCATTGTTTATTTGTATTATGCATATGCACACATAATTTATTTGTTATGAATCTCGTAAAATGATGATGGGGCTAATTTTGGAAGCCCGAAGTTAGTTCATGTCCCCCCCTTAAGTTGGATTGATGGAAGGGGACGTGACATAGATTTGATAAGAAATTCATATTAGGAACATTGACAAAAACACATAAATGAAATACACCATGAAAATACAAGAGAGAGTTGGAGAAGAAGGATTCCATTAAAATGAACCATTACATGCAATGAGTCCAATTTTGGTACCTCTCCTTCCCGATTCTAACTCTCTCCCTACTACTTTTTTTATAAGGTGTCATGTTGACAATGTCAACTTTGAATAACTAACTCGATTAATTACATCTCCATCATGCTCCCTTTTTACATTTAATAATAATATGTATTTTTGAATTTCACATCCGATCTTAGACTATAATCTCCCCATAATATTCAGATCATTCCTCCCCCGGTAGAAAAAGATGGTCCCCATCATTTCACTTATGCTAAAAGGGACCCATTATGTTCATTGTACCTTGCCAATTACCAATGAAGAGAAGGGATTTGTGTGGTTAACCCATAACCGTGGGTTTTGTGTGGTTGATACATAACTTTGTGGGAGATGACATGCTTGCTGTTGGTACTAAATACTGATGGGTAAATAATACAATAGGATTTAATAAAATCCAAAATTTTGAAAATTCATAGGGAAAAATCATGATTTTGGAGGCAATTGATGTCTTGCCACAAATCCATTCATAACTTTTGTTGTAGGTGATGAAGTTGAATTCCGTCACAGATCCATTTGAGATCTTGAAGATAACTTTCCACCCATATATCATACTTTCTCTATGGTACCTTTGGAAATAGAAACACCTTGCTGAAGTTGAAGGGACGCGTCGTGCACTGTTTTACAAACATGTGCTACTTCAAACAAACGAGGAAACAAAGTGAAATTTCGTGAAATACCCATTTGAGATGACGGAAATAAATCTCAAATGAGCTATTGTATACCCTCTAAAATTTTATATGGAGTCCATGGAACCTATTTAAAGTTTATGTATGCACAGTCGCATTGTGTACATACATGTGCTACTTCAAACAAGAATATCTTACAACCCAAGAAATTAAATGAGATTCCATGAAATACCCATTTGAGATAATGGAAAAACCTTTTAAATGAGCTATGGTAGAGCCTCTAAAACACCTTGTAGAGTCCACGAAATCTCTCTAAATTTTGTAAAAATGGGTCATCCTCCATAGATTCATGAGTTTAGAGGGATACAAAGGATGCCAAGGATTTGTAGAGAAACGTTGGCTATTGTAGAGGTTGTAGAACCTCTGTGGGAAACACGAAAACCCTGCAATTTTTTTGAAAATGTTGCATACCGATGGATATAGTGGATCCATGTATGGATTCTCTTGCAATGGTGAATGGAGATCTCAGAGTAGAAAATCCCTGTAGTGTCTATGGACTAACCGTGATGCTTATAGTGTATGGCCCAACAAATGTATTTTGATAGTACCAAAAGGAGGTTGGTGATTGCTGCAAATATTTGTACCCGCAATATGCTTCAAACCCTTATTCTGATGGAGTGATGTTGGAGCGAGTTTTGGACCTGTCTTGGAATTCACACACCTGAAATGACCATGTGACAGTTCAAAAATTGGCCCAAAACCATGTAGAAGGCATAAATTAGTTAGAAGTTAGTTAGGAGTTCTGTCCACTTTGTAACGGGCTCTGCCCATGTTTTGATGTATAAATATGGAGGAGCTCTAAGGGTAAAAGGTAAGTTTATGTTGGCGGATAATAGCTATTGTGTTGTGATTGTAATGATGGGTAGTTGAAGACTGAACAAAGTGTTGATGCGCACCGCGCAAGCTATGTAAGAATGCCCCAATGATAATACAAGTGAGAAACTATGGTTACAATATTCTATGCTTGTGCTAATTGTGGTGAATGTTTGTGTTTGTTGCACATGGTTGATACAATGTGCCCATTCATAGGTTTGCCAGTTAAAGTGGAAAATTCCAAACTTGTTGTAGCCTTGATAATCATGTTTAGCTTCATGTCCATTTTCCTCCTATGCTCCCGATATTCATCCAACTAAAGCAAAACCTCATTCTTCTCCTCTCTAGTTGTCTTCAAGGCCCGCCATAAGAGTTCATTTATCTACCGGAAAAGAGTAAGAGTTTTGTAGTATATTATCTTGTGGGATCTAGACGAACCTACATCTCAAACCTAAGACTCCATTTATTCTTCAATTTCCTCAGGCCCGGTCAATGTACTCTTTCTACATTTTAATCAATGCTTCTTCTTACTCAATTTCCTTCACTACCCTTGCCATAATGTTATGCCAATAAAACTTTTATGTCTCTTTGGCCTCTCGCATTGCACTGCTGGTCTGAGGCCCCTTCTTGGCACCTTGTTTTCCCTTTCTACCTTGTTTGGATGGGGAGAAACCAACCATGTCTTTAAGAGATATGAGCAAGGAACTAAGACAGAGGCCGAGACCCCCATGCCAAACCGCCACCAAAACAAAAAAGGAATTCCTTGAGCTAGAACCAAAGAATGATGCCACGAGTTAGAACCAAAACCACAGAATAATGCCATGAGCCAAAACCAAGGAGAAGGCTTAGAAAAGAGAAGCTGAAATACTTATGCACCCCATAGAACTCCCAATGCAGCAAAAGAGGAACAAAATTGTTGCAAATGCCCTCAGCCTATTCCATCAACCAAGCTTATAAAACCATTGCTAGCCACCATATTCTAACATCATTTCCATTATTTAAATCACATGTGGATGAGACATCCCAATATCTAACCATACAATTGCAATAATGTTCTCTACCATGAGCTCCTCGACCCTCATCCCTACGTTTATTACCTGTTTCCAAGCTTCCTCGTATGTCACCTACTGTAACCTCCCCTTGATGTCCATTCTCGCCATCTGGCCAAAATCACCATGATAATCTCGCCGTCTATAGTTCTTTTAGTAATCACCATGATATTATCTATGTCCTATCTTATTGAGTATCATTTGCATCTCAATAAATTAGCCTTATCTCCATTATATCCCTTTGGTCCATCAAGAAAAACCAATGAGCTTCCCACATACCTATATGCACATTAAAAAGACAAATAAATGCATAGCAAAGCTTTATATACTAAAAATATATACACATTATTTATACTAAAATATAATTACAATTAAAGTTGTATTTTAAAATATTTTAATTTTCTTTATCAATTAGAAAAATATAAAATATAAAATAAAATCTTAAACTAAAGACTAGCTGCATTTCATCCATTACTCTTGTTGTTATAGTATATTCTTTATCCTTTCCTTTGTATTTATATGTAAGCTAATGCAAAATTGTTAAAGAAAATATATAAAATATTTAACTTTTAACTTCATTAACTTTGATAAATGTTTATTTAAAGTTGAACTAAGGGTTTTAGTTTCTTTATGTATGTTATTTGTGTTATGCCTCGTTGGTACTATTGTTGGGAGTCTGGACTTTCTACTCGTCATTTAAACATACCATAATGATATTATTTTCGGATTGGTAAATTGGTGGACCATTTTAGATACTTTGATTAGTACCAATTTAATATTGTGTTTGATTTTGGTATTCATTTATTTGTAAAAACATTATTTTTAAGAACATGATTTTGGTAAATTTACCCTATGCCATGTTATTGTTGAATTCCATGAAAAGAAACAATACACACTATAATTTGTATTACAAATCATCGGTGTTGATAAATTCTAGTACCTTTGAAATAGTGATTCACTTGTCCACAAATAAGGACATACATCTAGGCGTTGTCACATTTATGTGTCCACTCGTTCAAAATTGAGAAGTTGTTTGCACATCTAGTGTCTTCCAAGTTTAATTCCACTCAAGCTAGTTGAGAAGACAAGTACTATCATGATATCGGCTTCCTTTTAATTGTTTTGGTACTCATAAGTAATGTAATAAGGAAGCTTACCTAGGAAGCAAAGGATCGAGTGACCTCGAACCCAAGACCTATATAAGTACGGATTTCCAGTGACTTACATAATTTATCAAATCTCCTGTTACTGTGGAGACAAGTAACATGGGTTTTTGTTGATTCGGTGACTCTTGTAGCTAATGGAATATTTCTTTAAAATGCTTAAAATCTTTTAATTTTTTTTTATATTTTATTATTTAATAAACTAATGTTATTTTGTTGAAAAAAGAATTTCATTTGTATGGTCTTTCATCTAACATGTATGGTTTTTCATCTAACATGCGTGCTGGTATTCATTATCTTCACTAGCATGAGCATGATATTTCTTCTTGTTCTTGTTGTTGTTGTTGTTGAAGTCTTTTCTTCTCTTGGGACATTCTGAGGCAAAGTGTCCCTTCTCATCACATGTGAAGCATCTTAGATCTTCCTTCTCCCTTTGATGCCGTGGTGAGAAGATTTATTGTGATCAGGTTGTTCCCTCATGAACTTACTTCTCTTGGTGTGTGTTGTGAGAGCTTGATCTTCATTTCCCATCTTTTCTTCTTGGGCCACAAGTCTAGCTTCTTCTTGTGAACATTCCTCCCACAGTCTACTGAAAGAAATCAATTTATTTCTTACACAGATACCTTGGATGAAGGAGTCCCATGACCTAGGTAGGCCATTCAATGTGGTCATCACAATTTCTCCATTCTCCACTACTTCATCCACAGCTTCAAGTTGTTCTTTGATTTGAGAGACCTTAGTTAAGTAGAATTGGATGGTCTCTCCATTCTGGATCTTTACACCTTTCAATTGGTTCTGCAGTGTCATCTTCTAATTTATGTTTTTTCCTTCAAACAACTTGGTCAAGGAGTCAAACATCTCCTTAGGTGTCTTTAGAGAAGACACATGGGGTATGAGATGGTCTTTGATAGAATCTGCAATGATTCTCTTGGCCTTGACCAAGTTCTTCTTATGTAAGCCCTTAGCCTCATCTCCCTCTAGAACTGGAACCTCTTCACTTATGTAGGTGTCCAATTCATTCTCTTCTAGGATTAACCCAATCCTATACTTCCATGCTTGGAAGTTATCAACCCCTTCAAGCTTATCCTCAAGCTTAGTGTGGTGAGACATCTTAATGAGGAAATCAAATGAAAATAAAATATTTAGGTGTTACCACTTGATTTGCTAAAATTGGATCTCGAGCTCGATTAGGGTTTGTCAAAGAAACCCTAAAAATTCAAACTTTGAATTTCAAGCTTCTGATTGGATGGAAAGATGTGCCTTGTTGAGCTAATCAAGCTGGTATACTTCAATTTTGAAATCTCCAAAATTTGACCCCTCAAAATTGACTTTGAAACTTTCAGATCTGTAGTTTCTGGTTTTCTAGTCAAAATCCTGAACTAGGGTTTGATGGAGCTCGGGGTTCTGTCCAACCAAAAAGTTTGATCTTGGTCTCTAAACTTCGATTTTTCTGAGGAGCATCCAGCCGTGGTCTCAGATTCCAAAAATTCCAACTTTCTGAGAAACCCTAATTTCTCGCAGTAGTGACAGGCCAAAAACTGAAAATGCTCAGAATGGAATTTTGTCTTAACAGAAAGATGCACCCTTGCTAGGAGAGTCAGTCTAGCCTCCTGCCTTTGATGAACTGTGGAGAGAAACCGAAAAATTAAGAATCCCTAACTTCTGCAGCTGCATAGTGTCTTCTTCTTAGTACCGCTCTAATACCATGTTAGATTTTCGATCATTTCATTCAATATTATCTAGGATCACTAAGAGAATAACAAGCACAACATAACAATCACAAGAGACAATGGACACAAAGCATTTCATCGGGGAAAACCAAGAAGGTGAAAAACCTTGCAACTTCCTCACAGATAGAATGAGCACCAATACAAAGATCACAAAGATCAAACCCCAAAAGATAGATGTCTCCAGCAGCTACTCCTCCTCCACTTGTGCGCACTCCTCTCTCTCAACTATGTGAGTTGGATGAGTGAGTGAATGAATAGAATGAGAGACTCACACTCTCTATTTATACAATGGCCTGCCTTTAACCCTAACTGGGCCGACTTCCTAAGGAATCCTAATAACCCATCCACATGACTCATATAGGGGTGACCCCACCAAGGTGGTCTAATAACCCATCAAATATAAGTTACGACACTTACAATGTAACTTGCGACACTTGCAAATACAAATGACGACACTTCCAATCGGAGGAATAATACATCTCCGTTGGGGATACAATAAAGTACAAATATAATATACAAGTGAATATCTTCTGAAGTTACAAATACATCAACATGATCCATGTGCGACCCTGAATGGAAACCTCTTGGGCCATGTGGCAATCTCAGGTTCATTGAGGGCCTGAAAAGCGGTCTTCCCAAACCGCTTATTTTGACCCCTGAAACCACCCCTGTAATCTACCACCTTCCTCCCTCGATGGACCCACCTAAGCTTTATCCAATGGATATTACCACCGCCATTTTAGCCGAAATGGTCCTCGCGCATTAAAATCTCTGCACCCCTCACATAAAGGACCAATCACTAAATACCACATATACAACTCATTAAATTCTTCCATTTTCGAATTTCCATTATAAATATGCTTCATTTGAATTTATTGAGAACTTCTTTTATGTCACCTCGAGCTTCTCTGATATCCATCATCGCACCAACCTCTTCGCAACCAAGGCTGAGTATCCATCATCCTCTCGTTCATCTCACCAGTGCCATCATGTCTTCTATCACTAACCCAGAGTCATCTCCCCTTGCAGCCTCTACACTCAACCAAGATGAACACTTGGTAGATGAGAATTTCGATATTCACGACCCCTTATCTTCATTCTCCAATATGCAACAATTGTCTTGAGAGGCCGAATATCAGGCCAAAAGAGGAAATGATTTCTTCAATCTATGGAGCTCCGGATTGGAGAAGATGATTTTACCACAGGCCAGACCCTTCCCAGGATTGGTGCAATGGTGTGTAGACAAATATGCTCCAGAGAAGAAGGCAGTTTTTTCTCGGTTGGGATCAGTCGTCTACCCAATCACAAGAGAACGCATCATGGAATTGACGGATACCAGAGAAGGCACTAGCATCTTTCAGTTCGATGAAGAAGTCCTAGCGGGAAAGATCTGAAAATTATCATCAGAGAGAAGGGAAGCATTCATCTGAATGCTAGTTCCTCGAGAAGCAGACATTCCCAAAACTTAATCAATGTTTATTTTAGAAGTATTATTAGAGCAAGCCAAACCTGTTTTATCCATGATCTTTCAAGTCCTCGGGTATGATCATGACCTATTAATTGAGAATTTTTCCTTAGGTTTTCTCTTTCTTATCAATTTATCATAGAAGGAAGCACCTGTTAAGTTGGACATGCCATCTTTCCTCGCTAAGTTCATTCATTTGCAATTCAATATTTTTTCTTCTAGACATTTTTTAAGATACAATTCCTTTTTAATTTACATGATCATCCATCATAATAAGGAATTCTTTAGTCGAGAAGACCTATAGAATTCAATTACTCCTACTCCACTTCATGAAGGTTTTTCTATGTTTGTGGATAGCGTTGTCACTAAAATCTATTCCTTGTTAATCAACTATCCCCCTCCCAGAGTCTTTCCAAAATGTAAGAATTCGCTCCAGTTAAATCCTCACGACTCAATTGGGGATTGGTTTTGCTTCGAAACCCACACTGAGATTCGAGTATATGGAGTAGAGCTTGCTCCATATAAATTACTTGTATTCATGACTCATAGGTTCTTTGCCTTGGAGTACATCCACCAAAGGTTCAACTGTGACGACGTGCATTTCATGAAGGGTAATAGCACTAGGACTTTCAAAGTCCCCAATGAAGTTGGACCTTTTAAAGTGAGAAGTGGGTCCACCCAGAAAATGGTCGAAGAAATGTTAGCCACCTTCAGCTTCCCTTTGAGTTTTACGTGTAAGTACGATCCCAAAGGGATCATCTCTCCAAAAAGACAGTATGCTAGAGCAATGGCTTACTCCCATGAGCCAAACCCAATATTCGATAAAATTGCCAACTTAGATAGTTGGGAGAAGGTTAAATTGGTTTTGGATCCAAGCCAGACCATTGTGGCACCAATCATCCCTACAATGCATAAAGTAGATACTTTGCGAAAAAAAAGCATGCCTAAATCAACCTCCGATGTCGACAAAGATAAATAAGGGAGTGTCGAGTCAAAATCAAAGAAGCCTAGATCAGGAAATGTATCTAACTCAACATTGCAAATTAAACCAACTCCCACATCTTCGGAACTTATCATCTTGGAAAACTTTCCATGTGCAGCGTGGCCTCAAAAGCAGGAGACATCATCTTCGAGGGATTCTTTGGTCACAACATCGCCAGTTAAAGATGGATTATTTGGCTTGTATTCTCAAATTAAGGATGAAAACATTGATCTTCAAAAGACCTTGTTCCCAAATAAATATCTTGAGACAACATTATGTTGTCTACATTAGATTTAAGGTAGGGGACCTTGAAGATGGCAATTTTGGAACCACTTGTGCCTGGAGGAAAGAAAGTACCTTCAAATTTCAAGACCACTCAGGTCACAGTCAATTTAGATGTTTTCCTTCAAAATATATCATGGAGCTTCACCGAAAAACAGGTGAAGGAGTGTACAGAGATGTAATGAAGTATACTATGAGTACTAAAACATTACAGGTTGCAGTCCACAGACTAGAAAAGCAATTAAAAAATGAGAAGGCATCGAATAAATCCAAACCGTTGAAAATAGCTGACTTATAGAAGCATATTACCAAATTGGTTCAAGACCCTAGTGATGCAACTTTGGTTCAAGTCATGCTAAAGGAAAAAGATAAGGAGATTTCAGGTCTGGAGAAAAAGCTCAACATTCCCACGGTTGAGCATTCTCAAAATGTTGAATTTTTGGCGATACAGATCGAGCTATACAAGGATCTAGTTGATGGCAAGACACTCAAGGAAAGAATCATTACGCTGGAAAGTGAATTGAACGAGCTCAAGAAGAAAAATCAAGACACCCTGCTTCAAAAGGCTATAGCTTTACAAGCCATGTCTTCAGAAGACCCTACTAACAAGATTGCGCAGGTAGTCGCAGAAATGAGTCTTAAAGATGCCCAACTGAATCATGCACATAATCAATTAAAGCTCAAATGTGATGAGCTAAGTAATATCAATGAAGAGTTATCTAAAAGATACTTGGTCATCTCCAAGATGTAGCAGTCTAAGGTAGATATACAAAAAAGTATTTAGGATTTATCAAGAAAGCTGATGAGCAGGCCTTTATTGAAAACTGCAAAGTTTGCAATTTGGGAACAAATAGAAGCACTAATAACAGCACAATGGAGCCATTTTTTAAAGTCCACGAAACAACACCAAAAAATGGTTTTGTTATATAGCATAATATAATTATAATTAGGCTAATAAGTCATAAATTAACCGAGTCAAATATTTTTAATAATAATAATATATGATAAATAATTAATGTTAATATGAATTTATGTATTAGTTGATAACTAGCACTACCACATTAGTAACATTCATATACTTAATATAAATTTATCATTTTATACAAACACATTAATATGGTTAGACTAGTGCAAAAACCAAAGACATTATAAATGCATATATCTTTACACAATTATCATAGAACTTAAAGGTAAACCAACCTAGTTCCATTTTAAAAAGGATCTACCAAGAGTAGCCTAGAGGGATCAAATCTTTCTAGTTACAAACCTTTTTTTAGACTTCAAATGTTGAGGAATCTTTTTAATTTATCTAATTTGAATAGTTATATATATATATATAGTAAATACTTTATATAGTTGACATGTTATTTTTTAATAACTTTATATAGTTGACATGTTATTTTTTAATAATATATATATTTTTTAATAATTTATTAATATATATATATATATATATATATATATATAACTTTTATGTCTCTGGGTTTGACTTCTTCCATTGAGGGGGGGTGAGTATTAACTACAAGCATATGGGCTTTGTATGCAATCGAAATTGAAATACCTACAGTACACTTAGATAGGGAGAGGTTCTATTGCCAGTAAGGAGTGACTATACGCATTTAAGTGAGGGACTCCCGTAGGGTAGGAAAGGGAGGTACTACCTTCACGACTAAGGTTTCATTGTCAAAAGTCAAAGAAATTAAATTTTAGGGATTTCAACAAGTGGTAAGTGACACTTATCTCATGTGTTAGCCAGAAAGTTGGATGGAATGGTAAATGCTTCCAACAATATCACTACTAATAGGTCGGTATTCATTGGGCATTTATTTTCTGCAATAGAATACTAGTACTATTAGGCTTGGTATTTGTTGGGCCATTCAATTTTGGCAATGGTGGTGGGAGATGAAGGTCGGCACATTAGTTATTATGGCTACTGACTGGTATCTATTGGTTGAGTGCTTTCCAACGTTCGATACACAACCACGTCAGCCGACATGGATTTTTTCCATACTGAAAGCCACACTCCTTCAGACACAGTAGCATTTCAGTTGCCTATTTATTGAGTGTAATGGAGGCTCAGTCTTAGTCTCAGTTGTAACCAGACATACTATTTTGAAGGTGTTTCAACAGGTAAATGTATATTGGATTCTCTATTGTTCTTTCCATTTTATTGTAATTTGGCAAGGAGTAAGCTCAATTGTAGATAATTTGCATATATGGTTCTTTCCATTTGATTGTAAGGATTTGATTGTAAGGTGGTAGGGAGTAAGTTAAATTTTATTTTATTGTAATTTGGTAGGGATTAAGCTAAATTCTAGATAATTTACAGATATTTTTCTTTTCATTGGATTGTAATTTGGTAGGGAGTAAGATAAATTCTAGATAATTTGTAGTACGTAATTTGGCCGTATTGGTACTTCGTGTACGAAAATAAATTCATCTAATATTTGGTATAGATGTAATAAGGATAAGGATTATTAGTGGAGAATTAAATTTTGAAAATCAATTTAAAGAAAAAAAAAAACATTAATTATTTAAACACTCTAAAACAAAAATACCATTCAATTTCATGTTTTCTTATTAAAATAACTATAAATAAGTAGTTGCAGTCTCTCACACTTCCATATTTCAAGTTGTTGAAGTTTTTTATTTTTGTTTTTTAAATATATGTTAAATTTTATTATAAAAAAACAATGAAAATTCATTATTGGTGTATCAATTGCCAACGCAAAAAGCATAGGTGAAATACACAGAGAGAAATCATGGACAATGATTTTCTAGTAAAACTGGATAGGAAGAGTGTCTACATGCCAATGTAAATGCAATAGTAGTATTGATTGTAGGGACACAAGGAACAAATTCCTGTAGGTAGAGTCAAATGTATTTGCAATCGGCATAAAGAAACTGCATGTAGCATGCCAATGAAATTTCTACACAATTTTAATTGTTTGGAATGCAATTTTCAATTTCAAATTTCAGAATATTGAACATTGCCAATAAATCACTTGTGTTTTTAAAAACATTGTTTACATTTCTAATAAAAACATTGTTTAAATTATTAATCAAAACAATGTTTAAATTTTTAAAAATAATAAACAATGTTACATTTAAACGTTGTATTTATTAAAAAAATTTAAAAATAAAAAAGAACGTTACATTTAAAAATAAATAAAAACAATGTTTAAAATAAAAAACAATGTTTAATATGTTAAATAGTTAAATATTATAATCCCCATGTAGTTGTAGTTCGTTTTTTATACCATAGTTAAATTGGGATTAACAATGAGTTTAACAATGTTTATTATAGTTAAATTGTTAAACTAATTTTCTGGGGATTATAGTTGAATTGGGATTAACAATGAGTTTCACAATTAATTAGGAACTATTAGGATCAATCCTAATATTGAGTTTAACAATGTTTAATATAGTTAAATTGTTAAACTAATTTTATGGGGATTATAGTTAAATATTTTTATTACAAGTACATAAATAATAACTACATGTTGTATAGTGGTAAGGTGTTGGGATAATGGGCATGAGGTGCAAGGTTCAATCCTCCTAGATCACTTATTTTTTTTTTTTAAATATAGAATTTTGTAAATATGTTGAATTTCATGTAAAGTGAGTATCGAGAGAGAGGAGACGCATTGATTTCAGTGTCTGGATGCATTGATTTCAGTGTATGGATGCATAGATTTCTGTGGACGCATAGATTTTAGTGTGTGGACACATTGATTTCGGTGTATGGACGCATAGATTTATGTGGACACGTTGATTTCAGTGTATGAAATCAAGACTTGAAATGAAAAACAAAAGAACAAAAAGAATTTCGAAAAATGAAGTTGGACGAAATGAAAGTAGAAGAACGAAGAAAACGAAACGCAGAACAACAAAAAGAATATCGAAAAAGTAAGTAAGACGAATTGACAACAGAAGAACGAGAGGAACAAAGAAAACGAAACGTTGACCGACAAAGAGTGTATCGAGAGAGAAAGTTGAAGCAGTTGGAAGAACAAAGAAATCAGTTTGCAGAGCAACAAATAAATTAAAATGTACGAAATGACGAAATGACGACATAAGAAGGAGAAGAACGAACAAAACAAAACGCAGATCAACAAAAAAACGAAAAAAAAAAAGTTAGGCGAATTGACATCGGAAGAACGAGAAGAACAAAGAAAACGAAACGTTGATCGACAACTTGAGCATATCGAGAGAGAAAGTTGAAGCAATTTACTCAATCCTTAATACTTATTACTTACATTATGATAATTCTCGTAAATGTATCTGTGTTTTCAACTTAACCTGTTCCTTTCAATGTTGATCAAACTTCTGTTTTGTGTCACCGCCCACGACTGAAACCAGCCTAGATCCAAATCCTAGGCTCTATCAAGTGCCGAGAGGGATCAAATCTCCCGAGATGCAAACCTCTTCTCAGGTATTGCACTCAAGGAGAGGTTTGCACCTCGGGAGATTTGATCCCTCTCGACGCTTGATAGAGCCTAGGATTTGGATCTAGGCTGGTTAATAAACATTATATATTCATTAGTATCTCCTATTCAAATTATATATATATATATATATAATTAAAAAATTATATATTCCAATATTTTATATTATATAAAAAATAATTAAAAATATATATTCCTTGGTGTTTCTTATTCTAATCTTGTACTTTTTGAATTTAAAAAGTTATAAATCAAATTTTAATACAATAAGGTGAAATACTGTAGTCTAAAATTTCAAATTAATCAGTCTTCATCGTTTTGTTTAGGGTTTGCGAGGCACCCAATATCTCTTGCTCTGGCTAAGAGTATGGCAGGAAACATGAATTGAATTGAACGTAATTAATGTAAGCGTAAATTGAATTTAACACAATCAAAGTATCGGTAACATATTTCCTTCTCGAAAATGACGAAATCGAACCTGTGTTTGTTTTTTAATTGGGCAAGCGTGTGTCATGGGACATCATAATATTTTTCTCCAAAATTATAATGTCTGTCATTTAATGGATTTATATTTATTTATTTTTTATTTTCCATGTTATTGGGAATATATAATATATAATAAATAAAAATAAAAAAATATTTTATTTTATAGTTCAATAATCAATATATTTTAGATAACATATTTCACAAGTAAATACAAAAAAATTGTAAAAATATTCATGTCACGGCACATTATCCTTTATACCATTAAAAAAAGTCAATACCCAACTCATGAATAAAGATCATGAGAAATAACAGTGGTTATTGAATTACTTCCTATCAAATTAATCAGAATGAACAATAGGGAAGCTTCATAAAAACATTATAAAATGCTCAGTTATTAATATCTTTTCTATCTATCAAGTTTAGTCGGAGTGGGGTTCTATATTTTTTACTTTTGATCTCAAAATTTGTTAATCACCAAGTTGAATATCTTTCAAATTACTATCTATATGGGATGGAACGACCACGGATAAATCAAAATTCAAATTAGAATTGTGCTGGAATCCTACCCAATAATTGAGTATTGCGCTCTGTTTAAGATCTCCAGATATGGATTTAAGGAATTGAATACCTGGCATCATACACAAACCTTGTGATAGACAAGAATCCTCCTGCATAGAGAGAAACCCACATGGAAACCATGTCTTTCATCATTCCCTGACTTGTCGCACATGCACTGTAAAATAGTATTTGGAAGGCAGATAATAGGTTTAGTGGCGCTTGGAAGGGCAAGGAGAAATCAGTGAATGTTCCTATCGTTCCCCACATGAGCAAAAGGCTACCTAATCACCTGGACCAAACCTCACCTCACATACAAGGGGCAGCTCAGGCAGAGACCTCAGTATTTTTATTCAAAGGTATGGATGAATTGCATGGATAGCTTTTGTTCTTCGTTCTTTGCATTTTTTTCTTCAAATCATTAAGTTGGATGGATGATGAGATTTTGACCTTCTTTAGAGGAAGCAGGGTCAATGTTTAGATTGACCGATTTGGATTAAAATGATGGGTAGTCTTCTATGTACAAAATCTACAAGTAAATCTGATCCATTATACCTGCAACTCCACGGATACATCCCGTCAGATTTAGTTAACCCTGTAATAAGTACTGCCTTGCGTAATGGCCACATGATCCTTGTAGATTGGTTGGTAGGTAATCCAAGTTACATTATGTTATATAATCTTTGATTCGAGTTACGTAGCAGGACCAGAATTTTTGTATCCATCCTTCTTTAGCGACTATGTCCATAGATTGAACGAGCTCTGTCTTCGAAGCTATTGAGAAGGGGGAGGGTATAGCGCACATACTAACTCCATTATAACAGAGGGAGAGGTGGTCCATCTGACTGGAAGGGATTTAAATTACTTCATTCAATTTTATTGGGATATCTGAACTCCTCCAAGAAGGGGATATTTCTGTGTTTAGGATGGAGGAATTTGGTGTCCATCTCTGTACATTCCAAATTTGTAAGGAAAGCGAATACCCTTCTCCTCATTTCCTCCATACTTCGTTGTAGATTTTGGATTGATTACGCAGTGGAGATAAGCTTTTCTCTTTTAATGAGGTATATATATTATCTTTTCCTTAAAGTTGGCAAGGGAATATCCCTCTTGGTTACTGTGGTATTTTAATTACCACTACCCTGTGGGAGAAACGATCATTTCAGGTCGAAGTCGTTCCTTATTAGTTGTAAGTCTTGTCCAAAATAAAGGCAGTCTCAATGGAGATGATCGACCTGTCTTGTCTTTTTTAAATAGTATTTTGTAATGACTGACTCTGCATGTATACAGAGAAGGGCACAACAATCTTTGATTTTAACCTCTGTGTATGTTCGGAAGAGTGCACAACCCGCAGAAGTAACGTGTAGAGGAAACAATGTGTTTTCGTTTATATGGATGATGAGATTTTGACCTTCTTTAGCAGCAAGTAGGATGCGGAGGATCGGAAAAGGATGAACTGCAACCGCTGTAGAGTTCTTCCTAAAGCTGGTTGCAGCGAAACTTGCATTCTTCGGCCTTGTCTGCAATGGATCAAATCCCCGGAAGCCCAGGGGCACGCCACTGTATTTGTCGCAAAGTTCTTTGGTTATGCGGGTCTCATGGTGTTCATTATCATTGTGCCGGATCATGAGAGGCCTGGTACGTGCCCTTGCATTTGTCGCAAAGTTCTTTGGTCGTGCGGGTCTCATGGCATTCATTAGCATTGTGCCGGATCATCACAGGCCTGCTATGTTCGAATTCGGAGATTTAAGTCATCAATTTCTTGAATATAATGCTCTCATTGCTTGAGTGTGACGTGGTTAAGCTTGGCAAGGTGCTGGAGCCATACACAACATTAATGGCGATTGTCAAATCTTTCATATATCACATTAAATGTATTAAACCAGCCTAGATCCAAATCCTAGGCTCTATCAAGGGCAGAGAGGGATCAAATCTCCTGAGGTGCAAACCTCTAGGTATATCATTTTTACTTCTTATATTTCTAGTTTTTATGTCGGCTATATTTATTTTTACTTATTTATTTTATGTCAGGGATAATATTATGTTTCTACTTTTCATATTCACTATAATATTTTCTTTATTTTATGTCTGCTATAATTTTACTTTTACTATAATATTTTTTTAACTTCTTATCCACTATAATATTTTTTAAACTTCTTATGTTTGTACATTAATGGCTGACATAATATTTATTATTTTTTACTTTGTATTATTTTTTTTTTGTTTATAGTTGACAATATGGACAAACGTTACAAGATCTCCTTCATACTCGGTTGTAGAGCGCCTCTCGGCACAATGAAGGGCAGTTGCTAAGGTTTTTTTTTCTTTTCTTTTTTATATATCTATTATTTTTATAATTCTATAATTATTTTGCACACCAGAGAAATTTGTCAAATCTGTGTGCTACACCAATCAAAAAATAAATAATCTAATTTTGAAATTTCAAAAATTTGTTTTTTATTTTTTAATTAGTAAATTGATTTTTTATTTTTTAAATTAATTAGTAAATTTCAAATCTATAATTAGTAAATTGATTTTTTAATAATAAAATTTTGAAAAACTTTAATGAACATTAGGTTTAAAAAATTGAAACAATGACGGTCAATGAAATTTGGCAACCAACCAATTATAGCCCTGCCGAGCAGGGACTAATAATGATAAAGTTAATTGACTTAAGTTTTAATTCATTTTAAATTTAGAAAAAAATTAAGTAAATTCAAAAATATTGTATGTGTTTATATCTTAGAATTTTGAGTGACTTAATGTATATACTTTTTATAGATTGCATGAAGATAAGACAAGCATACTTCCAAATTCAAAATAAATAATTATAAAAAAAAAAATATCAAAAATATTTAGTAACTATACAAGAATAACTAATAGTAACTAACCCATAAATAACTTGTAATTGTAATTGAGTAGCTATATTAATGTATAACTTTAAAATTAAATACTATTTACTTAATTTTCAAGTCAGACTATGAACCACTCTTACCATGTTATTTTTTTTCTTCTTAACATGCTTTTTTATTTTTATGCTTTTAAATCAATTTTAAAATTAAAAGACAAATACTGCTGAAGGTATTATTATAACTTTGCGTTCCTCGTGCTAATAAAACAAAACCATGATATTATTATTTTAATCAAAATTTGTTTAATAAAAATAAATAACACAATATCACTATATGAAAATGTTGATAATTTAAAAACTAGAGAATATATATATGTGGAGTGTTTCCGTCAACCTCACCGTTAAAACCATCCTTAAAATATATATATATATATATAGGTGTTAAGATTAATTTCTAAACATAGATTATATATTATATTAAATATAGGTATTGAAACTAATATCCAAACATAATTTATAACAAAGATATAACAATTAAAATCAGATCCTTAAAAAAAATATAAAGAAAGGGTAGGAACCGTCACTATAATTCTAAATTAAATGAATGTTCACGAATCGAGAACATTCAACTGCCGCAAACATGCAGAATTTATTGCATTATTTTACTTGATAACCTTGCAGGGGTTGACCGGCACCTTCTGCAAATAAAAATACAATGCAAGAGCATTCAATGTGGACATAAATATCTCCGGTGAGGACTTACCCTAATATCCAAAGGTTATAATATCTTTGAACTTTAGATAAAAGTATACACTTTTATTTTTATTTTTTATAAATGTAATCTAATAGAAATGAGTGATGACATCTCTCTAAGAGTACTTAACCTTGCACATACACTATCAAAAAACTATTTTTATAAATATATCTATAAGCAAGAATTTTTAAGTCTACATATGCCTTATTAAAACATTATAGATGCATGTCATACATGAAATTGAAGAAAGACAAAACATTGTAGAAGTACATCATACAATAAACTAAAACCCTATTTCATACAATAAACTAAAACCCTATTTCAAAAGACATAAAAAACATCGAATAAATATATTAACATGTATGGATTTTTTAATTATTTTAAGATATGGATGATTACTACCTTATGATATAACATATATCATAGAATAACAATATACTGAAAAATATCAACCACATATGTAATAGGATCACATAAATATAGCCAAGTACAAGAGACATAAGATTTATCATGAGATTAGAGTTGCATCATTATCACTTCGCTATAGTAGAGAGACGAACACATCCCTTTGTTGCTGGCTGAAATGTCATTTCCTAATAAATATTATTATTAAATATTAATAATAATAATATTAATGTATTTAAATAATATTTGTTTTGTTGGACCGACTTGTGAGGACACCTCATGAAGCTATAAAGTTTCCAACACTCTGTCTTAGCTAGAGAGGTATCATCACACTGGAACACATCTGGATAGCGTCTGATTGTCATAGCTTGTCTCGTACATCTCATCATCATAAGAAACGTCTCTTCTGATCAAGTCCTTCTGACGAAAACAATTATTCCCAATGGAACCTTGTTCCCTACTGGAACCATATCATCTTTCTAATGATAATATCTAATCTTCCTGATGAACTTGGTCATCCTAGACCAAAGAGGATTACTTCCTCATGCACTTTATCAGTCTAAAACTGAAAGGAGGTTGCACTCCTCATGAAGACTCTTCTTCTAATTTACCAATCATTATAACTGGAAGGCGGTGATGACAACAACTAGTCCACCCCTCTGGGCCCATGCTCCACACAGGGATACACTCCACAAAGGAGTCTTCTCCTTAGTCAAAAGAGAAATTGAAGAATCAGATCTATGCTAACATGCACAATGTTAACATTTCAAGTATCTTCTTGAGACTCTACCTGAGCTTCTCCTTAAAATACCAACCGAATAATATGATCCCATGCTAACATACACAATGTCAACACTTCAAGTCTCTTCTAAAGAGTCTACTTGGAGCTTCTCCTTAAAAGACCAACTGGAGAATTTGCTCCTATGCTGACATACACAATGTTAGCACTTCAAGTCTCTTCTCGAGACTCTGCCCGGAGCTTCCCCTTACCTAGTTGATGTTATTCTTCTCCTCTCATGCACATATATTCATGTATAGGGCTCTAATGTGTGTGCACCCACATTAGACTAGACATTGTTTATTCCACAAGGGGTAGCTAGTCCCTATCAAATAAGCTAGCCAAACCTGCTCTATAATGAGATAGATAACACCATCATAGAGCACTCCCTCATAGAGTATGCAATGTGACCTCAAGACATATTCACACTTAGCCAAATCAAATGACCAAGAAAATTTGTGCAAGCACCTCGAGCCCTAATCACACCTAGCCAAATCACATGGCTAAGCAACGTTGCGCCGAGCCATTCACCATTATCCAAGCCACATGGCCATTTCCTATGAGTCAATCTATCATTCTCCTTGGTCAAATCACATGATCAATTTGGTAGAATGTATGCCCGATGCTGCACCCTGGAGAAACATCAACATCGCATCCACAAAAACCTTCCTTTTGATAATCAATCCTAGATAATGTACAAGATCTGCAAATATGGGATACCTTCCCATTTATCACAAGATTCTGATATTTTCTCCCTCTATCACGAAATCAATATGTGCAATGACTCCTCTCGAGTCATCTTAGGGACTAGTCTTCCCATCTTGTAACAAGATGTCCGAGAGAAGGCATTTCCCCATGTTGATAATCTCAGGTTAATCTCTCCATCTTGTCACAAGATGTCTGGGAGAAGGCACTGCCCCATATTGATCATCTTGAAACTATTCTACCCATCCCATCACAGGATGTCGAGGAGAAGGCACTTCCCCATACTGATCATCTCGGGACTATTCTCCCCATCCCATCACAGGATGTCCAGGAGATCTCCCCACTCCATCACAGAGTGTCCGGGAGAAAGCACTAATCTCCCCACCCCATCACAAGGTGTCCGAGAGAGGGCATTGTTCCATCTTGAGTCATGATTTGATGAGTGAGAAACTAGGGACTAATCTCTCCACCCCACTTGGTGTCCGAGAGAAGGAAATGCCCCTATTTGAGCATTTAGGGACTAATCTCTCCACCCCACTTGGTGTCTGAGAGTAGGTACTAACGTGTGCATAAAAATCACCCAACCAATTGGTAAAACCATGTGTTGGAAAGAAAACAGTGTTCATATGTGAAATCCCACATACAAAACCATGTTTATACGTGAAATCCCACATACAAATCCAAACCATTGTAAATAGAAATTAGTAAATACCATATACTAATGAAATACCATGTGTTAGGATGGAATACCATGGACCAATACCTTCACAAATCCAAGTCACTAACCAAACCATTGGCTCTGATACTATGTTGATTTTTTAATTATTTTCAAATATTGATGATTACTACCTTATGATATAACATATATCATAGAATAACCATACACTAGAAATATCAACCACATATGCAATAGGATCACATAAATATAGCCAAGCATGAGAGGCATAAGATTTATCGTGAGATTAGAGTTGCATCCTTATCACTTCGATGTAGTAGAGAGATGGATCAATGTATCACTTGGTAAATTGCAAGTTCATGACTCTTACTTTATAGTGAATAAAGTGAAAGGACACATCCCTTTGTTGCTCGCTCAAATGTCATTTCATAATGAATATTATTATTAAATATTAATAATAATATTATTGATGTCTTTAAATAATATTTATTTTGTTGGGACGACTTGTGAGGATACCTCACGAAGCTATAAACACCAACAACATGTGATGCATTTTTTTAAAGAGTTTATGAAAACGCTTGATTGAGATAATTTACAACTACTTAATTGAGCTTTTAAGACCTTGTCTGAGTACTTAAACAAGTCCTTTGTTGAGGTTTTTCGTTAGGTCCAACAAACCTTTGATGAAGATCTTGACAAGTGTTATGTAAACCCTCTATCAAGTGTTAAGTCTTGTCAAGATCTTAATCAAGTGTTATTTATACCTTCAAAGTGTTCGAGACACATCCAGTGCTTGATCCAACATCTACTCTAACCATATTCATTGCATGATGGAATCTACATCAAGAGGTAGGTGGTTTTTTTGTTTTTTTAACCAACATAGATCCATCTTAAATCCAGATCTATCAAGCATTGAGAGAATCCAATTTTTTGAAGCATAAATTTTTCAATCTTTTTTTTACACATCAAGAAAAAACGTACACCTCAAGAAATTGGTTTGAGAGGGACCTATGTTAGTTTTTATTTTTTATTTATTTTATGAGATGAAATGTTATTCTTTTGTGATGTGGGTTATAGTTTCCACACAGCGTTACCCACATTACATGACAAAATATCCCCCATATTGGAATGTAGAGAACCTGGTGACTCTCGATCTTGATGCAATAAATTGTAAAATATATATAATTAAGTTTTATTTTTTATTTTTAAATTATATCAACCAACAATAATTATGCTGCCAAATTTTTTTTTTCAATTCAAAATTTACCAACCTAACAATGCATATGTTGCTAGTTTTATTTCTAACATAGTATGAACACACATAAATAATGTTGAATTCTTTTCAATCCTTTGGTAATGCACAGGGGATTGAAAATGGTCCATCAATACATTGTTGAAAATAAAACCAACAATTTTTATTTATTTTTATTTTTTTAATTTAAATTATCAACCAACAACATTTATGTTGTCGATTTTATTTTCAACCATGTAACAATAAGCAAAAACATTCTCAAATTGAAACATTCTTAGTTTTATTTTCAACTGTATATTAACAAGCATAAATTATGTTGAATATTTTTCAATCTTCTTGTAACACATGTAGGATTGAAAATCATCATTTGATATATGGTTGAAAATAAAATCGGCAACATAAATGTTTACAATTTTTTCTATGTGTTTACATGGAAATAATCAAACCATATCATAAACATTGTTGGTTTTATTTCCAAATATGTACTAGTAAGCAAAAATGCTACCATATTTTTATCAATCTTCCATTAATGCCCTAAGGAATGAAAATTATTAACCAATACATGGCTGAAAACTAGCATCGACAAACAATACAACTCACATGTTGAACGAAGATGAATCAAAGTGGAAGTGGACACCCTACAAATGATTACCAACCAAAATTTGAGTGTGGTCGATAATTAATGTGCTTACCATCACTGTTCACACAAAATGGCACTTCCTCAACAAAGAAATCATTACAACAATACATTGTAATCGCTCAAGCAACACACTGACCTCGGAACCTACTTGCGCGGCAAATCCAATAAGAGATTGTAAAAGGCAATCCCTCTTAGAGAGCCGGAATTATATTCCCTAAACCTTTCAATCCCTCTTTTCAATCCTTTGGTAATGCAAAGGGGATTGAAAATGGTCCATCGATACATGGTTAAAAATCAAACCAACAATGTTGATTTTTTTCAATTTGTTTAATTTAAATTATCAACCACAACATTTACACTATCGGTTTTATTTGCAACCATGTACCAATTCGCAAAAATGTTGTTAAACTGAAATATTATTAGTTTTATTTTCAGTCGTATATCAATAACCATAAATTATGTTGAAAGTTTTTCAATCTTCTTGTAACACATGGAGGATTGAAAATCATCATTTGATATATGGTTGAAAATAAACTAAACAACATAAATGTTTCTCTTTTTTTATATGTGTTTACTTGGAAATAATCAACCCATATTATAAGTATTGTCGATTTTATTTCCAAATGTGTACTAGTAAGAAACAATGCTACCATATTTTTATCAATCCTCCATTAATGCCCTAAGGAATTAAAATTAGTAACTAATACATGGTTGAAAACGAGCATCGCCAAACACTACAATTCGCATGTTGAATGGAGATGAGTCTAAGTGAAAGTAGACACCCTAAAAATGAATATCAACCAAACTTTGAGTGAGCTCAATAATCAATGTGTTTACCCCCATTGCTCACACAAAATGACACTTCCTCAACAAAGAAATCATAACAACAATATATTGTAGCCACTCAAGCAACACACTAACCTCATAACCTACTTGCAATGCAAATACGATAAGACATTCTAAAAGGCAATACCTCTTAGAGGCAATAAGGTTGGCTTCAACGTTATGTCACATTTTGATAACAAGAGATTTATAATAATAATAACAATTATAATTATAATTATAATTATTATAAGTATTATTTCTTTAGTTAATCAAGTTTATATTTTTATGTGAGTTATCTATATCCTTATATTTGAAATTTATATTTATTATTTAATATACTAGGATAGATCCATCGTAAACCCGTATCTATCAAGCTCTGAGAGGGATACAATTTTTTGTTGTGTAATTTTTTTAAAATTTTCTACACATCCAAAAACAATATAAACCTTGAGAGATCTGATCCCTCTTGGTGCTTGATAGATCGAGATTTAAGATGGATGTATGTTGGTTTTAATTTTTGTGTTTATGAACTGACATGGATTTTTTTAATTACTTTTCATTTATTTATTTTATGAGCCGACATGATTTTTTAATTACTTTTTACTTTTGACATAATGCTACATTACGTGACAACATCTCTCCCATACTGGGTTGGGAGAACCTCGCTCCTCTCAATGCAATTATATCTCAAAATTTAATTGAAAGTAATTTCTAAGTTTTGTTATCATTGAAATGTATTTATTAAATACTACAATATAGTGTTGATGTATTTGGTTGACTATGGTTGACCATATTTTATTATGGTTTAATTAGGTTAAACATGGTTGGACATGGTTGACTATGGATGGCTTTCGTTGACCATGTTGATATTGGTAAACAAGGGTTGACTATGGCTATGTAGCCTCACAACATACATCTCGGTTAAATTTTGTTGAAGTGTTAAGTCGGATAATGGTTTTGTCGTATTGTGAAATTCACAAAGGTTATCATCACATTGCAATGTTTGTTAAGGGTTATGTTGGATAGTGATGATCTTGAATGGGTATGTTGCATTGCTATGTTCATCATGGTTGACTTATGTCGAATTCCAGTAAAAACACTTATATCAATGATTGAAGTGTTTTTATTATATATATCAAATAATTTATTTTTTCCTAGAACCAAAAATTAGTTGGTTTACATTTGTTCTCAAGACCAAAATATGATTTCCAATATCCATTAATTCTTTTTTTGATTGCTTCAATTCTAGTTAATATTATGATGTAGGTAAACTCGAAGGTATTTATATGAATTAACTTCCTCTTAGAAGTTATTTTCATACATACAATTAGTGTAAGTGATATTTTTGGATTTGATTATCATAACCCTTTTCATATCAAGTATTTACTAACATACCATTACCATAATATAAATCTTTGAAATTTCTTAGTTGCTTCTGGAAATCAAAAAATTACCTCAAAAAACAAACAATACCATTGACATAAAAAAAATCAATAACTATTCAACTATTCCAATAAAGTAACACTACCACAACCTACTTCTTCATAAAATCCCACTACCTTATTAGTGTAAATGTTAAAATGATTAATGAATAATGTAGAACCTAGGTTAATTCCTATATCAAAATTAATTTCTTCTAACAAACTTCCTCTACATAAATCTTAAAAGTAACAAAGTAAACAATGGTTGAATTGTATAAGTTTTTAAATCGAGATCAATCTTTAGTCATTTTTCTAAGATTATCTAATCATATGTTAATCTTTCTTATAATAAGTTTATATCACTCAACTAAAATAAGATTTTAATTATAATAATCCTATAAATTGAAGAGTTGTAAAACTTCTTAATAAAAAACTATCATTTTAATCCATTTTTATAATTTCTTTATAAAATCTTTTTTATATTTTAAATAAATATATAAGATTTGTTAATATATATTAAAATCAATTTTTTATTTACTTGTATTTTTCAACATTAAATGGCATCCAATAAAGTAAAATGATGTCCAATCATTTTTTAAACAAATAAATCAAAACATTGAATATGTAAAATTCTAAACTCCCACCACTAAAAAGAAGTTGCTACCATATTATACTCCTATGGGCTGTCATAACCCCATGGTAACACGCAATGCATTCCAAACTCCTTCCCACTGTTACACTTAGGCTTCAAATTTGAAGCCTTTGGTGCCCATCAAAGGCCCTTTTACCCATCATGGAAGGCCAGGCACTACAAAAAATATTTAATTTCATGCAGAGCCCGTTAGTAATGAAATTAAGTTGAACTGAACTTTGCAAATCTACAATGGAAGGGAAAATCCAAATTCTGCTTGTCCCGAGGTTATCAGTGGTTGTGGTTGTGGGACTATATTATGTGGGAGACTCAGATTCTAGTAGAGTGCCCCAGTTCCCAGTTCCCTCAGAGAGTTGGACATTGGTCCCAGTTGGCAATGGCGGGCTCAGTGAGTAGGTGACGTGGTGTCAACCTTCATGTGACTCAGTTATGGTGTGAAAGCATTTAATGTTATCACCAAACCCTGGTCGGCACTGGAATCCACTATTCACATAGTACATATGTGTAACGTGCGGCTGGAATTTGGTAGGTGTGATTACCATAGGCCCATTAACCATAGCCCACAATCCATTGAATTTTCTTGTGCCATCGACTGACCATGTGACCACGGAGTCCGCCCAGCAAGCGCATTAATGCATTATGTGAAATGGGAAATGGAAATTAGAATGGGGCCTGTCTTGAGTCTTGAGTGACAATAGTAATATCTACCCACACAGTCTGCAATTTGTTTTTATGAAATGATGCATATTTTAATCCACGATTGGAAAAAATGCACGAATCCAATGTAATAATTACCAGATTGAGTATATTTTGGAGGTGGGAAATGGCTAATGCAACCGTTGAACATTGTTACAACATATATATGTGGGTTTTCTCCATTGAATAGTTCTAACTGCTGCCTCAGTGTTAAGTAGTTGTCAAGTTTCACATCATTTCCGTCCTGGGTTGTTGCAAATGGAGAGTTCGAGACAAACATCTATGACTACAAAGAGGTATGCCAAGCAATTTTGCATTTGCTGCTTCAGACATATTTTAAATTATAGTAATATGGTTAAAAAAACCATTATAGGCATAATGGAATTTGCATGATTCTGAATCTCAACTCAAATATTTATTAATTAGAGAAATTTACGAGGAATATTCTATTAATGATCACTTCCGCTTTCTGTTTCTTTGTTTTTATTTATGTATTGTTTCCCTAAAAAATGCTTTCTTGGTTTAAAATAAGTTCAGAGAATTCTATTCTTGTATTTCAATAGCCTTACGTTTATGGAAAATTCAATAAAAGCAAGTTCAGAGAATGCCACTCTTGTATTTCCAAATCCTTACGTTTATGCAAAATGCAACATTGCAGATCATATTTTAAACCAGAAAAAACCCCTCGAAATCTGGGTTTAATGTGCGTCTAGACTCGTCCCCTTCCAACACCCTGGATCCCTCTTGACCTATCTTCAGGGACGATTTGGACCTCCATTTCGATTGTCTTTCTTATGGAAAAGAAGATTTGAATGAAGTGGGTAGGATTCTATAGAGGGAAATGTAGGGATCAATCTAATTTTATCCTTTTATAGTCTGTTTTTTTATGGGAATAACAAATCAGTTGATCATCCCATCACGTGGCTCTTTCTGCCAATGCATTCATCATTAGGATTTGAACCCGAAGTGCTGGATTTGGTTCAGTCCCCTACATATTTACAATGTTTCCACATGGTTATGGTGATTAATGTTTGTCTCCAAGTCTTGGTATGCAATATGACACTGTTGCACTTCTTCAATGATCAAGAACAGGATGGCTAGTAGATGTATCCTATAAGATAACACTTGAGTGTACCTTGTACAATAAGGAACTACCTAGTCTTCAACAGAAGCTAAGTATTTACTGAAAACCAAATCTACCCTCCATAATATAGAAAATACACTGATGTAGGGTGATCCTTGGAGGCCTACAAAACATATGGTACCAGCATTGGCAAGTGAAAGTTTTGATTACTCCTTGATAACAAACATTGTATGTCGTGACTCGTGACTCGTGAAATCAATGGGAGAATGCACAATATTTATGGATCCCACTAAGGGGGAGGATGTGATTCCTCTATTGCACATTCTCGAACCTTGCACAGGTTATATGTGACAGGTAGGTACTCTACTCTCTTTTGTTGAGTCTCCTAGTAGCAATAATAGTAATGTTATTTGTAGTTGGTTGTGGGATGGTTTTATAGTCTAAATTTGATTAAAATCCAATAGAAATCATAGTTATCTCATAAAATGGAATCCGCTATTAGTTATCCCACATACTTATGATTTCATTAATGGATAAACCTTGGTTTCATGATTTTGACCATCTCTAAATCAACCGGAGGATGAGATGAAATTGAAAAAACTGTATGAATGAAATAAAACTAAACTTTATTTTCAATATTTAGTGGAATTCAACAAAACTCAGGTATTTGAAATCCAGTTATCCCTTGTAGTTGCATCTTGCTAATGCTGGTCTCGCCCACAAAGCAAACAAAGACAAAGTTCTCCATCTCTTTCAAGCTTTGAGAGAACCATTCACTTTATGCCATTATGATTCTCTTATGTGGGGAATAGCTTGTATTATTTGTATGCACATTGAATGAAGAGGGAAATTTCATCTTCTGTGCTTTGTGTTCTTTTCTCCTTTTTTCCTTATGTAGACTGGGAATGGCCACTGGCCTGCCTGGTTTTCTACTGTATGTTTCCCAACATGAACCTCACCCCCGAGTCTTCCCAGGTTTGGCCTTTGTTTTATAGCCATGTCTCAATCTAACTCATTAAGCTTGTTTCTATTTTTTCTTTGACCGAAACCATCTAGAGTTTGATTAGGGTTAATAGTTAAACATATGGATTGGTCAATGGCTATATTTAGGTCTGAAAATTAACTAAATTCCATAAAGATAGTTTCGGCTTATAATGGTGCGAAAGAGGAATACGTTAATTTTGAAGAAAAATATTCAATAATAATCAAAGTTCAATTATGACCCAAGGTTAGTTCATGAGCACAATGTTAAGGGTTTTTTTCCACTTCTCAATTCATTCAAATTGTCAAGCACAATGTTGTTAACGGTTTTTTCTAATTTTGGAATGGTGATTTGTGCTATAGAGGTCTTGAAAATCCATATGAGAGGTGCTTATCATTTTGGAATGATGCTTTGTGTTATAGAGGTCTTGCGAATCCATTTCTTTTGGAAGAGGTATTGGCTTGATTGAGGAGGTAATCTTCATTAGATAGAAAGACTGCCAATCCTTCATGCTAAGAAAATATTGGCACTCTATTTTATTTCCAAGAGGTTAGGAACATTCTTCAGATCATCCTGCTTTTGGCTTCCATAATTAGAAGGCCATTCATTCCCACCGCTATCTCAATCAACGATATAGGATAAATTCGAGTGTCAATGAAAGAAGAAAAAAAAGTGCGTTATATATTCACAAGTGGCAAGTGGATTTCTTAGGTTTGGGTTTACCTCTTCTTCACATTGAGGCATGCATTTATCTTTTTGCTTGAGGGTTCATCACAATAGAGTTCAAATCTATTAAAGATGTAGATAACATTCTCTATTTAATTATACCATGGTTTATGACTTACAAAATCTTATGTATGAATTGCTAGTATTTTTTTATTACCCCTCCATAGAATCTTGGAATTCTACCCCAATGTGGATTGGTAGATGTCCTAATTTCACGAGTCTTAACTTTTAGGGATACCAACCACTAGTCTCCATAAAAAATGCTCAGGTGAATATTCATTTATGTTCCACATAAGCATGCCATAAGCATATAATCACAACATATAGGTTATGTGTACAAGTATATGTCACTAATGGCTGGCCTAAAAGGTAGCTTGGAAGTGGAAGTAGCTATTAAGTTATGAGAAAGTGACCTTTAGATGTAGATCATGCTTTGAGTATGGTGACTTGGAAACCTCCCATCCAAAGAAAAATGTGAGTGAGGATACTTATGGAAACCTCCCACACAAATAAAAATGTGATTTAGGAGACTACCAAGCTCTTTCAGAATCCCATTGGAAGAAAACTCAAAAAGTAGGATTGAAGACCCACTTGATGGAAAGGTGCTAAGAATCACTACCATCTAATAGAAGTGGAAGACTCAAAACATAAAACATCATGTCCTCTCATTAAAATCTACTCTAGATATGAGCAAATTATGAAAAAAAACCCTCTTACCATCCCTAGAGGAGATGCTAAGAACGATGCCACAAGATTAGGAAATCTAGATGGGAAAAAACTTGTGTTTTTAGTTGGAAAGATAATAATACAATGATTATAATAGCCAACATAAAAGTTCATTTCAAAATAGTTAAGATTTAATGTCATGGAAAAGTTAATTTTCTATTTTTTAATTTTGTCATGCCAGTTTGAACCATTGGCTTTGGTAGTGATTAATTGGTCACGACAAGGATCAACAATTTTAAATCTCTGAAGGACGTACAATGTTAGAGGTACACTAGTTTTAGGTGGATATGTTGGCACTAGACAAAAAGCATATTTTTCATTTGTATCTATTATTGTTAGGGATATCAAGCCTGACCTCTTTTGGCTCTTGGAACATAGCACTTCTAGTAGTGGATCTCTTCTCAAAACAATGCTAGACACAAATAAGCTTTAGTACCCCATGAAGCTACGTACATCCCCAACTTCATATTATGCACTCAAAAAATTTGTCATTAGTTCTCAACTACTCTAATCACTTTGGTAGGATAGGAAACAACCATTTCCCTTCACAAAAAAAATATGCCAAAGAACAATGCAATATAAACAACCAATAGTCCCAATGGTTAGCACTTTGTTCACATTAACAAAACAAGAGCACCAATCTCTTTCTAAATGGACTTTTTCCAATCTCATCTTCCATCACTGGTAAATATTCTTCATTCTCCTCTATTTTAGTCGCTCCTCCTCTACACTAACTCTTGAGTAATCCTCCATAAAAGGTAGTTGGAAGTGATAAACCATCATGTACATGATTTACCTCACTAATTATGTTTAAATGTTGAATCACTTTCGACTACCTTACTTAGTCAACTCATCATATACATGTTCCAACTCAAATGAATATGTAATACATTCCATGCAATCACATGTCTTATGATCACTATAAGTGCATAATCCAATGAAGTTAACATCATCCTCAAAATATTATCTTGGTATCCACAATAATAATAATGTCTCATGATGTATAAAATATCAAAGAAATCAACCATCTATAGCTAGGTGAATAAAGTAGGAAAGTTGCAAAATAGGGTGTTACAACTCGTTCTCCTCAAAAAGGTTATGTCCCTCGAGTTGAATGGTCTACAAATAAATAAGGACAAATTCCTTTAATATTATAATCTAATTCCCATGTGTAATCCTCCTCTGAGTATTGTTTCCAATGATCTTTGACCTAGTCAATAATTTTGCTTTGCAGAAGTTACAACTTCCTACCTAGTTCCTATGATCATTAGGAGTTTGGTATGGAAATCCCTAGCGTCCTCTGTGAGGTACATACCTCTCAAGTAATGATACATTAAATACATTATGAATAGTCATGATAGAAAACATGGTTCCTTAGCCTAGTGCACTACTATCCATGCCAAAGCACCCTAGTGAAGATGATTGATCCTTCCATGAGGGGCCATAGTTCGAGATATACAACATTAGATTATTTAGTGTTTTAATTACGATGGATGTCTCATTCCAGCCTTGTGTTTCATGCACTAGCATAATGTTATTATTTTACATTAGCACATTAGTTTACTAGTTTATGAGGGCTAAATAATTAGATTGTGGACTCATTTTAAGACTACAAGAGTGGTCCTTGGTTAAATCTATGGAATTATGATTTAAATTCCAATTTATCTTAATGGTTGGGCTTCATGGATCAACTACACTTGTTTCCTCTTATCTATCACATTTCTAATTTCTTCAAGTGACTTTAACAATTTCTATCTTTGGTTATGTTCTTTCTATTGGTAGGGAAATTGTTTCTTATCATATGGTATCAAAGCAATGAGGTCTAGATTTTCTACTCCAAGATCTCTTGGTGTAGTTCCGACCCATGAAATTCTAACGTTTTTGGGTTCCTTGAGGATTTCCCTCCACCCAAACAATAGTCTATTTAGATAATTCTCATGTCCCTTAGCTCCACCCAGCAAACTTAAATTCATCTCACCTCTTTAGCTATCGGGTTCCTTAGGCTCAATGCCCACCCAAATATGCACTATGTCGGTTTTCTTTTTAAGGCTACGATCCCATCCCAACATCAATCTTGGCTGCATATCCTTCTCCCCATCTCATCTTCAAAATCATACACTTCCAACACTTCCAGCACTTCTCACCAGTCAAATTACTCTTGGTGATTCTCCAAATCCGTCCCTTCATCTCTCAATCCCACTATTCTCAACAAAAAAATGTTTTCTTTTCCCAAGATGTTTTTCTTAGGGCTTCCTTGGCACCAACCTTAGATGTTATTCCTAGGTCATGTTATCTCTCCTTCTTTTCCCAATTATGTTTCATCTCAATTCCACTTGGAATATTTATCTTGTTGTTTAGAATTCTCTTATCTCTTATGGTCATTTCTTCCTCTTCTTCATGATATTTTCCCCATGCTACAATAGATCTTGTACAAACAATCCACAAAATCACACATCCTCTCCCTCTCTAGTCCGAAATAAGAGTCTCCCTTCCCTAGTATAATGGAAAATGAATGGTCAATTGTTCAACTCATATATAACTATGTTTCAATTCTATTTTCAAACATACCCTACTATGCTTGAACTACAATAGTTAGCAATTGGTGGGAATTACCTTTAGGACATTACACATTTATGGTGGTAGACATGTCTCTTTTATTCTCATAACTTCCTATTACTACCTAGAGAATGTTTCACTAGGTCCTAACACAAGGATTTGATCCACTAGATTATCCCTGAGACCTCCTATATCAATGACTATAGCCTAGGAAACACCTAATTCAACATGTGCAAGTTACATCCTCTTTTTGTCTAAACTCTAGATACAACGTCTCTAGATCACTGATACAACCTAGGTACTTGGTTCCAAATTTATTTATAGATTGTTAAAGGATTTTAGAGATTAAATGTTTTTATTTGATTGTGCCACCCTTGATCAAGATTTTAACCATTCTTTTGAAGTATAAATTATGGTATCTAAGTGATCCTTCTCCTCATCCCTTCCCGACCATCCTTCACACTATAATTATCCTTCATTACCTTCCAAATACCCTCTTCTTAATAGGCCATTCCTATCTTCCTCATCTTATGTGACCTATATGGCTCCAACTACTCCTCCACTTGCTTACATGGCTCCTCACCTTTCATTATCCCTATGATAGAGAAGGATGAAAGGTACTTAATGGCTAACTATCATGCTCTCAATAAATTCACTATCCAAAATTGATATTTAGTAACTTGAAATGATGATATGTGGGACCACCTCAAGGGTGACAGACACTTTACCAAACTAGATTTACCTACATGTTACCATCACATTCACATGAATTATGGAGATACATAGAAGACAAAATTGAAGACAACATTTGGTCTCTATGAACAATTAGTGATGTTCTTTGGTCTCCCCAATACAACGACTACATTTATTGAATGGATCAATGGGATATTTCATTCATCTCTTAGGAACTGTGTAGTGATTTATTGGGATGACATTCTTATATTCAATAACACATGGGGTGTACATATACAACATCTCTAACAAGGTATCCATCTTTTTCATCCTTAATAGCTTCAAGCAAAGAAAAAGACATCGGAGTTTGGTGAAACATCCATTCATTACCCAGGATTTCTAATTAGGACATATGGAATTCATCTAGATCCTACCCAAGTAGACACAATTTCTTCTTGGCTAATACCATCTACAAATACAACATTCATCTAGAGTTAGATCATTCCATTCTCCTAACACGAGTTTTCAAACACCATTTTATCCTCAAGCACATATGAGGTTTCAACCTCATAGATTTTCTTAACTCTACAATACATCAAGGGATTCAACCTTTTATAACACTAATAATTTCACACCTTCAATTCCCTCTGCATTAAATTTCACGTGCACCTCAAATCGAATTTCGTTATGCATTTTAATGTATTTCCTTATTTCTGAAATGTTCATGTGCATAGATCAAAATGTCACTTATCAAATATGCATTACACAACATAATCATCTCCAAAACAATACATATTTTTCCTATTTCCAAATGTTATGGCATATTTTGAGGACCACCATAATGTTTTTCCTCCAACACCATGATGAAGTATCACACTACTTTTATAGCCACTCTCTTTTGACATTAAGAGCATCCTTAGGCATTTCAAGAACAACGTCGCACTAGTAGTTCTCTTTGGCTTCACCAATTTATCCAACAACAAAATCACTACCTACTTCTTCATTACTCACTACATACCTACCAATGTTCCTTGCAGTTTTGTATCCCTTCTTTAATTCCTTTGTGAAGTTGTGAAGATTCCAATCTCCCAACAGTCACAATTGTCAAGCTCCTCTTCGCCTTCAGGAAATATTTTGAGCTTCATTGAGGTAATTCACTTAGCATTCAAGCAACCTAATCTTCAAATTCATTTTTTTTATAGAATTTGTTTTGCCAGATATCGATTTATTTACCGAGCATAGTATTTTTTTCTTGTAGTGTAAGAATATATGGCCACTAAACTCTCCTTTTGATCATCATTCATTCATGCTCTTTACATTTTAGACTTGGATTTATTTTTTCTTGTCAAAAAAGATAAGAAGCATGTTTTCATTCACCATTCCTTGGTTGCATAACATGCTATATTCTAGATGAAAATAATTTGATTTAAGGTTCCAACTTGAAGACAAGCAAGCTTGGAATTACACATGTATTTCCAGCCCTCACTTAACTTGTTTGAAAAAATATCTTTTAGCCCATTTTTGAAATTGAGAATTCCAATATTAGTTTGCTTGAATCAACATTTCCAACCCGATTTTATAAATTAGTGGATGCATTTTCATGTTTTTTAAAGAGTATATGTTTCACCTTTCATAATTGGCTTGCTGGGAAATAAAAAATTTCAACCCGCATGTGCAAGATTGAGAATGCAATTCCCAACCTATTTGGATTGAGAATTAATTGTTGTTTTCTGTTCCAAAACAATTTTTGTTTTAAAATCTAACTTGCAATTAAGTTGCCACTATTTCCCTATGTTACAAGATTACAACACTCATAACAACCATCAATATAGCTCTTGAAACACTTATAACAACTGTCACAGCCCTGGGGTATGAATCATTACAATAGGGTTGCTATACAATCAACCCTTATCTATTGAATATCCACACAATGTAGTTGTATAAGTTGAAACCCTTAGGACTTTTAATTTGTTGAAGTTGAAAGTCTTAGAGTGTATGAGAGTTATGCTTGTTTTATAATATTTTTCCTTACATGTTTTCCATTTTTAGTATTTCATATGTTTGGATAGTTATGCAAAAATAAAAATCCATTTGATATTTAATTTAGTATTTTTTTTGTAAAAATGGTTTCAGGTTATAGACTTGTAGAGAAATCATACATATTCAAATACTTATATTTCTCAGTTGCATTCACTACTTAAAATATTTTGATGGGTTTCTTTGGGGCTCATGAATGGATTTTCTGCTATGTAACTGATTGAGAAACGATGTCTAGAATTGGTCAACCTAAAAAACATGGGAGACAAACAACACTTGATAATGCGTTTAACTTGAGTCAATGTGGTGCGAATGTTGAAGAAGATGTTGATTTTGAAATTGATGAGATTATTGAAGAAGAAGGTCGTCTAGAAAAGAAAGGCAAAGGAGTAGCTACCAAAAGATCATTCAAACATGCGTGGAAGTTAATGCAAAAATGGGCTTATCTGATAATAGGTCCAAATGGTGAAGAGCGCATCAAATGTTTATGGTGTGTTAAACTCAAGGGAGATAAACCATTTGCAAAGGAATGTAGTAGTACAATCCAATTAAGTGGATTAAATGTTCATGCATCATCGGAGGCTCATAAATGCTCAATTCAACTATTGGAATATGAATCAATACAACCTTGTTTACCCATCTCAAAGCATGTTGAACTTATGCTGGATGTTGAAAAATATAGAATAGTAAGTGCTATAGAAACTATGTATTTTGTGGCTATAAAGGATTTACCTTTAGAAATGTACAGACTTATGTGACCTGCACAGGCATAAGAGAACTCCTAATATGCCATTAAATTCTTCATATATTAATATCATTTATGGTAAAGAGTTTTTACTTGCAGCGAAAGAGGTTTAATGGGAAAAGTTAAAGGAAGAAATTTGTTCTATCCCTTTTTATTCCATTTTGGTTGATGAAAACACAGATAAAACAATGGAGCAACACTTGATTGTATATATTACCTATATAATGGATGGAGGGAGAGGGTCATGCATGACAAAATTTATTCGACTTTTGAAAATCAAAGATAGCATTGCACAATCCATGTATGAAACACTTTTAGGGTTATTATCTGAGATGAAGTTATCAAAACATCAAATGGTGGGTTTTGGGTCAGATGGAGCCTCATCTATGAGAGGTATTTGTGAAGGTTTGGCGGCTAATTTTCTTTGGGAGGTGCTTGATTTGTTATGTATTCATTGTATAGCACATGGTGAAGCCTTAACTATAACAGATGCTACAAACCATTTTCCCGAATTTAACTATATTGATAAACTAGCCAATGAAGTATATTCATGGCTAGGAAAATCAACAAAGAGGCATGGAGAATTTAAGATTTTGTTGGACCTATTTCAAATTGACAAGATGCAAATACTTCAAATTCATCACATTAGATGGCTTTCTAGGGGGGGGGTTATGAACAGGCTTGTTAAAATCATGCCAGCATTGTTACAAGAATGGAGAAATGATGATGCAAAGATGTATGAAATGGGAACACTATTCAAAGTTCATTTTTTCATCTGTTTGCTTGTTAATGTTCTTAGTGACTAAATAAATTAAGCCAACGATTTCAAGAGGAACATATTGATATAAAATCCATTGGCATGCAATTAAATGTGCTCATTGAGCTTCTCCGAAGGAGATTCTTGAGAAATATATTTGTGGTTGGTTCTTAACATGTTTCATATTTATTCAAGAAATCTGAAAATTGAAATTTGGATTTTATTGATAATACAAGTGTTTCACAAGTCCATTAATTAATATTTGAACCTATACCAAATTCACTTGGGTCTGGTACTATGGAATATTGTATTCACTTAGGAAAATCATTTGTCCAAAAGCTGATTGATTGTCTCAATGATAGGTTTACAGATTTACCTATGTTCAATGCAGCATAGTTTTCTAGTCCACATTGTTGCTTTGAAGAAGAGGATGAAAGAGATTCTGAAACAAAATGATGGTTGTTACGTTTATGTGAAAAACTTGATGCTGGAAACTCACCAATAATTGATACTAGAAAAATATGAAGGTGAAATGGAATGTTTTGTTGTCACTCTATATCGAGCATATCCAAAGAGAAACATGTTTGGAACATGGGAGCAATGTAGAGGTGAGCTAGAGTGGTGGGATTATTTTCCAAATTTGATGAAATTATGGCAGATTGTTCTTATTCTTCCAGCAAGTACTGCTAGTTGTGAAAGCGGATTCTCTAAGTTGAATCATATAAAAAAATGATGACAGATCTAGACTTTGTTTAGAAACCTTAGATAGTTTAATTTTTTTTATCTCTATCAGCACCTTAGGAGTTGCATGAGGCAGTTTGGAATGCATTTTATGAAAATTGGACAAAAAATAAGTTGTGACGACCTCTTCCACTAGGTTGAGTAAGTTGATGATGATACAGTATTTTAATTAATACTGTAATGTCTATTGTTTTTGTATGTTTGCAAATACTGTTATAATTGTGATATAAGTCCTACTAAACATATGGTAACTTGATGGAGCCACATTGAAAATGGTTTCTTCTACATAGTGTTAACATTCGTATATAGTGGTTTGATATGAAGGAGAGAGTAATTTTGAAATACTGATTTATATTTTTCAAAAATATTATTAGTTTTTAACTGATTTCATCCATTTCATCCAATTGATAAAGGTCCCTCTCTGTTCATGGCCATTCTACCTTGGCTTATTTAGCATATCTTTTTATTTTTAATGAAAAATATGTGTCTAACCTATTTCATATTTAAGGCATGCCCATGATGCATTTTTATTCAGATTTGTTATTATATTGCTATGATATTCAATCAAAGTCATCTCTCATCAATTGGGATTAAAATTTTAAGGATCTATATACCATATATGATTGAATTGGGTGTAAGCCTAGATCTCAAAACAACTATCCCAAAGGCTTGAAATTACTAGAAACCTAGATATTATGACCACAAACCCATGAATTTTAGTGGTTCTATAGTGATGTTGTCCCAAAAGAGATAGAAGGATTGGGACATTGAAGGTATGTATGATAATGAAAAATGTGAGTGGAGATAGATATAGTATATATGGTATTTTAGGATACCAACATGCAAATTGTAACTTCAAACACAATCTTGGATGTGGGGATAGATATCTAGTATATATTGATTTTAGGCAACCAACATGAAAATGTAACTTCAAACAAAAACTTTTATCCTTTGTATCTTATCATTTTGTTATGAAAAATGGTTGTCATTTCAATTGCATGGGTGGTGTCTCCAACTACTCAAAAATTTAAAAATTAAATCACCACAAAGTCTCTTTTTGTTTTAACTAATTTCATTAATTAAGATATCAAATATACGAAGTATCAGGTATTGGATAAGCATTATTCCCATATTTAGACATACTTAAGTACTTGATTGAAATGAAATAGTATGAGAAGGAAGTAAGTAACATTATCACATGATTAATGAGTGTGATGAGGAGTAAGTCATAGGCATAGCCATCAATGCGCATGTACAATTTGCTTTCAATATGCAAGATTTGTTTGAAGCAAGACCTATATAAGGGTTAAATTCAACTTTACATAGGTGACCAACTTCCCTCCAATACAACAAATGCAAGCAACATTCACACTAGCATGATGTTGAAGGCAAGTAATAACAATTGTTTGTCCTCTAAAAATATAGATGTGAATGATGGAAATGCAATGTGTGAGTTTAGACAAGGTAGGAAGTAAATGTGGTGCCAAGGTAGGAAGAAACAAAATGCAGTCTTCCAAGAAATCCTCCAATGGTGTCTTCCAATAAATCCTCCTAGCTTGTGTTTGAAGCTTGATATCATAGTATCCTTGAATATGCTGAGTCCCATCCTAAGACATGCATTAAAAACTTGTTAATAAAAAGTATATGCACCAAGTTTTAGTGGATGTTGTTCTTAGCATTTGATATGGTTTTAGTGCCTTGTACTGGATTGCATGGTTACTGAAAGATGCCTTCTCATTTATTATATGATTGTTGCTTGATGTTGGCACTCTTATGGCCTGTAAATGACATGCTTGATTATTATTATAGATCCGTATTTATTTATGAACGTTAATATTTGGTAGATGAAGATGATAGTTTAATGTTTATATACATTTGTTGTTGTTTAAAATTAGATGGTGAATGATATGTGATATTTTTTTACTAATTTTCAGCTATTAAACATGAATGATGAAGACAAAGATAATTGCAATCATATTCATATTTGTCTTGTTTTCCCTTATACTTGCATTCAAATCTAGATTTGTCCTCCTTGTTATCATAATCAATTGTGTAGCAATGCCAATTTTCTTTTGTTCATTTACGATTGAAAACAATTTTAGAGATGATAGTTTAATGTTTATATATATATATATATATATATATATATTTCTCTTTAAAATCAAATGGTGAATCATGTGATATCTATTTACTAACTTACAGTGATTAAACATGAATGTTGAAGATAAGGGTACTTGCATTCATATTCATATTTTCCCTCTGTCCCTTATACTTGCATTCATATTCAGATTTGTCCTCATTGTTATCGTATTCAATTGTGTAGCATTGCCAATTTTCTTATGTTTATTTATGGATGAAAACAATTTTAGAGATTATAAATTTCATTAATTTGTATGTCAGTAATGGTTGTAAGGTATTGTCATTTGGGATACAGTCAAATACATGTGTTTGAATAGTATCACATATCTAATAGTATATCCACTTAAAAAATAACATGTGTACTTCATTTTGGAATATATCATTAGGTGAGATGTAGAAGACCTCTAATAGTATATCCATTTAAAAAATAACATGTATACTTCATTTTGGGCTATCTCATAAATTTACAACACTTCAATAATAAAGCACCAAGTAAGTTGGTTTTGTCTAATCAAATGTGATGATAGAGTTATTCTGGTCCAAATTTATACTCTCCAAGTACATGAGATGTATCACATCTCTAACGGTATTTTGGTTCAAGATAAGTTTTTGTTTCTATGTACATATATACCTAATTACATGTTTTTTAGGTTTTCATGTTTGTTTTCAACCTTCAACACATTCACAAGGAGTTTGGCATCCATTAAATTGTAATAAAGGTAATGAAATGAAGCACTTTTCCATTTGACATTTTGTTGTAGTTAGATGCAATTTCTCTTAATTTGCACACTATCCTTTTCATTTTAATACGAGTCTGATTAACATTACTACTTTTTTCAAGTTAATGGAAACCATAGACTACAATCCCAATATAAACAAGATGGATACACTCTACCCAATTGTTACTATGCTCATAGAGTTGAAAACAAATGTAATCAAATACAATGAATTTGGAGCATTAAAGCAATTGAGTTGTTGTGTGGTTCAATGAACTTAGCTCAATGATGTGCAAACATATGGTGATCTATCCCTTAGTATGAAATTTTTTTTTTAGATTTTGTTTCAAGATAGTATTTTGTTCTATGTACACATATGTATGTAAAACATTGTCTTTCAATATAAAGGAAGCATAGCTCTACTTTTTATTTTTCCATGAACAAGTTTCATTACTTGCCAATACAAGCTCTGTTGGTTATAAAAGAAGTGATTTCTTCATATTGTCATCTTTTTTTCTTTCTATTTTTTAAATTTATTCTATATAGGTTCTTGGGTTATTTAACTAGCCCATATTAATATAACATTGCTTCTTAAATTTTATAGAACGAAACAATGCAAATATCGTCATTCTATTAGTGAATTCGTAAAAAAATAAATGAAATTTTGATATATTATTACATTTTCAAAAGAAAAGAATGATTTAGTTTTACATGTCAACATTGAAGGGTTCAATATCTCATAGCCCTTGATAGTGAAATGGGAACCTACCCTTCAAATTTGATCCCTGGAACTTACACCTAATGCATTCTAGAATGCCACATGAACTTCAATGATGGAGATATTGAAAGCCAAAAATGATTAATTGATGTCTATATCATTGTCATTAAATACACATCACTTCTTTTGTAATTGTCGTTAAAAGACTTGTCAATATCTCAACTTCTGACCGAAGACGTTTATTAATCTCTAAATAAATATTTCACGATGTTCAAATAATTTACTTATTTTATACTTATGGGATACAAATCAATTTGTAATGAATAAATACGATTAGAAGTTGTAAATTGAAGGTCACAAGTTCAAATCCATGTGGGTACTAGGCTTACAAAAAAAACAATCACCCATTTTATATTTTTATTTTTAACAAATAGCACTAGTTGAAGTGAACATTCTATTTCTACAAATGTCGCCATATTATTCCCATCAATAATCAAACCAACACTGTAAGTGATATAAACTAATTCAAACATTAATATTAATTTCCTAGGTCAAACAAATGCATTTGAAAATCATAATCAAGTGACATTTATGAGTGAAATTTGAAAGCATTCATAACTTGTCTTACATATATCAATAAAAATATGTTCATACCATATTTTCATGTATTAAATACCAGCATAGATCTATTGTAACTTTGGCTCTATCAAGCGTCGAGAGTGTTCAAATCCTTTGAGGTGCAAACCTCTTTTGGAGTCCTAAAATTGAGGAAAGGTTTGCACCTCGAGGGACTTTATCCTTCTCGATGCTTGAAGGAGCCAGATTTAAGATGGATCTATGTTGGTTCCAATCACAATGGCCAAATCAAAACAATGTTGCTTAAAAAGCAAAATTACCACAATGAAATCAATTCTTCCAAATTAAAAAAAAATTATTGCCATGATCAAAATATTGAATTGTAATAAAGTAATAATCAAGTTCAGTGAAAATACATGTGAAAGAATGCAATGAAATTTAATGATGAATTACATATATATTAGAGAGTGATCAATCTTGATATGTCTTCTTCTGCTTTGATCAATCATATGATAAATGAGGTTGAATTTGAATACCATTCAATCCCTTAACTTGAGATATTGTTGTAAATGTGAGACCTTGTCTCTCTTTATTTCAAATATTTATAGTTTCTTTGGCCAATGTTATACTCGTGACTTATGGATTGTGAAACCCCTAGCAATTTTCTAAGGAATTTGTTTTGTTGTACCTCTTTAAATGGGAAAAATAGGAACATTTCGGGGTAATACTTCATACCATGGAGTCCATGTACATAATTATCAAATCTTACTAATACATATGTAGGAGAATCTGGGAGTAAGATTCCAAGATTATACACAATTTTCTCCACAATACCAAGAGCTCCATTGACAAGAGCTACATCATCCCATAAGTTTGATGTGATCATCACCCTAGCTCCATCTAAAATAAGCAATTCAGCTTCCATTTTTTCCTCATCTTGTTAACAATCAAATTAACACCCTTAGTCATGTGACAGAAGAAGCACATTTTTACTATGCGCCCGCAAAATGAAGACAAGACACAAGTACATCCAGAGACAAATCCTCTCTGATCTAATCACTTCTCCCATAAATGGAAGGATTAGGTGAAGAAAGTAAGAACCTAAAGAGATCAAGTTCAGTGATTGAACCACTCGCAAAGGGTCCAAAACTAAGCTACACCAATCAAAAAGTGAAGACAAATGCATTAATTGTACTTAAAGTATGCTAAGTTGTGCAAAAAATCCTAAAAACTATGGAAAAGTGGGTTTTTGAGTGAAAATGATCTAAAATAATGAAAAAGACAAATACCACATTGTGAGGAAAAGCTTGAAGGCCGATTTCCCAATGCTATATAAGAAAGGCATTTGGGGCATTGTAAAGGACACAAAGGAAGAGCAAAGGCATGCTGAAAAGATTCTGAAGGAGGAGGAAAAACTCAATTTCTTCAAAAGCAAGGGTGGAGAAAGGAAAGCTCATGGAAATGGAGGAGGGATTCACACCAAGATCCATGGTAAGGATGTACTCTGCGTGAAAGATTTTAAATCTCAGGCTTGAAAGAATGCAACCTTAGTGTGTTAAAGATGCGTGAATCGTAGATCTTAGTGTTAATCCTAGTGTAAATCTAAGCATTATTCCAACTGTATGTTGCAATGAAAGTTAGTCTCAGCATCAATCTCAGCAAATCCCTGCGTTTTGGTTATTCAAACATTCCATCTCTACATTTGGTTTTTGAAGCACTCTATTACTGCGTGTTAAACTCAGCATTGAAGGTTTTAACTCTTTGCGTTGAGCGTTGCATGATTTCTTTAAATCTTGCCTTGAATTTTGGGCTTCAAATCTGCCTCGAATTGCAATGGTGAAGTGCTGAAAAATTTGCCACGACCTCTGGCTGAAAACTCTGCCACAAATTGCAATGGTGAAGTGCTGAAAACTCTACCACGATGTCTGGCTGAAAAATCTGCCACGAATTGCAATGGTGAAGTGCTGAAAACTCTACCACAACCACTGGCTGAAAACTCTGCCACGAATTGCAATGGTGAAGTGCTGAAAAATATGCCTAGGTCCTTAAGCTATTAAAGCTCTGCGTGCATCATTGAAATATCTTCGGCTCTTTAACCTTAGTATGCATTGAAGATCTCTAAGCTCTGTCATTCTTACAACACTGCGTAGTTCTTTAACTCTGCCATGAGAGTTGGAATGTGAAGTGTTGCTTGTTGGAATGTGTAGCGGTGAATGGTGGTTTATTTATAGAGTGCCATACGCAGAGATGGATTTTGAGAGTAGAGAGGATCTACATTTGTGATAAAGACTGAGATCAACTAGAATATTAATGTGGAAGTTAATGTCAACATGAACGAGAATTTATTTTTGCAATTAAAACTTGCTTTTGGATTCTTTTTCTTCTTAATATCAGTTTTTGACTCTTCTTGAAAAGTTTGAATAGTTTTGCATGGTTGGGATTAAACATCTTTTCCATTGGATTAAAAGGAATTAAAAAATTTGCAAAGTTTTGCTTAAATTGGGATTTTTTTTTTCAAAGGAATACAAACACCATATTACTCCTTTTTAAAAGTTTTGAATTTTTTTTTTTGCTTAAAGTTGGGATTAATGCCTTGAAGTTTTGATCTTTTTAAAAAAATTGAAAACTTTTGCTTTAAGTTGGAATTAATGTCTTAATGTTTTGATCCTTTTAAAGTTTTGAGAAGTTTTTGGGATTAAAAATATTTTTCATTGGAATAATTTCCCAACCACATTAAAGAATTGTTTTAAAAAACAACTTAAAGAATTTCAAATTTTAAGATATCCTACACATGCTGATTGGAAACTTTAAACCAAAGAAGAACCCTACACATTTGAAAGAACCATTCACACTTCTTGCATTGAAAGACAAACTTTGCACATCACATTTTGAGATAAGTTGAAGATAATTTCTTTCCAAAAAATAGAAATAAACTTTAATTAGTTACATTTTGTTTTTGAGTTAGAATATTTTCATGATTTTTATGCACAATTAGAGAGAGTTGCACCTTTAGAGTTCAATTTTCTTGAGATATATTGTGTATGAGGCACTGTATCCTCTTCACTCACACCTTATGGTGACCTTGTGAATGAGAAAGTGTATCTCACTTGTAATGGTTTAGGATTTGATTTTTTCAAAGCATCTTATATCGAGCCACCGTATCCTCTTCACTTGCACCTTATGGAGACCTTGTGAATGAGAAAGTGAATCTCACTTGTAACAGAGTAGATTTAATTTTTGCATACAGTTTTTCGAGCCACCATATCCTCTTCACTTGGGCATTATGGTGATCTGGTGAATGAGAAAGTAGATCTCAAGTGTAACAGTTTAGGATTTAATTTATAAGCATTCTAAAGGGATCTGCGTATCCTCTTCACTTGAGCCTTTGTGCGATCTTGTGAATGAGAAACATGGATCCCCCGTGTAGTAGAATTAGATTCAGTTTCACTTGAGATATCTGTTTGGGTTACATTGGTCTTTAACATCAATTATTATCCATATTTCATAAAAAACTATTCATGAACATACAAAATATACCAGAAACTTGTCTAAAAGACACTCATGAACCTCTAAATATTCCTTAATTTAGAATATTCATCGAATTGAAAGGCAAAGTAGTGAGAATTTTGCATCAGTTGGTTCATTTTTCCGTTTTCAAGTCAAAACACCACTAGTTTCACTTCCACTGCTGAAACTAAGCAAGCTACCCTTAAAATTGACGCTTAATCTAAAATTGACAAACTTTTGATTTTCATATCACCAACATGTTTAGGTTAGTGCACTGGATTAGGTTTGGAGAGTTAACACTCTCGGGCTGCAAAAATTTGAAACTAGCATTGATTAAAGAGAGTAAATCCATTAGTAGCAAAAAACGCTTATCAGGAAAGTGCTTCTGAAACATGAGTCAAGCACGAGGTCAATCTGGATAAGTAAAGGGTGGTTCCCCCCTTTTGATTATTTAGTGGGACATGAGCTTATCGAGGGGATTCTATGTTCAGTGACAAGTCCTCGGGGTGACATCACTGTTTCTAGAGTTCCTGGTTATGAGAGTTGTCCTCGACTTACAACTGTTCCGCCCGACCGTTGATTGTGAAGTGGTAACTTTAGTGGCTATTCCTAAGATATCACATAGGCTATTGTGAGTGGGACACACTTGTAGTACCTGCGACAGACTTTGAAACTTTTACTCCTTGGGAGGGTGATTGGTCAAGAACCAACACTTGCACCCTCGGCGATTAAAGTTTATTGTAACTGTTTCTCGCACCTTCGCTTCTAGAAATTGTATGAGGACATGAAATCCATCAGCAGCTACTAGTTTCGGAAGGCCCTCCAATCCAGGTTTTCACTGAGCTTTGTCTCTTTGGAAAAGTAGCTTGCTTTCTTGGATCTATAGGACTTTTTATTGTGTGGACACTTTTTATTTTTGTTGAGTCTAGTTTTCCTTAGGATTGTTTGATTAAGAATATCATTTTAAACACATCCTTTTATCAAATTCTTAGAAGTGGATACTCTCCCGATCCGCCAGTCATGGCGGCAGCAAGGTGCATTGCCAGAAATTGAAGGCCCTGCTACATTGAAGAGACAGATACAAAAACCACATCCTAATGTCTTGGAAATCGAACTGATTTTAAACTCAATTAATATTACTCGAGAAGAACAACATCAAACAAACCATGAACATTCATTATCACATCACGAACTGAATACATAAATAGTTGATGATCTTACTCTAGTTGAAATTGAAACATTGAAAAATCACACAAATGCTCATGTATTTCCACCTTTGATGAGTCTTTCAGAACTAGTTGTACTTACTATCCGTGAGTCACTGGGTGATATCAAACCTCTTTTTGAAAGTTTGAATGACATGCACAAATCAACAAGTGACCATATGGCTTCATCAGGAGCACAAGGGACTACATCGTCACAACATTAAACAGTTGTTGGAGGTAGCAATACTTTCAATTTGGCCTCTACATCAATCCCAATAGTTAGTATACCTATTAGTAGCACAAGTTCAACCAACACTTCAGTGCTAGTTGGTACAGTTTCGGGTTACAATCCCGAAAGTACATCCACTTCGTCTGCAGGAATCCCTACTGAAGGGTGTGCCTTACCAAACATTGGTTTTCCTCATGGTTCGTCTAATCAAGGTCAACACACACAAGGAGTAAACCAGAATCCTCTTGGTATGCCTAACACTTGTCCAAATTCTACTTCTGGGGGAAAACCTTCACCATGGAATGGTAATATTCCTGGCAGAAGCAATGAACCATGGAACAATTATGCCAATTGGGGTTATGCTCCACAGATTAGTGGAAATTCCCTGGGGGGCTATCCTCCGACTTATCCTAGCACAATGCCTAGAGGAAATCCACCTATCAACCCCATTCTGCAATGGAGTGGGGAGGTTTAGGGAGTAACCAATCTTCTTGGGGCCCACCTTCACAAGGAGGAAATCAACCTTGGAACGCTTATCTAATCCAAGGAGATAATCAATGGTTTGGTCAGATTCCGGAAAGTAACCAATATTTTTGGGGCCTACCTTCGCAAGGGGGCAATCCATCCATCCATCCTGTTCCACCATGGAATGGACAACATTCTGGAAGTAACCAATATTTTTGGATGCAACCTCCGTAAGGAGGTAACCCCTCTTGGAATGCTTTTCAAGCCCAAGGACCACATCAATGGAGTGGCTAGGTTCTAGAAAGTAACCAATAATTTTTGGGCCTAACCCCATAAGGTGGAAATCCAACCATTAACCCCATTCCGCAATGGAGTGGTCAGGTTCTAGAAAATAACCAATGTTTTTGGAACCAACCTGCAAGTTTGATCTAGCTAGGATACCACATGGACATCATGTCAATGGTATGATGAATGTTGTTAACCATCTTGAATAGACTACCCCACATTCGAGACAAGTTTCTATTCAGAATTTGCAACCCACAGCTAGCCAGGAAATGTAGGAATCTGCTAATATTTCCAACAATTCTAACATCCTAACAGTCTCATCCATAGACTTGAGAGGAAACAGGAAGAAGTACAAGGGTAAGCAAAGTGATAATCCTTCCTAGAATTTTGAAATCCTCACAGTCGAGTCCAAAGACCTTAAGGAAAAGAAGAAGAAATACAAGAGTAAGCAATATACTAACTCTGGGAACAAAGATGCACCAACTATGCTTCAATGCGGTGGGAAACAAAAACCCACTATTTTGACACCGGTACCCCCGCCAGGGGGAAACCGGCCATCCCCCCCGTAAGGGGGAAATGATCCTTATGCCAATGTCTTCATGTGTGATCATGAGATGAACATTCAAACAAGACTTGATTCTTATTATGTCTCTCCTAGTACATCGGATCAATCGGAATCACAGCCAAGTGGTTATCTCTACATTGAGAAACCAGCCATAGACTTAGTACCATACCCCCCCAAAAGTGTTCTACGTAGAACAATGCATAATCCTAACACATGAGTTGCTTAGAATGGTAATGTTCTTGAGGACCTAGCTCAAGTACCATGTGCCATGTCGGCCTTGGAGGTATTGCAATATCATTTTGCATAGAGAAAGGAACTATTGTCTACCATTGGTATTGTTGATCCATCCGATGAGACTTTGATCACATCAGACATAGACCATTCAATATGTAGGATCCTTTCCAAAGTTGCTTTTCATATTAAAGTAACAACTCATGGTAAGAACATCTGTCTAACCATCATGGATGAAGGGACCTCAGCTTGTGTAATGTAATTTAAATGTTGGCAAGCATTTGGATCACCCCTATCTGTCGTAGAAGTTTCAAACCAAGCTACTCAAATAGCTTTGGCAGATTCGGATCAAAATATTCCCTTGATGGAGGAATATGATTTGTTTACCTGGCCCATTTGGGTTGTGAGATCTCCCAACTCACATGAATTCTTGGATTACATTTTATCATCAAATGAAGATACCCCTAAAGGTGTAAACATTTGTTGCACCCACCTAAGGACATCTTTTGTGGGGCCACTAGGAGCATAATTGGATTAAATCTACCCAAGTATAGGACCATGATATGCATGTTCCTCGATCTGATTTGGTATATTTGGAAGCTTGCATATAGGTTTAGGCCATCCCTTTGTGAAGATGCATTTGAACATTTTGCAACCCAAACTTGCCATACGGTCGAACCTATTGGAAATTGGTGGGACAACCCTTCATATCCGTATTTTCCACCATTCCGATAGAAGAGCCTACCGAACATGGGACACCCTAGCCAGCACCCCATCGCCATTTTGGTGCCTATGTTGAGTTACTCTCATAGGCCCGGGAGCCCTATTAGTCCCATCATGACTTGGATTTTGAGACCACATATTTCTCTTTCATTCATTTATGATCATATCCTGATGGGTTCCCAATTTTTTGTCATTTTACATAAGCTTGTGTTAAAATATCCACTTGAACATCCATGCAAACTGCTTCGTTGCTTATTGCTTATGTTGCTTATTTTCCTGTGCAGTCACTTTCTCTTACAAGATGCCTATAAACCATTGCTTCTGTACATTTGACCCATACCCATGGAGAAAACACCCATAAGAGTGTACATAACTAGCTCATCCCTTGTTTGCAATATGGATCTTTGCTTTGGCCTGACCCATGCCCTTGAAATATAGGCGCATGCCCTTGAGACACTCGTTTCCTCTAATGTATCATAGCATGCTTTATTTTTTTTTAAGCTAATAAATGAAAAAGGTTTAAATAAAATAAAATTGGAAAATACAAAAATACAAAAAACGAGAGACTTGAACCACTTCATATTATAAACTTTGAAGAAAATGGCAATAGACTTTTCTTGTCGCCCTTGAACAAGGCACATAATATTGTATCCGTTGTCAATACACCATCTACACTTTCCTTAGGAAACTATACTAGTATTTTGAACAGATCTCCATTGATGGGTTATCCGTCCCGCCACCAATGGAGCTTTCGTTAATGCATCTGGCATTAGCAGATTTCATTAAGGTCGGTTACTCAAAGTTCTATGTTTCCAAGTGTGCATTCTGCGTCGTGTTATGTGTTCAAGGGAAGTTCAAACCGAGTCGGCTATTCCTCAAACATTCCTGATCAATCATGTCGGCCTTCCTTGTGTTAGTATACAGTGTTGGATCTTGCCGTTCTACCAAATTATATCAGACTATTGATCTTTGTTTCATACCGGTTGATGTGGGATGCATTAATTCCCTCCTTCCGATGGATCTATTCCTATCGACATCAAAACATCATCTAGGACATGGATTTAGAAACCCAAGAGTACCTTGGATCTTGCAATAATTAGTGGCAAGTTTCCTCGCAAACGACAGTGGGTATACATCAATGACCCCTGATCGTTTGATTCTATAAGTGTTCGATTTCAAAACATCTATTCACACTTGTTAGTTTGTACTTAGTACCTTAGAGTCCATCATCATTATCGGTGGGTCTCTTTGCATCTGTTAACGGTATACATCAATGATTGGTAATCATATGGTGTTTTATGTAATGTCCCCATTTTGACCCCCTTTGTATTAAATCGTAAATGATGTAAATATTGTAATTTAATCATGGTGAGGAGCTCAAGGCCAAGGCACCACCATTGATTTAGCGTTTCATGTATCGACAATTAAAAATAGATTCCTATGGTTCTTGTGCGAGATGGGCACAATGTAAATAAGACATCATGTAAATACGAATTTTAATGGAAAAACCCCAACTAGCTATGCAATGCAACAAAAGAGATGGGGCATGATTCTACAAGGAAAAGGGAGGGAAATTATCCAAACCCTTGAGCCAGTAGGGTCAGCCCATGTGTCAATATGAAAACCCATGAAACTCTTAACTATCCATTTTGTCCCATGCACCCAATCATTCAATTCTTCCAAAGATTGGTTGGGGCAGTTAATGTCTTGGGATTGGAGAAGTATGGCAGTCAGATTTTCGTGCATGGGCAAGCCATCAACCTGAAAATCGTATTTTTGGCTTGCTGGGCAAGAAAACCCCCACGAAATGCTTCCTAAGGCAATTCTTCATCCATTACGTTCTTTCTCTCACGCAGATAGAGCTCACTGGAATTTATCCTCACGTTTTTCACCATAACCCTGCGTTTTTCCATGCCCAGGAATTCGTTTTTGGTATTGTGCAGCAGCTGGGGAAGGAGGGACGTGAATTGGGACTGAGGGAGAGGTCGTTTTTTCCCCTGGTGCATTTTTCTGGAATGGGTTTTGCTCCCCCAGTCGAATTTCCAAGTGCCAATACGTTTTGAGAATACCCACATTTTTCTGAAGTCGAGGAAACCCCATCTTATGCATCCCACTGTTGGAGACGTTTTCTCATGCTCAGAAAGTGTAGTTTGTTGTTAGGTGCATCCTTGTTTTGATGTGAACCTATGAGCAAGAAACTGGAGTGGTAGTGGAAAGAATTGGCTTGATAAACCTAGTGTAGGGAGTAACCTCTCAAGAAGATTAAGAGGGTTGGCTACTTTTCTATGCACACCCTGAGAGCACTAGAAAGGAAGGTATGGCTTGAGGGACTGTGTGGCAGTGAAGAGAATACTTCCTTGTGTTGGGTGTGTAGGCATTGTGAGTGCCAAGCTAAATAGATCTGGGAGAGGTACCCATAGCTCTGTGGTTGAGCTCACTAGCTTAGCAATTCTTCCCTTCCATGTCCTAGCAGCCTGATAAACCCAATTGCAGATTGGCTTGGCTCATCTTGGTGTATGCTTGGCTATGTGTGAGTCTGTTGTTCCCTAGTTCCTTGTAGCAATAATGCCCAGCTCGGGGGTGGCAGTTGTATCAAGAGGTTGATAAGCACAACTGGCCTCTGGTTGGGTGGAACATTACAGTTGCATAGCCAGTTGCTTGGGACTACCTTATTGAGATAAGTATTCTCTTGTGTTAAAATTGCAATTATCATTTGATGAATATTATGAATGTATGTGGATGTGTTAAATGAATTTACTTCCTCTGTGTTTTTAAAAGTTTATGCATTTCCATATGATCTGGTATAATTCTGCAAAGGTCTCTATTTAACGGCTGTCACAGAAAACTTGAATGAATGTTAGATATGAAATCGGATGTGTTTAATTTCTGTTGAGTTTCTATAGCATGCACATATACATGTCATTGTATCCATAAGTTTATTTAATGGATATGGGGTTAATTGCCCGGATTGAGCACCACGTCCTCTCTATCATGCTGGTATGGTAGGAGGGGACATTACATTTATTATGCTCGACATTAGATCACTTATTTGCATGATATAAACTCGTACTATCGTTGGTTTGTATTGAATACCTTCGGAAAAACAGTTGTATCACTCATTGATGCACTGCCCGAGCTGCGCAAGATGAGACTGCCATGTCAGAAAATCGATAAAGACTTTGTTCTCGCACTCATCAAAGTGCATGTTTACACTTCTGAAAATTTTACTTTTGACATGGATCCACTGTGTATTGTTCGTGGCCATGCTTGTTTACTGCTGAGCATGGGTATGCCCGCCTCATGAAGATATTATATATTTGAGAAATTTCTATGTTTTGCAGGTGTGATCCTCCCATGAGTTTTTCCTTTCCTCATCCTTTCTTTGAACGATAAAGAGTATCAGTATACAGAGTATAAATTTCAGTAATGTATTTCATCCCTTAGCTCTGCTTCATACCTCACACATTAGGGGGCATTTGTTAACAATCAAATTAACACCCTTAGTCATGTGACAGAAGAAGCACATTTTTACTATGCGCCTGCAACATGAAGACAGAACACAAGTACATTCAGAGACAAATCCTCTCTGATCTAATCACTTCTCCCATAAATGGAAGGATTAGGTGAAGAAAGTAAGAACCTAAAGAGATCAAGTTCAGTGATTGAACCACTCACAAAAGGTCCAAAACTAAGCTACACAAATCAAAAAGTGAAGAGAAATGCATTAATTGTACTTAAAGTATGCTAAGTTGTGCAAAAAAGCCTAAAAGCTATGGAAAAGTGGGTTTTTGAGTGAAAATGATCTAAAATAAAGAAAAAGACCAATCCCACATTGTGAGGAAAAGATTGAAGGCCCATTTCCCAATGCTATATAAGAAAGGCATTTGGGGCATTGTAAAGGACACAAAGGAAGAGCAAAGGCATGCTGAAAATATTCTTAAGGAGGAGGAAAAACTCAATTTCTTCAAAAGCAAAGGTGGAGAAAGGAAAGCTCATGGAAATGGAGGAGGGATTCACACCAAGTTCCATGGTAAGGATGTACTTCTTCATTGTTTTAATATGAAATGATTCAATTTTGTTCCATTTGAATGTTTGAATGTGGCTTATCTTGCATGATTTAGATTTTTAAATGGCATTAGATCTTAGCTTTGCTTATCTTAATTGATGAATAAATGTAGATTTGATTGATAACTTGTGATAATCATCTTCATTGGCTGATGTAGAAGCTCATCACTTCTTAGTAAAATAACATTTATAGAGTAGACAAGTCCCTACACTATTTGTTGTTATCACATCTTCATCATTGTAATGTTTTCTTCTTAGTGCTACATTAACACTACGTGCAATAGGATGATTCATATATGTCAAACAACATTTATTATGATTATTGACATCGTCATTTGTTACAAATAAATGTATGGCCCTGTTAAATGACTCTTTTGTGGAAGCATCCATTGAAATATTTGTTCAACTCATTAGCAATTTCCAGTCATCTACGGTTGGAGTTGCATCTATTCATTAGAAGATGACAAAAACATTTTTGATCTTGGATTTGTCCATTTTTCCTTAATATTGTATCAAGAGTTGCAACAATTGTGAATAAGTTCCATAATTCCTTTACATGACCTTCATGTTAGGATATTCCTATACTCCATCCTACTCCCACTAGTCTTTTGATCATTTACATTTTCAGTCATGCATGCACTTTTAGGGTTTGCATGCATTATTTAGGGTTTGCATGCATTCCAGTCATCAGTCCCAACACCTAGCCCTCAGTTAGCTAGCCCTCGGAGCTTCCTTCCACTTAGTTTCATCCCTCCTAGCCTATCATGCGCCCTCCTTTCACCTACTACATGAGAAGGGCGCCTTTCTCACCTACCAGTCTAGTTTACTTTAGTTATCGACCAGTCTTTCCTTGATTTGAGGCGAGACTGACTCCTCACTGCTGTTATCACTCCGATTGACCTCCAATGAGACATGCCTACCTGTTCTAACTGTAGTTAGCTCCTCATGCGCCCTCCACTGAGCCTCCTTCATTCAGTTAGTGTCTCCATGTGCCAGTTACTTTCAGTTACACTTATCACACTCAGTTAGACTCAGTTTGACTGACGGTTGACAATTACTTGTGCATTGATGACTCCACCGATGATGAGATAGACTACTAGTTGTGCTCCGATGACACTCCAATGATCTTTTGATCACCCCATGAAGGATAATTCGAATTTCCACCTTGGCATTCAAATCCTCATGCATTGTACTACTTATTTTCCATATTGTGATTAATTAATTAGTGTGTGCAAAGTATTTTTGCTTCTATCCGAGTTCTACTGTATCATTATTCCGTTGCTCATTATACTGCATTGACTACTCTTTTTCTATTTTCTTGCTTAATCATAATTACTCTTGTGAGGTATACATCATCTCTTAGATCTATTGTGAGGATTTTCACATGGTATTAGAGCATGTTGAGAGTATTTTTTATCTCCATTCCTGAGAGTTTTTTGCATGTTATTATCAAGATTTCAAGTGCAGTAGTTTTAGCAGTAGCAGTTGCAAATATTCTCTATTGTTTTTGTAGGTCTTCTATAGCTTCTATGTATCCATTAGGAATTACTCCTCTTTCTCCATTCAACTATGATGAATGGAAACCAAAAATGATATCATATTTGAAGAGCCATGATCTTTTTTATTGTCATTTTGAAAGAGAGTTCGAATCCTCTGAAGATGAGATTGATTGGTTAAATAAAGGTGACAGAGCCTTTGGAGCAATGATGCTTTCTTTACCTGAATACATGATATACCAATACCTTGATGTTGTTGAAACTCCAAAAGAGCTATGGGCCCATCTGGATGAAAGATTCGGAAAATAGAATGAAGGAATTGGTCCAAACCCTTTCGAGAACAAGCAAAGTGATGCATTCGCCCTCCTTGATGATCTCATTGATCATGAACTAGTATCAAACACATCTCATATTGAAGTTGTCCACAAAGAACTTGTAGATTCTACACTCATGCTCCAAAATTCTTCTCTTTCTGTGCCAACTCACACTCTAGATATTGCAGAAGGTCCTAAATCCTCTCTTGCACCAGATTTTGTTGGTTTGCATCATGATCACATGATTATGTCAGAGGTAAAATCAGCTATTGGAGGTAATGCATTCCCCCTCCTCAAGCAATCACCTCTTATTTACTACTATATGATCATTATTCCATGCTTTCAGAAGGTTATTGAAGAATATGGCCATTGCCACCTGCTTGGGATAATTTCTCATGCATCCACTAGTTTTGATCTCACCTCTTATGGTTCAAAGGAGATCTCAAGAAACCATTGCCATTCGCTTGAGATAATATCTCATGCATTTACTGGTTTTGATCTCACCTCTTATGGTTCAAACGAGATCTCAAGAAACCATGATTCAAGTCTTGGTTCTAATTTGGATCCTAAGCAAACACTACTTGAGATAATTTCTCATGCATATGATGGTTTTGATCTCACCCCTGCTGGTTCAAAGGAGATCTCAAGAAACTATTCATCAAGTCTTAAATCTGATTTGGATTTCAAGCAATCATTATTATTTGATGGTTCTTTTTGGCATAATCTCACCCATGATGGTCTGAAGGAGAAGACAAAAGACTATTTGCATATTCATGTTTTTGATCCTACATCAACTGATTCGAATCACAGGTTCAAGGATCATCCTCATACATTTGGATTTGTTCTCATCACATTCGATCTGAAGAGAAAGTACAAGCACATGCTTTTTTAGCATGATCCACTTCTTCCCAAGAAGAAGATACCTCCAGACATATGACCAAGCATCACACCTGCTTGAGTTTGGAGCATTTATTTTTTGTGTGTGCCTTACAGTCTGTTTTGAGGGGGGGGTATTTTTCCCATGAAATTTTCCCTACTTCCTTGGTTTATTGACTATTATTATTCATTGTTTTGGGTGATATTTGGTCTTAGTTACCAGGGCCCAGGATGGATTAAGGGGGGGTGTTAGGATATTCCTCTACTCCATCCTAGTCCCACCAGTATTTTGATAATTTACATTTTCATTCATGCATGCACTTTTAGGGTTTGCATGCATTATTTAGGGTTTGCATGCATTCCAGTCATCAATCCCAGCACCTAGCCCTCAGTTAGCTAGCCCCTAGAGCTTCCTTCCACTCAGTTTCAGCCCTCCTAGCTTGTCATGCGCCCTCCTTTCACCTACTGCATGAGAAGGGCGTCTTTCTCACCTACCAGTCTAGTTTACTTCAGTCATCCACCAATCTTTCCTTGATTTGAGGCTAGACTGACTCCTCACTGCTGTTATCACTCCGATTGACCTCTGATGAGACATGACTACTTGTTCTGACTCCAGTTAGCTCCTCATGCACCCTCCACTGAGCCTCCTTCATTCAGTTAGTGTCTCCATGTGCCAGTTACTTTCAGTTACACCTACCACACTCAGTTAGACTCAGTTTGACTGATGGTTGACAGTTACTTATGCATTGATGACTCCACCGATGATGAGATAGACTACTAGTTGTGCTCTGATGACACTCCAGTGATCTTTTGATCACTCCCTGAAGGCTAATTTGAATCCTCATGCATTGTACTACTTATTGTCCATATTGTGATTAATCAATTAGTGTGTGTGAAGTATTTTTTCTTCTATCCGAGTTCTACTATATCATTATTCTGGTACTCATTATACTGCATTGACCACTCTTTTTCTATTTTCTTGCTTAATCATATTTACTCTTGTGAGGTATACATCATCTCTTAGATTTGCTGTGAGGATTTTCACACTTCACATGCACATACATATTTGTCCATCACTAGGGGAAGTTGTCCCATATCATCGATGAATAGAATTGATCTCCCTCCAAATGGAACATATAAATTTTCAAGAAATGCTTAACAAAGTTGACAATCAATTTGTGCTAATAATTTTCTCCCTATAAAACTCATTTCATCAATAAGAATATATCTAACATGTCACATCTCTTCTTGAAATTTAAACAAATGTGAACCTTCTAAATTGGTCATGTCATTCACTGGTATATGAAGAGCATAGTGCGCTATCGATGCAGATATATTAAAATTTGCAACACCGATTGGGGCCAAAAGAAGCAAGGGCATCTTCTTAGCAAAAGAATCAGTATCGAGTGTTTGTTTAAGCTCCGTTCAAGTATGAATTCCTTGTACCCATAGTTCCTTGGATAATCACATTCATGTTAAGATTCAATATGCTAAGACAGAAAATAGCAGCATTACATTCCATTTCACAATAATAGCATATACAGGATCACTGAAGAAACAACAAGCACAACATAAATACAAGAGACACAGATTTATCCTGGGAAACCCTCATGGGGTAGAAAGCCCAACAAATCTTCCTCAATATAGATGACCAGCAATATACAAAGATGCAAACCAAATACATGATCTCCTCCTCCTCCATAGCAGATCTCTCTCTCACAAGTGCGCTACATTTCGAGTGAGGGAAGTGTGTGTATAATGAGGAACACACCTCCTCTATTTATACACATCTCTGACTTGTACTTTATATTAACTAGGTTGGCCCCAACTTTACCACTGGGTTAAATACCCCACTACAACTGACTGGGCCAACCCCACTAGGGTGGTCTAACAACCCTTTGACCCACATAACACATATAGGGCCGACCCCCACTAGGGAAGTCTAATAACCCAAGTTACCACATTCCGACGGTGGAATAAACATCTCCGGATATACAATAAGATCTTCACAGAGGAATAAAAGATCTCCAGAATAATAAAGTACAAATATAATATTCTTTGAAGTTACAATAATTCAACACTCCCCCTTAATGAGAAGGATATTATAATAGCATTTGCACAAGCAAGGAGTCATCAACATCATACATGATACATCTATAAATCATTGGAAGCTTTCTCAACATCATCAGTAACTCAACCAGTTACTGGAGCATCTTCAATACTGGAACATCAACATCTTCAGTACTGAGTCTTTATCTTCTGCAGCATTCAAACAGCTACAGCAACATCAACATCTGAATCCTCACAATCATCAGCATCGTCATCACACGATCATCAGTATTAGTATCCAAACCAATACAAGTATACACATCATCAATACAAGTATCCTCATCAATACAAGTATACATATCATCAATACAAGTATCCTCATCAATACAAGTATCAATACATCAATACAAGTATCCTCATCAATACAAGTATCCTCATCAGTCAAGTATACACAATAGCATCATACTCTGCAATACACATGATCCTTCCTTTCGGAATTACGGGATCGTGGACAATCCTTCCTTTCGGAATTACGGGATTCTAGTCCATCAACACTAGTGATCCTTCCTTTCAGAATTATGGGATCAATCTTATCACACTCATGTTTAAGACAATCCTTCCTTTTGGAATTATGGGATTTATGGTCTAAGGATGATTAATCCATACTCAATCTGTTTTAAGACAATCCTTCCTTTCGGAATTACGGGATTTACGGTTGAAGGATGATTAATCCACACCATTCATTTAGGACTATGTCCAAGGATGATTTAATCCACACCATACATTTAGGACTATGTCCAAGGATGACTTAATCCCCACCGTACATTTAGGACTATGTCCAAGGATGACTTAATCCCCACCGTACATTTAGGACTATGTCCAAGGATGAATTAATCCCCACCGTACATTTAGGACTATGTCCAAGGATGACTCAATCCCCACATGTCCATCAAGGACTTCATTCTTGAAGACCATACATCTCCGGATCAATTCAAGGGACCGAAGTCCGGGGACGATACAATCCCCACTTGTCCACTAAGGACTTCATTCTCAGAGACATATGTCTACGATTCTCTTTAGGATTGAAGTCCAGGGATGATCCAATCCCCACACTTGTCCACTAGGAACTTCATTCTTGGAGACATTTGTCTACGGATCAATTTAGAACATGTGTTCAAGGATGATACAATCCCTCTTCTTTCTCGGATACATATGTCTACGGATCCTTTTAGAACATATGTTCAAGGATGATGCAATCCCCTCATCAACTTGGAACCTGTCTAAGGACCATCCACCAACCTCTCTGTCGGCATCACCAATATAGGTATCCACATCATCGACCTTACTGTCGATGTAGACAATCTCATCATAAGTGACCACATCACTCCCCCTTTCGAGGAGGGTCCTACCAAGCTTGTCTCGGAAAATACTCAAACTTTACTTGAGGTAGAGGTTTGGTTAGTACATCGGTAACTTGTTCACTTGAGGTAGAGGTTTGGTTAGTACATCGATAACTTGTTAAAAATTCGAACTTTATAGTTCCTTTCTGCACCATATCTTGTCAGATCTCTATGTGCTTTGACTTATCATGGAACACTAGATTCTCTACCATCTTGATACAACTCTGTTTGTCCCATAGGATCACAGTTGGGTCTATCTCTAAGTCAAACAATCCTAAATCCATACTTATTCACAACTAGAAGAGCAAGAAGCCATATATTCCACTTGTGTTGAGAGCCACACTAGACTGCTTCCTGCTAAACCACAAGATCATGGCTAATCCCAGACAATAACATCTTCTCGATGTGCTCTTCCTGTCTGATACACTTTCTGCTCAATCAACATCTGTGTAGCCATTTGAAGTCATGATCTCCAAGATAGCATGGATCAAAGTCTATCATATCCTTTAGGTACCTCATCACATGCTTTGCAACTATCAGGTGAACACATCTTGTTTCCACTAGATACTGACTCAAGGTGTTCACAGCAAAGCATATATCTAACCTAGTTTTTGTTAGATACATCGATGACCCAATAATTTGTCTGTATAGAGTTATATACACTAACTCTGATGAGTCATCTGCTAACAGCTTCAAGTTGGAATCCATGAGAGTGGCCATTGCAACATATCAAGTCCTTTTAATATTTCGCGGCATACTTTCCCTGGTTGAGAAAGATTTCTTCTGAGCCTTTCCATACTTCCAGAACAAGGAAGTAATGCATCAATCTGAGATCTTTCATTTTCATTTCTACAGCCATCTATCTGTGCCATCTCTCGTCAGATGGGTCTACCGATATGAGCCTCAATATCAGTTGAACTCTATGGTGAGTTCCTTCTTGCATCCATGTCATCTGTGTATAGAAACCATATTCAACCTTGTAGCAAAGGTTGAGATCCACATCACCCATGGCGATCATTAAGCTCATCAATTGACTATCGATCCTGGGTACCCATACAGAACATGATTCACACTTCTTCTTTAATTACACCATTAAGAGAATGGTCTTATCTAGCCACTTGGAGCAATCATCTCATCATGATTCTCTTCCTCTTTCTAAGAGAATCTTCTAGCCACAAGCCTTCTATATTTTGTTTGATTTGTAAATCTTCTTGTTGAACATCCATCACTTGTTCGGTGTTCATCATTATTCATGATCTTTCCTACAAATCAAAATTAAGTACATGATTAGTAATACTTCATAATCATGAAATCATGTTGACATGATAACCTATTATGCATACAGATATCATTTACATAGTTATGCAACTATCTTGACCAATACTTTGGCACAACACTTTTCCATATCCTGTATGCATACAGTGGCTATCTAGATGCCTTTTGATGTATATGTAACTTTGGAATGTATTTCATCTATGTATTTCATATATATTTATTTTACCCTTATTAGAGATGTGTTATTCCTCTATAAGGAAGTGTCGTCATGTGGATTGACAAGTGTCGCAAGTGTGTGTACTTGCCAATGGGTTATTAGACCACAATGTGTGGGGTTGGCCCTGAAATATATATTATATTGTGAATGTATCTAGATAGACAAGTCGGCCCCATAGTGTAACTAGGCAAACAGGTTAAGTATAAATAGAGATCGGGAGATATCTATTTGGATCATTCGGAAAGTCATACTTCTCTCACTCAGAAAGTGGCGCACTAGTGAGGAGGAGGATCATCTGCTACTAGGAGACTATCTCAGTGTATTTTGGTTGTACTTTGGTTGAGCCATTGCTCTCTCTATCTCTGAGGAAGTTGTGGGGTTTTTCACCTTAGGGTTTTCCCCACGGAAACTCTGTGTCTCTTGTCTCTCATGCTTTTGATTCTTGTGATGCTTATTGTGATTGTTATGCATTGATATACTGTATATTTTATTCTCTCAGTGAAGATCCTAGAGTATTGTGAATTAATGCTCAAAATTTAACATGGTATCAGAGCTAACCTGAGAAGAAGACATTTTGCAGTGACAGAAACTTGAGTTTCTTGTTTATTGGGTTTCTCTCCACCGATTTTGGAAAAGAAGTATAGTAGATTGAATCTAATCATTAAGGCGAATCTATCTGTCCAATCAGAATTCAATTCTAAGCATTTTCAGATTTGGCCCTAAAAATTAGGGTTTCCACAAAAATAGGAATTTCTGGAATCTGAAGACATAGCTGGAAGCGCCTTGCAAAAATCGAAGTGTAGAGCTTTGGATCAAGATTTTTTGCTGGGTAGATCTCCGGGAAACGCAAACCCTAATTCAGGGCTCTCCCAGTGAACCCGGAAGGACAAAAAGTCAAATCTGAAGGGTAAAACTTTGCTGATGTCAAATTTTGAATGCACCAGGATGATGAGCTCATCAAGGCGCATCTTTCTATCCTTTCAGAAAGTTGAAATTCACATTTTGAATTTTTAGGGTTTTTTCGACAAACCCTAATTCGGGACTAGATCGAGTTTTCAGCAATTCAAGTGGTAAGACCTAAATCTTTTCTATTTCCATTTGAAGTACTCTTTAAGATGTCTCACCACACCAAGATTGAGGGATAAATGTAATGAACCTGAGGCACTGGGCTCTTAGAACTCATTTTGAAATCTCAAAGCATCAGAATATCAAGTTCGAGCATATTTATAGAGAACATAATTCTCTTGCAGACAAGTTATCTAAACAAGCGCTATCTGGTATGGAAGGGCAGCTGATTTGGGAGGAATGGTGCGATAACTGCATACTGGACAGTCGGTCCACTTATTTTTTTGACTGACCCGAGTTGGTTCTAGATTCTGGGTCTTTTTGAATCAGCTGATTCCTTTTTTTGCTTTTTTCTATATGTAGTGGTGTTTGTATCTTCCGAGCATTAATGGTGGTTTTGAGATCGATGACTAGTTCCTGAAACTTTTTGCAGTACATATCTTCCATGAAGAATAGTAATTGATTCAGCAGTTGAATCATGATTTCCATTGTACTATTTGATTCGTTTGAATATCAATAGTAGTTTTATTTTCGCTGGAAAAAACGCTTGAAGGGGCTGATAACTTCCGCGCTTGGAAGTATAGGATTGGGTTAATCCTGGAAGAGAATGAGTTGGACTCATATATAAAAGAAGACATCCCTATCCCAGAGGATGAAGAGGCCAAGGTATTGCATAAGAAGAACTTGGTCAAGGAAAAGAGAATCATTGCTGATTCTATTAAAGACCATCTCATACCCCATGTGTCTTCTCTAAAGACACCGAAGGAGATGTTTGACTCTCTGACCAAGCTATTTGAAGGGAAGAACATAAATCGAAAGATGACTCTGCGGAATCAATTGAAAGGAGTCAAGATGTTGAATGGAGAAACCATTCAATCTTACTTCTCCAAGGTCTCTCTTATCAAGGAGCAACTTGAAGCTGTGGATGAAGTAGTGGACAATGGTGAAGTTGTTATGACCACCCTGAATGGCCTACCTAGGTCATGGGACTCCTTTATTCAAGGAATCTGTGCAAGAAAGAAATTGATCTCTTTCAGTAAACTGTGGGAGGAATGCTCTCAAGAAGAAGCTAGACTTGTAGCTTGTGAGGAAAAGATGGGAGATGAAGATCAAGCTCTTGCAGCTCACACCAAAAGAAGAAAGCCCAAGAAGGAGCACTCTCGCTACAAGAGATCCTATCAAAAGAATAAGAAGGATCTAAGATGCTTCACATGCAATGAGAAGGGTCACTTTGCTTCAGATTGTCCTAAGAACAAAAAGTATAATAACAACAACTCCAACAAGAAGAAGAAGGGTAGCAAAAGAAAGTTCCATGCTCATGCTGCTGAGGATGATGAACCTCCAAAGAAGAAGGCTAGGGAAGAAAGTGATGATAGTGATGATGACTCATCAAGTGAAGAAGAGTATGTTTTAATCTCTGCTCTCACAGGTACTATCTCCCATGGTTGTAATGATTGGTTGATTGACAGTGGGGCTTCCAAACACATGACTGGGTTTAAGGAATCTTTTGTGAATCTATCTGAACATGAATCACCCCATAAGGTGAAACTTGGGGATGATTATCAATACCTAATCAAAGGAAGTGGTGAAGCCTCCTACAACCTAGATTCTGGAAAATATTTGAAGATGAAAGAAGTCCTTTATGTACCTGGGCTGAAGAAGAACTTACTCTCCATCTTTGCATTGGATGCAAAAGGTATGAGGGTTGCATTTGTGGATGGCCAAGTCCTAATGTGGCCAAAGGGTAAAATAATCGATTATGCAGTAGTGATTGGAGAGCAAGAGGGAGGTTTGTATAAATTGAAGGGTCAACCTGAACATGCCATGATACATGAATCCATGGAGCCAAGTGAACTTTGGCATAGAATACTTGCTCATATGCACTATAGGGCACTTCCAATTGCAAGCAAGGATGTAGAGGGTCTTCCTGAAATCAAGACCATGCATGAAGGTATTTGCAAAGGATGTGCAAAAGGAAAGAACATTAAGAAGGCATTTCCTAGTAGTGAAAGCAAGGAAAAAGGCATCTTGGAAATCATCCACTCAGATGTTTGTGGTTCCATGTCATCCAGTTCTCTAAGGAGGTATGTATAATTTTTTTTTGCAAAAGTTAACTAATGAGTTATGCAGGTCATTGAAGAGAACAAGAACACATTGCTAGACATAACTAGCAAATATGATGACCAGGTATGTTTTGTTATATATATCGTATACTTTTGTATGGTTGATAATGATTACTCTTGAAGTTACATGTTTGAGTAATCTAGGACTTATGCATATTATGACTAACGAAAACAGTCATAGGTTTGAGTAATCACGGGTTTAGGAATATTATGTTTATGACTAACCATAAGAATGCTTATTATTTCTGTTTGAAATGATCCTGACTATACATGCTTGAGATTACTGTGTTTTGATAATTTTAAGATTATACTAATGATTATGTATGAGACCTCGAGGTTAACACAATGATGATACTAACAAGCATGCATAGGGATCGAGAATGAATATAAGTTCAAGAACAGGTAATCTAGGAAGCAAAGATCAAGAGGGAGCACACTCTAGTGGTTTCTGCAAGGATGCAGATATTCAGAGGGAGTTGACCATCTCTCTACATTCCACAACAGAAAGGTGTAGGAGAAGCTACTTTAGATTAGGACTTCAGTAGCTCCTGCAAGGAAGCAAAGACTCAAAGGGAGTCCACCCAACAAACAAACAAAGATAAGTATTTTAATTATCATTTCTTGCGTATTTGTTTGTTTAAATAAAATTGTTCAATGATGTATATGCTTATGTTCCTAGATTTAGGATGTCCATTATGCATATTAGAATAGTTGCATTGATGAACAGTATACTACTAATATACATGGGTAAGTGGCCTATGGCACTGTACAACATTCCATTGCTACTTATCTAGAATGAAACCTCTTTGCTGACATGTTGGGAGTTGTGCACACTCTTAACAATGTTCTGGTAGAGATTGGAAGGCATCTAGAAAGTTACGGGATATGGATAAATGTTGTATTGAAGCATTGGCTAAGATAATTGCATGACTGTATGACATATTTCCTTATGTGTAAGAATTTGTTCTGAAAATTATGAGATGTTTCTAATCATGCAATTTAACGTGTTTTGTAGGAAAGACCGTATACCTTCACCTACAAAAGAAGGACTACAACATTTGTTCCATCAACAAAGATATCTATTGAAGATATTGAATATATTGAAGTTCCCAGGATCTGGGATGAAGAAATGGAAGAATGCCATGATCCATCGATCATGAAGAATGATGTTTGGGATGTAGTACCAAGACCTGAAGCAGAGTCTATAATGAATTCCATATGGATCTATCAGATCAAACATGCTATAGATGGTAGCATAGAAAAATATAAAAGTGATGAAATAAAAGATACACCAGATGGATGTCAAGACTGCTTTCTTGAATGGTGTAGTTGAAGAGGAAGTGTATGTGGAGCAGCCACTTGGTTCTGAGACACACGACAGGGAATCCTGTGATTCTACTCCTCTATGTGGATGACTTATTTGTAACAGGAGATGACAGATTGGTTGCAGATACTAAGAGGAAGCTTGCTGCTGAGTTCGATATGAAAGATTTGGGAATGATGCATTATTTCCTAGGTATGGAGGTGTGGCAAAGTGCAGGTGGGATCTTCCTTGGTCAAGGGAAGTACACAGTCGATATCCTGAAGAGATTCGAGATGATGGATTGCAAGGCCATGGCCACCCCTATGGCATCAAATTTGAAGCTTCCATGTGATGCTTCATCTGAGTCGGTTGATGTCTCTATGTATCGTCAGATGATTGGGTCCTTGATGTACCTAACGAACACAAGAACAGATATTTGCTTTACTGTGAACACATTGAGTCAGTTCCTGACAGATCCAAGGAGTGTTCACCTGGTTGCTGTAAAGCATGTTCTGAGGTACCTGAAGGGTACAGTGGATTATGGGCTCAAGTATGAAGTGAATAAAAAGTTTAACCTGCAGGGTTATGTTGATTCAGATTGGGCTGGCAGTGCTGCAGATAGGAAGAGCACATTTGGATGTTGCTTCAGTATGGGATCAGGTGTGATCTCTTGGTTTAGCAGGAAGCAGTCCTGCGTAGCACTGAGTACAGCTGAGGTAGAGAATGTTGCATCCTGTTCAGCTAGTTGTGAGGCAGTATGGCTACGGAAGCTACTGTCTGAGTTATTCGATCTCCCGTTGGATGCTACTGGTATGTTCTGTGATAACCAGAGTTGTGTGAAGCTGTCCGAGAACCCAGTGTTTCATGACAGGTCGAAACACATAGAGATCAAATATCACTATATCATGGATATGGTGCAGAGAGGAGCTGTGAAGCTCCTGTATGTTGCGATGGACGAGCAGATTGTAGATGTGCTGACGAAACCACTAGCCAGAGTGAAGTTCGAGTACTTCATAGAGAGGCTTGGTGTTCTTCGGATTGACGACACTTCGAGGAAGAAGTGATGGACACATTTGCAGAAACCATTCAAATCATGTTGGAAGGAGGATCCTTCACATGGCTGTGGATGTAAGCGCTGGATGATGAGCATCAAGATGATGCTCCAGTTACTGCTCTGTATATGCATTAGGAGGATGCTGGATATGATCAGTTGGATCATTTATATGTATATGTATGTACGCATCATGTTGGATGCTGGATATGATTAGTTGGATCATTTATATGTATGTATGCATCATGTTGGATGCTGGATATGATCAGTAGGATCATTTGTATGTATTTTGTATATGCATCATGTTGGATGCTTGGACCATGTATCTGTATATGTATCAAGTGGATACATTGTATGATCAGGTGGATCATGTTTGGTGATATGTATCATGTATTTGTATTTGTATCAGGTGGATACACTGTATGATCAGGTGGATCATGTATGATGATATGTATCAGGTAGATACTTGGTATGCATCAGGTAGATGCATTGTATGATTAGGATGATCATGGATGACGAGCTTCAGGATGTTGCTCCAGATGACATGCAACAGGATGTTGCAATGATGATGATCAGGATGATCATGTGTACATCATGATGATGTATGGTGAGTATCAGGTTGATACTCTATGGCCGTGGATCAGGTTGTGTAGATGAGCATATAATTTGGCCCTGGGAGATTTGCAGATATTCTTTTGAGGTTTTTCCTATGGCATATAATTTGGCCCTGGGATATCTGGAAAATGTTGTTTCAAGGTTTTGTCCTATGGCATATAATATGTCCCTGGGAGATCTGATAGGTTGGGTTGTGTGCACATAATAAGTCCTGGGATGCTCTTGCGAGGTTTTTCCATGACCACATATAATCTGTCCCTGGTAGATCCTATAGGTAGAGCTGTGTGCTCATAACAGCCTGGCATGCTCTTGCGAGGTTTTGTGGTGACCACATATAATCTGTCCCTGGGAGATCCTATAGGTAGAGCTGTGTGCTCGTAACAACCTGGGATGCTCTTGCGAGGTTTTGTGGTGAGGTCACATATAATATGGCCCTGGGAGATCCTATAGGTAGAGCCATGTGCTCGTAAGAGCCTGGGATGCTCTTTCGAGGTTTTGTGACGCACGTAATAAGTCCTGAGGATTCCACAGTATGGCTAGTGATGACGAAGACCTGCAGGTGGTGGGCCTACATCCAGTATGAAAAAGGACTGGCTCTATAGAACTTCCTATGATGAGTAGAGTTAGAGATTGGTTGAGATAGCAGCAGCAGTGATGATGACGATGACAATGCATCGATGACGATGATCCCAAGAAGAAGACTTGTCTAGCAGATCTGTGTCGAGAAATACCTTCCTAGTTAAGAGGGAGTGTTGATGTATATGTAACTTCAGAATGTATTTCATCTATGTATTTCATATATATTTATTGTACCCTTATTAGAGATGTGTTATTCCTCTATAAGGAAGTGTCATCATGTGGATTGACAAGTGTCGCAAGTGTGTGTACTTGCCGATGGGTTATTAGACCACCATGTGTGGGGTTGGCCCTAAAATATATATTATATTGTGAATGTATCTAGATAGACAAGTTGGCCCCATAGTGTAACTAGGCAAACAGGTTAAGTATAAATAGAGATCAGGATATCTCTATTTGGATCATTCGAAAAGTCATACTTCTCTCACTCAGAAAGTGGCGCACTAGTGAGGAGGAGGATCATCTGCTACTAGGAGACTATCTCAGTGTATTTTGGTTGTACTTTGGTTGAGCCATTGCTCTCTCTATCTCTGAGGAAGTTGTGGGGTTTTTCACCTTAGGGTTTTCCTCACGGAAACTCTGTGTCTCTTGTATCTCATGCTTTTGATTCTTGTGATGCTTGTGATGCTTATTGTGATTGTTATGCATTGATATACTGTATATGTTATTCTCTCAGTGAAGATCCTAGAGTATTGTGAATTAATGCTCAAAATTTAACAATGCCTTCCATCTCTACCAGAACATACTATCGAGAGTGTGCACAGCTCTCAACATGTCAGCAAAGAGGTTTCATTCTAGAAAAGCAACAATGGAATGTTTTGTCCAATTTACCAATCATATGCATATTAGTAGTATACTGTTCAATGCTATATGAATGTTTACACTCAGCATGATATATTCTAGGAATACAAATATGTATACAACTTATTACAAGCAATATCATTTACTATTTCAAATAACAACTCAAATACTTATCTTTTATGTTTGTGTGGTTGCGTCCCACTTGATCTTCTATATGTCTTTTGAACTTCTATTCATTATGTACCACTGTGGATGCTCAAGTGTGCACTAGTGTCATCCTCATGATCTCATACACAAACATACATTCATTGGTATATTCTCAATATTATCAAATCATTATAATTTTAAATAATCTTGAATATGTAAAGTCATGATCATAGATAATAAACATTAGTATTCAAGGTTTCAGGGAAGTCTTGTTATGCATATTCTTGTTTGATCATAGGACTCTTCTGGTTAATCATAATATGCATAAACCCTTGATTACTAACTTTATGAATAAACATATATAATCATACCAAGTATACTTATATAAGGGATCCTAACACAAGGTAAGATTCTAACTTGACATAGGAAAACATACTTGGATTAGTATACCTGTTTAGTTATGTCTAACATACCTAATCAATATCTTCTTTTTTCTCTTTAATGATTTAGAGATCCTGTGCTGGAACCTGCATATCTCATAGGTTAAGCACATACATACCTCGTAAGTAGAAATTCTATGTGATCAAGGATTATGGATGAGCCTTTGTCTTCATGTTGTCATGGTCATGGAACTTGATTTGTCTTTCGTGATGTACCTGTATCTTGTTAGCAGACAACATCAACCTCATACAACACCACAGTGCATCAGTACAATCATATAGCCCTAATCAATGAATGTATTCTATCATTCACATGCATTCATACTGTTACTAGGGTGATAAGACAATTCTAATATTAATCAATATTGTACTAATAAATAATATGAAGACAAACATATTATGAACTTAATCAGGAATCAAATTTCAAGACATACCTGAACCTCCTTAAGTCATACCCGTTGAGACTTCTTGTAGTCTTCTTATGTAAGGCTTTAGCCTCAACTCCCCCTGAAACTTGATGTGGAGCTTGATTAGGGTTTGCTAGAGAAAACCTAAAAATTCAATCTTCAACTTTCACACTTCTGAATGGATGGAAGGATGTGTCTTGCTGAGCTGATCAAACTAGCATACTTCAATTTTGAAATCTCCAAAATTTGATCCCTTAAATTTGCCTTCGAAACTTCTGGATCTTCTAGACAGGATCCCGAACTAGGGTTTGATGAAGCCCACCCTTCTTTCCAACCAAAAGGTTCGATCCAAGGCTCTAAACTCTTATTTTTCTAAGGATCTTCCAGCCGTGGTCACAGACTTCAAAAATTCCAACTTTTGTTGAAGCCGTAATTTTCCATATTTCCGATCAAAATCCCAAACTGGGGTTTGATCAAGCCTCGGCTTCTACCCAACCAAAAAATTCGATCTTGGTCTCTAAATTTCGATTTTCCTGAGTAGCATTCAGCCGTGGACTCCGATTCCAAAAATTCTAACTTTCTCCGAAACCCTAAATTCCGGAAGCCATGAATGAAGATGCTCCAAAAATAATTCTATTTTGACAGAAATATGTACCTGATTGTTTCTACTGTAACTTTTCAATCCACAGGGTCTGAAAAACTTTTATGTGGTATCCTGAGCTGTCATCTTTCCATACCGATAGGTTTGAACTCAATTGGATTTTCTGAGAGAGAGTTATGCCAAGTGTCGCAACGAGACCTGTTTATGGGATAAAATAGGAGAGCGAACTTGTACGGAGTGCCACGTGTCACTGGTTCAACTTCGGCCTCTGAAACATTTTCCTAAGATAGTACAGTATGTGTACTACCTTTCACGTTTTACTAAATTTCATTTGGAGCTTCCTAGCCCAAGTTATGACCTTTTTTCCTAGGTCACCTGATTTTGACTAAGATCTGGAAGAGGCAGAAGCCCTAACTTGTACTGATCATAACTCACAAAGTACAATGAATCTAAGGGTTTCCTTTGGACACAAGGTACCTGGGTATGTTATATACGACCTGTAAAGGTTTTAGATCCTGAACCATCTCCAAAATGGATTTATAGCGAAAGTTCCACGATGACTGGTTTTTGCTATACAAAACCCTAACCTTCAAATTGTCGCAAGTGAAGCAAGTGTCGTAAATGCCATACATTGCCTTCCTTCAGGTTAGCTCTGATACCATTTTAAGATTCAATATGCTAAGACATAAAATAGCAGCATTACATTCCATTTCACAATAATAGCATATACAGGATCACTGAAGAAACAACGAGCACAGCATAAATACAAGAGACATAGATTTATCCTGGGAAACCCTCATGGGGTAGAAAACCCAGCAAAGCTTCCTCAATATAGATGACCAACAATATACAAATATGCAAACCAAAGACATGATCTCCTCCTCCTCCATAGCAGACCTCTCTCTCACAAGTACGCTACATTTCAAGTGAGGGAAGTGTGTGTATAATGAGGAACACACCTCCTCTATTTATACACATCTCCGACTTGTACTTTATATTAACTAGGTCGGCCCCAACTTTACCACTGGGTTAAATACCCCGCTACAACTGACTGGGCCGACCCCACTAGGGTGGTCTAACAACCCTTTGACCCACATAACACATACAGGGCTGACCCCCACTAGGGAAGTCTAATAACCCAAGTTACCACATTCTGACGGAGGAATAAACATCTCTGGATATACAATAAGATCTTCACGGAGGAATGAAACATATTTGGAATAATAAAGTACAAATATAATATTCTTTGAAGTTACAATAATTCAACAATTCAATGGTTCCCCATTCCCAAGTTTGTAATGTTCAAAAATAATATCATATTCTTTTTAGGGAAAATCTTAGGGGAAAAATTTAACCCATGGTCTATTTTTCGATGTTCTTTTCCAAAAAAAAAGATTCACCCACTTCCATTTTTTTAAAATTGATTCGCCCAAATTCCATGGGAATTTTTAACTCTAAAAATCACCAAAATTCTCCCAAAACTATAAATTCCATAGAAATTTTAATATTTTTACAAAAATTTCACCATACATTTTATGGATACAAATTTAAGAGTTAATATGATTCGCCAAGGTTTGTACACTTTAAGAAAATAATGGATCCTTCAAATTTTCCTTGATGTTTTTCTTTGCTTTTCTCCTAAGCTTTCAAATGATTAGATTTTCAACAATCATCAAGAACAACATAATTCAATTGTCAATTTTGAGATATGAAATGCATTACATGATTGGAAGTGTCATTACCCACAAAATTAGAGTTCCAATTTTCCATAACATCACGATCCCTAAATCAAAGCATGCAATAATCATTGAGATTTGTATGCTTATTCTTATATAGGCCTGATATGATCTCCCACTCATGCATCTGAGTATCCCCTTGCACAATTAGCTATTCCTCATCTTCGGATTCAACTTGTTCCATTGTTAGAATTGGATTGTGATCAATATGCCAAGGATTGTATTGAAATATTGACCAATTTTGTATGATATCATTTGATTTTTGGCTTATATCTATGTGAAAATCATGGAAAATCCTTTTAGGTTTCCAATAAGGCCCAATATTGTGTTACAAAAGGAAAATGTTAGTGAATCCAAATTGATCCTGCAAGGCTCTTGTTAGAAAATTAAAAACAAAATAAAACAAAACTTGAAAATGACTTGAAACGAAGCAAAGGGAGTGAGAATATATGTAAACCACAACAAGAGACTAATGCTAGAACCAATTTAGATTTCCCATGGTCAAGCTATTACATGTAGTTTCACCTAGGAGGTGTGGGATTCAAGGGAATCCAACAATCTCCCTTAGGGGGGTCTTTTTTGTCCACACTAAATGCTAAATAACTTGAAAGAACAAATGGGAGAAACACTTGCTCCTTGGAGGAAGGTGGCAATGGAGATTGAAGGATTCTAGTAGGTATGGGAAGAGGTGGCCGTGGAGATTAAAGGATTCTAGTAGGTATGGGAGAAACACTTGATCCAACACATTTCCAACAACATAACCTTGCTCTAAATTTATCCTACTAGATGCATGCCCATGGCTTCCTTTTATAGGTCAAGAGGTGGCCAAGAAATAACTAGATCCAAATGTGGACCCATTAACTCTGTGATCTACCTCCAAAGTATACAAAGGGGAGCGATTCAATGATCCCAAGTACATGAGGAGCCAAATTTGAATTCTCAGAGGCGATTGAGCTTTGATGCGCCTTCAATGTGCCATGGGTGGTTGTGGTCCTATTGTTTTTTAGAGTTGTGCGTATTTCGAATAAAAATCCACTCTAGTGTAGTGTGGGTACAAAACTGATAATACGAGCTGTAGCATGGGCTATCATGGGAGTAACTGCGCTACCTATTCTTTTGCTTGTTTTTGGCATTTTTGGAATCATGTTGCTTTCTGGATTTGATGAGGATGTCTTCGGTGGGTTGCATGTTGTATGTTGGTGATGCCTTACAACAAGATTAGCCAAAATGTCGCATGCTTGTAAAATACCCACTCAGTCCAACAAAACTCAACATACTTTTCATTTTCACGTGTTGGTATTGAGTTATAATACTAAGGAAAAACTCATACAATAGCCCCATCCTATCATAGTAACCATTTATGATCACCATGGTGTTGTCTGTTATAAGACCATGATCTAGAAACATATATTAAACAAAGGTGTTGCATATTTATAGGCCTCTTAGTATATGCATTGATAATGAAATTATCATTGTCATATATGATTCGATTTCACCTGTTCGAAAACTTTCATGCCAACATTTAGAACCACACTTTGAAGACTACATTCTAAAAGGGGAAGCTCCAAAAGTATATGACATGTCTCTTGTGCCCTTATGTCCCTATATACAATGGTTCACACAAAAAACACCTATATGCATGCGCTATTGGCTCGTTTGGATTCTCAATAGTAAATACATGCATCAACATATCATGGAAGGTCTTAGATCCTTTTTCAGATTCTGTTGCATATTTCGCTATGTAATTAATGACCAAGAACTCTTAGAAAGAACATGATTCCAATCCATATTATCTCACAACATAATCCATGTTTCATGATTATGTGTATTTAATATTTAATCACTTTTTTTAGTTTCATATCTCTTTTCTCCATGTTTACCAACATATAGTTTTGATGTGTTACACAATTCCCATTGTGCCTTATATCTACATAGCAATTTCCTATCCTTCTTTCAGCTCGACAAGATTTCACATTGCATGTTATGTGACACTCAACACAATTTACAAGTTCTTCATAGTCCATTGAGTGATCAGTTTGAAATATATGTTGTATCCTTTAAGCAAGTATCATCATCATCACTTTGTTTAACATTGATTTCTATGATATGCATTGTGTGGATTCCAAGCATTTGCAATCCTATCAAAATATTCTTTTGCAAATCTAACTTGGACATGATATTTCAAATTCAAATTTTCCATATCTGGATCTTCTTTTAGCCACAAAAAATCGTGCACATGTGGAGATCCATGATGATTCCATTCATAGTGACACCAATAATGTGTAGCATGATGAAATTTATAGAAAATCTCATCTCTAAACATTGTATATCTCAAATGCATATAATGTGCGACAATATATGGATTTCCAATTACATTCTGATGTTTTTGTTTCCTTGCTTTTCCATGATCTACAAGTCTTGTACCTAACATCAATTTATGCAAATCTAGCCATTGCATATCTCCTTCACTCAAGCTGAAGAAAATTGTGGGACACCAATTTGTTGAATCAAGTCACATAATTCTCCATAGCACTGTACTGAGTCTCATAAGTTTATCAACAATTCAAGAATTGGGAAAATTTTGTAAATTTTCTTGTAACTCATTAACAATTGTAGGTAGTTCTTTCATACTTTTTTAACGAACACTTTAGATGAGTATTGATCACGATGTCTCATGATGATACTAAGAAAAAAATATCTAAAGCGGGGATGTCTTCCAAACCTATTGTCACGATATTTAAGAAGATGCACACTGTGAATCCTAGGGTTTAACCAATTGGATTAACCTTTAGGGAACAATGTTGGAAATGACATATCAAACTACCGCATAGTGATATATTCATTTATGGGTGATGAATCAATGTTGGGCAAATCAATGACATCTGTTGATTCACCATTTTAGTTTTATTCCTTTCAATTAGGGTTATTTTCCCAAGCTCTAATAAGTTCAATTTCCCTTGAAGCATTTGGAAGATTTGAAGAAAAATAAGTCATTCCATAACCATATAAGATCTAATCAACCCCTTGAATCCCTTCAAACATAGCCAATTTTGTATCTTTACCCAATTTTAGTAATGTAACAATATTAATCATTAGTGATACATCAATTGGAGTTTATGGTAACTCATGGAGTGCACCGTAATCAATTCAAACATCACGATAAAATGGATCATGTTTGAAATCTTATATAACAATGCATTATATCATTCTCCTTTCGGACTGTGAAATCATAACTTGTTCATTGACGTCCTTCTTCACGAAAAACGATCATTATATTAAGCTCTTTAATATGTGATGCCAATACATTGGAAACATTTTTTTATTTTTTAAGGAAAGCTAATGATGTGCCATGTGTATTCAAATTGGCCACCTATTGAATTCATAACCATGCAAAATTGGATTGGCATGTGCTATCAACATCTTTTCAACTTCTGTTAGATCTTCAAGGATTCATGGTTATACTACTGGGTCCATATGATTTTGAGTTGAAAATCTATGTCTACTCCCCTTTTGTTTACATCTCGTACACAGGACCTGTATTTGTATTAACCACATGAATTCTTGCATAAGACTCTGCATACACATAACACATTTGTGGATGAGCCAATCAATCAATTCTTGTACGAAAATTTCCATGTGCAATAACTTGTTCTTCATAGCTTATTGTTTCATTTTGAAGTTCTTTCTCATTTGTTGTGGTTGGATGTTCTTTTTCATTTGCTTAAGTAGTTTGAAGTTCTTCGTTTGACATTGAATTTCTTATATTAATATGGATAGTATATGCATGGTCATTCAATATATATTCAATACTTTTCTTTCTCTGATTATTTCATTGTGCCATTTTTCTTTCAGCATTATGTTTGCTTTGGTCTTCCTTTTGTTTTGGAGGCATATGTTGGGAATGATTCTCCCTTTGCAATCTACATCGTTCACAATCTTTTATTTTTTGTTCTTCCATTTGTTCAAGTGATTCAGTCTCTTCATGTTTTCTAACTTGTTGTGTTTACCTTCTTAGGTCTTCAACTTTGTCATAAATAGTACTTTCATTAGGTGGAGACATGATTATATTGAAAACCCTATAGCATAGCCCAATTAAACATTGAATAATGCACTATAGGAAGATGCCATACAAATTTTGATATCAATGAATTCAATGCATGATCAATGGTTTTAAATAAAAATTCAAAAATGATACCATACAAATTTTAACATTACTTAAATCAATACATCTTGAAAATACTATTAAAAAGTATGAAAAACAATGCATCTTCACAATAATAAAGAAGAACATTCTTGGAATCAAAGAAATGCATGAAAGATGTCATACAATTTTTAATATCACTCAAATCAATGCAACCTAATTATGAATATGTTATTGTCAAAACCTAAGCTACAAAAAAAAAATATTATTTTATAAATAGAAAATATTACTTTTAATTAATCATTAGTCTAGCTTGGCTTTCATTTCATAGGTATTATCGTAATTCAACTCTCTTAAAGAAAAAAAAAGGAATTGGCTTTCATGTGTTATTAGGTTTGGCAAAGTTGAGCTTTTTCAAAAATGTCTGAAGGTGCTTACATAACTTCATAGACATGTCAGGAATGGAGACATAATTATAAAAAAAGGTGGTATAAAATCCTAGTAATATGAAGGAAACCTCAATTATTTATATGCTCTTTATAAGCATACTCTCGAATTTTTATTGAATTGAATTATCTTTTATCGAATCTGAATTATAGTTCAAACTTCATAATAATGTACTAGTTGAAAAACCACTCAGATGAGATCATGATGACCATCCATTTAAAAAGAAGGGTCAAAACTAAAATTGATCATGTTAACGGGATTATATGGTGGTTGTCTATACAGAGTCTAGATGGACACATACCCAAAAATGAACCCGAAATTAGCATTTATAGCATATAAAACTAAGGTGTTGCTCACCAAGGATTGGCAGATTTGCAAATTTATACTAATACTTTATCCATGGATGTGGATATTTATGTGCCGGAGGCAATATGATCACTATTACCATCAACCCTTATAAGAAAGACACATGCACTTGTTGTAAACATCGATGGTGAAAAAACAATCCAATATAGATTATGTATAGCGATCCAATCAATATTGTTTTATAATTACATTTCTTTGACTCCGACATCATAACACAAATATGATTTAATATGCCAAAGTAAAAATAAATAAAATACTAGTGTTTGAAATTGAGTGTGCTCACCACCTTGTGAATTCAATATTGAAATTGAAATGTGATAATATATTTATATAAATGTGATTGTTTTGTGGACTTACATTTTGGATCTGAAGTGATTGTTTTTTTATAACAAAAAAATTGATCGATATGTGGACATCAACATTATAGATATGAAACATCTCACTCTAGCTATTAATTTTATAGTTGTATATTTTTTTTCCTAATTAAAATGAGTTAATATTATTTTCAATGTAAAACAAATGAAATTGATAATCATAATGAAGTTGGATATTCAAATAAATGTATCACCAATTATACTCGTGAAACTTGAAAGTATCTATAACGTTTTTTAGATATATCAATAAAAATTTGGTCACAACATATTTTCATGCATTGTATTTCACCAATTATCCTCGTGAAACTTGAAAGTATCTATAACGTTTTATAGATATATCAATAAAAATTTGATCACAACATATTTTCATGCATTAAATACAATGTACTTCTTACTTTTAGTTGTATGTTTTTTTGGCATATTATCTTATTAAGAATCTGTGGATAACAAAATCTAGTTAATAAAAAAAATATACAGTATGTTATTCAAATTGTATTTGGATTGTATTTTTTAAATTATAAAATTGTATACAACAATTATATATACCATCATTTTCTCCACTTCTATCTGTTTTACATTGGTTTTGTAAAATTAAAACATGGAAATTGCCTTGGAAAAAGCCATGGTGAGAAAACTCAAATACAGAAAAATGTTTTGAACTATTCATCCTTAATTGCAGATTATGACAACTGTGTGGCTTTGTTGCAGTTTGGAGGTTAATTGTACACTTATTCTAAGAAGCTTGGTATTTCTCTTATCTCCTATGATATCCCCTTGGAGCGATGTGGCTGCTTGTTGTAGTTTGAAGGCTGATAATTAAATAAATTAATAAAATAGAATTTCATTGAATAAATAACTACACGTTTGCTAAACTGAAAGGGACATGAAGCATACTTTTCTATAATTTTTGAAACAAAACACAAAAAATATCCAAACATAGAAGTTATGACAACCTAGAAAGAAAAATAATTAAAGCTAAGAAATCAAGGCGATTATAGACTACAATGAGTCATCCTTGCCCTAATTTTTTGACATTGTGTCCTGATGATGAATCTTAATATGGATTCGAAATGTCGACAACATGAAAACTGTGGATTCTCCAAGATCACCTAGAACTACACACAATATTGCCTTTTCTTTGTGTTCACTAAGAAATTACTAACATAAATGATATTTTTGGATACTTCATACAGAAACATGAAACAAGATGTCTGGATACTTTAACGTTAGATTTTCAAAGAAACCAACCATGCATTTAGAGGTTGAACACTAGTATGTAGTAAAATACATTACAACTTGCAATGCCCAAAAATATTGATATAAAAGGAAGGAACTCCCAAGATTTAATAGAAATAACAAATCAAGGTCTTCAGCATTGGATCACAGGCTTGTGCTATGAAGAAAAACCTAGTTTTCTATGTGCCAAAACCATGTGTTTCTAGTGAATCCAATCCTCGCACCACACAATAGTCAATTGGCTCTGCCTTCTGAACCATAAGGACAATCTAGTAATTAGGGAAGAACCCATCAAATTACAAAATAGATAACATAAACTGCCATAATGATAACAATGAATCTATTGTAGACGAGAAAACGTATTGTGAGAGTAGTTGAAGTTCTCTGCACTTGAAGCCACAGAGGGGAGCGGAGCATTAAAATATATAATTGAGCATTTGTTGGTTTCACTACTCGTAAAGCAATAAAACCACATGTTTTACCAATCATACGTTTCCATCTAAATCTGTTAATCAATCGTAATCTTTCCCGACAATAACATTCTTGTTCATTATGATTAACAATAACGTTTTAACATTCCTATTCATTAATGATTATTAATAACATTTTGAATTGAAAGGACTTTAACAAATTTAATTTGATCCCTAAAATTCAATAGACATGGTTAAGAATATTCCTTTATTAGTGAATGTTATCTTTATGATCAACATATATATTTAACTAGCATAAAGAAAAAGATCTGCATAGCTAAAATATGAACTAACTCTCATGGGATGCATATTGCATTGTGAAACATGGCATTGGACCTTTTCTAAAAATCTATGGGTTGAAAGGATCTGTTATCTTTGTGAGATTATGAGTGTTGAGGATGAAAGAACTTCATCTTACATTGCCCTCCTTACACCCAAATAAGATCTCACTTTCAAACTTTTAGTTACAATAGAAACTTGCCTAACCATCTCTCTCATCAAAATTATAGTAACATAGGAACACTCCTCTCAAAGCTTTTTTTAGCACATAAATAAAACTCTAAAGCAAACCAAGTAGTTCCTTACTTTTATTTTTGAAGGTACAATAAACTAAAATTGATGTAAGTGGATGCTAACTATTATCATCATCATCTAACTACCTTGCAAAAACCCTTTTCAACCAACAATACCATTAATCTTATTTGAATCTAACTATGTGTTAATGCAAATCCCTAATATAATCAATACCAACAATAGTTTTTGAATATATCGCTTTGTGAGGTCCCTTTTCAACCAACAACCCCTTAATCTCATTCAAACATGGCATTATACAAGAGCCCATTTCAATTAACAATACCCACTTGACCTTCCTCCAAATAGAGTGACAAATGGCATGGATAAAAAACCATGGCTCTCCTACCTAATGGGACTAAGTCATAACTATTTTTTTCATAGATAAATCAAATTACTTCATGCAAGAGCTCTTACAAATGACGGTAATTACCAATGTAACTTTTTTTAACAACAACCGTTATCTTTTGTATTATAAAAAGGTTGTAGCCGAACTGTTCAAAAAGTATATACATAATCATGTTTCTCAACTTTCAAATGCTTTGATGTATCTATTATAGTCATCCTTCAAAACAAAGAGACTTGTAATTTTTCTATAGCTAGTGAATATCTGACAGAAGTCTCCTAAAAGCAAAATTGTTTTACAAAACATGGAAATTTTTCATTGAGGTTGTTACTTGTTGACTTTCACCTCGATGATTGGAGTGTCAATTTCCATATTGTGATGAGCTTGTTGCAGAGTAACTTCCTCCCTATCTTGTTTCCTCATGTTGTAAGATTGGGTCATCAACCAATTCATTGGCGGTGAGGCATAATCTTTTCCTAATTGGTTAAGAGGCTATGGAGTTGTCATGTCTCCTTTTCCAAAGAGTGCAGTTGTTAAATAACTCGACCATTGAATTCTTCATTTAACACCCTCTACGCATTGCTCTGATTTTCCACATTTTGCAGTCTAGTAATGGCCAAGAGAATAGTAGAATTGTTTCTATTGAACATGTCTTCATGTTGTCTAAGATATTTATTTATATCCGAAATTTCCTTATGGATATTGGACTTGCATACAAGAAAATCCATTGTGATTGAGCTAGTAAAGGGATTGTATATTGTGCCACTATTTCCAATTACAAGGGCTAGAGGATTTCTCAAACCCTCCCCAAATTATGTTGTGATTGCAAGCTCTTCTCGTACTTCCCAACATCGTCTCTATCTGCCACTATATTCCTTATTGACCATAGTGTTAAGTTTAAACCAAATAGACTACCAAGATCACTCAAAGAAACATAATCACAAGATAGACACAGAATTTACCGTGGGAAACCCTCATGGGGTAGAAAACCCAGCAAAGCTTTCCTCAATAAGGTGATCAACCAAAATACAAGATATGCTCCAAGACTTGTCCTTCTTCTCTACCTCACATGCAGACCTCCCAGACACAAGTGCACTACTTTCTGAGTTGTGGAAGTGTGTCAAATGAGGAGCTCTCCTCCTCTATTTATACTAGTTCCCGACTAACCAAAAATCCCTAATGGGGACCAAAAATCCCTAATGGGGCCGACCTCTTCTAGAGAAGTCTAATAACCCCTAAAATATAAACCCAGGGTTGACCCCCACATGGTGGGTCTAATAACCCTAGTTCCCACAAACCATCAGAGGAATAAACATCTTCGGATACATAATAGAATCACCTCGGAGGAATGAAACATCTCCGGAATAATAATGTACAAATATAATATTCTTAGAAGTTACAATATTCAACACTCCCCCTTAATGAGAAGGATATTATAACCACGTCTGCAGGAGCAAGGAGTCATCGACTACATCACACATGATACATCTGTATATCATCGGAAGCTTTCTTCATTACATTATCATCAGTAACTCAACGAGTTACTGGAACATCAACATCATTGTTGCAATCATCAGCATCGTCATCACACGATCATCAGCATCGTCATCACATGATCATCAGCAAGATGCTCAATCTCGATCTCTTTAGGACCTAGGTCCATGGATGATACAATCCAAATCACGTATCTTTTGAACCGATGTCCAGGGACGATACATTCCTATCAACTCTAGTGATCCTTCCTTTATGAATTACGGGATCCATCACAATCATGTTTAAGACTATCCTTCCTTTCAGAATTACGGGATTTACGGTATAAGGATGATTAATCCCACTCAATCTCTTTTAAGACAATCCTTCCTTTCGGAATTACGGGATTTACGGTCTAAGGATGATTAGTCCCACTCAATCTCTTTTAAGACAATCCTTCCTTTCGGAATTACGGGATTTACGGTCTAAGGATGATTAGTCCCACTCAATCTCTTTTAAGACAATCCTTCCTTTCGGAATTACGGGATTTACGGTCTAAGGATGATTAGTCCCACATGTCCACTAAGGACTTCATTCTCGAAGACCATACGTCTACGGATCAATTCAAGGGACCGAAGTCCGGGGATGATACAATCCCCACTTGTCCAATAAGGACTTCATTTTCGGAGACCATACATCTATGGATCAATTCAAGGGACCGAAGTCCGGGGACGATACAATCTCCACCTGTCCAATAACGACTTCATTTTCGGAGACCATACGTCTACGGATCAATTCAAGGGACCGAAGTCCGGGGACGATACAATCCCCACCTGTCCAATAAGGACTTCATTTTCAGAGACCATATGTCTACGGATCAATTCAAGGGATCGAAGTTCGAGGACGATACAATTCCCACCTGTCCAATAAGGACTTCATTTTCAGAGACCATATGTCTACGGATCAATTCAAGGGACCGAAGTCCGGGGACGATACAATCCCCACCTGTATCCTCATCAATATAGACACTGTTAGTACATCACTAGTACAAGTACATACAAGTATCCTCATCAATACATGTCTACATGTTATCAAACCATGTATTCTCAACAATACATCAATATAAAACATGTATCCTCATCAATACATAAAAAACAAGTAATATAAGTATTCTAAGTATAAGAGTCCTAAATCTAAGCACATATAAATATCTAGGTTTAATAAACAGGTATCCTTATCATCGACCTTAGCTGTCGATGAGGGAAATTTCATCATCAATGATTATGTCACTCCCCCTTTCGAGGAGGGTCCTTTTGAACTACACTAAGATTGTCTCGGAAATAGTCAAATTTTACTCGAGACAGAGGTTTGGTTAATATGTCAGCAATTTGTTCCTCGGTACTCACATACTCGAGTTTAATAGCTCCTCTTTGCACCATATCTCGTATGTAGAAATATCAGATCTCTATGTGTTTTGACTTATCATGGAACAATGGATTTTCTGTCATCTTGATACAGCTTTGATTGTCACACATGATCATAGTGGGATCCAATTCTAAGTCAAACACTCGAGATAATAGCTTCCGAAGCCACACTGCTTCACAACTGGTAGAGCAGGAAGCTATATATTTTGCTTCAGCAGTACTGAGAGCCACACTAGATTGATTCTTGCTAAACCATGAGATCATGGCAGATCCAAGACCATAACATCCACCTGTTGTACTGTTTCTATCTGAGACACTTCCTCCCAATTAGAATCTGAATAACCATGTAATTTGAGTTCATGGTTTCCAAGATAATATAGACCAAAATCTAATGTACCCTTTAGGTACCTCATTACATGCTTTGTAGCTATTAAGTGAACCTTTCTAGGTTCTACTAGATATTGACTCAAGGTATTTACAGCAAAGCATATATCTGGTCTAGTGTTTGTTAACTACATCAATGACCCAATGATTTGTCTATATAGAGTTATGTCCACTGATTCTGATGAGTCATTAACTAATAACTTCACGTTGGAGTCCATGGGAGTGGCCATGGCTTTACACTCCAACATATCAAATCTTTTCAAAATCTCCACAGCATACTTACCTTTATTTAGAAAGATTCCTTTTGGTTCTTGCCATACTTCTAGACCTAAGAAGTAGTGCATTAATCCGATATTTTTTATCTCGAATTCTGAAGAAAGATTTTTCTTGCATTCAACAATTTGTTTCTCATTTCCGGTTAGAAATAGATCATATACATATAACAACAGTATAACTGGTTCATCATCCATCACCTTAAGATTGCATTCAACAATTTGTTTCTCATTTCCGGTTAGAAATAGATCATATACATATAACAACAGTATAACTGGTTCATCATCCATCACCTTAAGATAAAGATTGGGGTCAGCTTTACTCTTGGTAAAGCCCATGCTTGTTGAGAAACTGTCAATCCTTCCGTACCAAGCTCTCGGAGCTTGCTTCAATCCATATAATGCCTTCTTCAGTTTGCATACATGAGTTCTCCCGTCTTTAACCTCAAATCCTTGTGGTTGTTCTATGTACACTTATTCTTCAATGACACCATTCAGGAAGGTTTTTTTAACATCCATCTAGTGTAGTTTCCACTTCATCATAGATGCAAGTGCCATGATAGTTCTTATTGATGTGTACCTAGGAACTCGTGCAAATGTTTTTTTTTATAGTTTATTCCCTCCTTTTGAGAGAATCCTCTAGCTACAAATCTTTCCTTATATTTTTCAATGCTACCATCTGCAGCATGTTTTTATCTTGAATATCCATTTGGAAGAAACCACACTTTTATCCTTTGGTTTGGGAACTATATCCCAAACATCACTTTTCATTATTGACTGGTACTCTTCTGTCATAGCTTCTACCCATTCTTTCTTCTGAGCTGCCTCCTCATAGCTGGTAGGTTGTTGATCCACAAGACCACATATCAGGGCCACGTAATTGGATACTAACTTGGGTTTCTTCCTTTCTCTAGTGGAACCTTCAGGAGCTCCATATTTTTCAGCTCCTTGAATAATGTCTCTAGCCCAAGCTAGCCTTCTTTTTCTAGATAGATTTGCAATGGGGGGTTCTTGAGGTTCTATCATGTCATGGTCTTCTGGTGCATCATTTTCAAGGATGGGAACAACTTCTGTGACTTTAGGAGGTGTATCTTCTTCATAGATTTCTTCAAGTTGGCACTTCCTAGATTTCTTGATAGCTGCTTCTTCATCAAATGTTACATCTCTACTTGTCTCCATATGATGAAAACCAGGTATGTAAATTCTGAAAGCTTTGGATGTTTCACAATATCCAACAAATATTCATTTCTTACCAGAGGGATCTAACTTGGTTCTCTTTTATTTTGGAATGTGAATATACACAGGACATCCAAATATTTTGAGGTGACTTACCTCAAGCTTCTTTCCTGTGAACACTTCTTCTGGAGTCTTAAATTCAAGAGCACTATGAGAAAGTCTATTTTGTACATAGACAGCTATCCTGGCTGCTTCAGCCCATAGACACATGGGAATATCTTGATCATGTATCATAGTCTTTAAAGCTTCCATGATAGTTCTATTCTTTCTTTCAGCAACCCCATTTTGTTGGGGATTGTAGGGAGTGGTTAATTCCCTCTTGATTCCAGCTTCCTTACAAAAGTCTTCAAAGTCCTTTGAAGTATATTCTCCACCATTATCTATTATGAGATTCTTGATTTTCTTTTCTGAGAGATTTTCTATTAAGGCCTTGAATTCTTTGAATTTTCCAAAGACTTCATTCTTTCCTTTTAGAAAGTATATCCAAGTCTTCCTTGAATAGTCATCAATGAATGTGAGATAGTATTCAAACCCACTTAGGGATGTGGTGGGCATTGGTCCACATACATATGAGTGAATTAACTCTAAAATGTTCTTAGTCTTTGTTTCACTCTTTGGAAATGGGTTCTTGACATTCTTCCCCTTTTCACATCCTTTGCACGAGCCATTATGATCAATATTTAAGTCTGGTAGACCTATGACAACCTTGCTCACATAGGGTAGGGCCTTGTAATTAATGTGGGCGAGCCTTCTATGCCACAGTTCACTGGGGCTAGTGGTTTCATGGACAAGGGCAGCTTCTGGATAACCCTTGAGTTTGTAAAGTCCTCCTTCTTCTTCACCAATAACAATTGCATCATCAATTGACTTTCCTTTGGGACACATGAGCACTTTTCCATCAATAAATGCAATTCTAAATCCTTTCTTATCTAGTGCTGAGATAGAAAGTAGGTTCTTCTTCAAACCTGGTACATACAAAATTTCTTTCATTTTCAAAGGTGTTCCAGAATCAAGCTTGTAATTTGCTTTACCAATTCCCTTGATGGGATATTGATAATCATCACCTAAAGATACCTTTTGTGGAGAAGACTTTTCTTCAAGTCTTGAGAGAGTTTTCTTTTGGCCTGTCATGTACTTTGAAGCACCACTATCAATGAGCCATGTATCTTCTCCAGGAGACACAGATCCAGAGAGTGCAGAAAATAGAACATATTCCTCTGCATCTTCTTCTTCATTCCTTCTAGATCTTTTCCTAGGAAGGGGCCTCTCTTCTTCTTCTTCATCTCGTTTGGATCTTTTTCTGTGAAGCCTTACTTCCTCCTCTTCTTCTTCTGCACTATCATCTTCTGCAAGATGTGCTTGTTGTCTTTCATAATGAATATTTTTCTTCTTCTTTGAAGGACAAAATCTAGCAATGTGACCTTCCTTATGACAATGGAAACATTGGAAAGAAGAGAACTTTCCTTTTCCTTTCTTCTAAAATTTTTGAGGAGAATGAGGTTCCTTGTGATTGAACTTCTTGAAGTGAGATTGATTCTTCCTTCTCTTAGTGTGTGTTTCCAAGGCTTGGTCATCTTCTTTGAGAAGGGCTTCTCGGTTGGCTACCCTAGCTTCTTCTTGAACACAGTCCTCCCAAACTACATCAAACTTCATACTTTCCTTTATGGCACACATAGTTTGTATAAATGACTCCCAAGGTCTACTGAGACCATTTAGAGCAGTCATCACAAGTTCATCTTCATCAAGACTATCACCAATGGCATCTAGTTTCTCCTTGATTTGGGAGACCCTTGAGAAGTAGTCTTGAATGGATTCTCCTTTGTGCATCTTGGTGCTCTTCAACTGAGTTCTTAGGTTCATCTTCCTATTGATGTTCTTTCCTTCATACATTCTTCCTAGAGCATCATACATTTCCTTTGGAGTCTTCTTGGAAGCCACTTGGGGAATCAAGTGGTCTTTAATAGAATTAGCTATGATTCTCTTTGCCCTAATCAAATCCTTCCTATGCTTCTCTTTGGCTTCATCTCCTTCAGGTTCTGCAACTTCATCCTTGATAAAATGAGCAAGATCATTCTCTTCAAGAATGAGACCAATTCTGTATTTCCATGCTCGAAAATTCTCTATACCTTCTAGTTTGTCTTCAAACTTAGTGCTTGGAGCCATATTCTCTTGGGGGAGTCCAAGAGATAAGAGATAGAGTAATACTTACCTGAAAACTTTAACTTTTTACTTTTCTGGATCTGCAACAGAATTTCTTGTTTATCGCACTTTTGATGAAACTAGGGTTTGACTTTCCTGGATTTCTACCCAACCAAAAACCTCGATCCAAGGCTCAAAAGATAGATCTTTAGAAGAGCTATTCATCCATGCAACCAGAAACCAAAAATACTAACTTTTGTAGAAACCCTAATTTTGGGAGAGAGAGAGAAATATAATTTCACCTTGTGAAAGATGTTCTATTCAGGCTAGCTCTGATGCCATGTTAAGTTTAAACCAAATAGACTAGCAAGATCACTGAAAGAAACATAATCACAAGATAGACACAGAATTTACCCTCGGAAACCCTCATGGGGTAGAAAGCCCAGCAAAGCTTTCCTCAATAAGATGATCAACCAAAATACAAGATATGCTCCAAGACTTGTCCTTCTTCTCTACCTCACATGCAGACCTCCCAGACACAAGTGCGCTACTTTCTGAGTTGTGGAAGTGTGTCAAATGAGGAGCTCTCCTCCTCTATTTATACTAGTTCCCGACTGACCAAAAATCCCTAATGGGGACGACCTCTTCTAGAGAAGTCTAATAACCCCTAAAATATAAACCCAGGGCCGACCCCCACATGGTGGGTCTAATAACCCTAGTTCCCACAAACCATCGGAGGAATAAACATCTCCGGATACATAATAGAATCACCTCTGAGGAATGAAACATCTCCGGAATAATAATGTACAAATATAATATTCTTAGAAGTTACAATATTCAACACCTAGAACCAAAACTTATGCTCCATGGGAGCAAGGTAGATAGTTACAAGAATTTTAAGATGACAAAGTAGGATTTATAAAAAGGATTTCGGAGAAACTACAGTTTGCTATTGACTTGCATGTTAATTGTCGATGGGATGCACTGTACAATGGCTCTTCTCTCCCTGTATCTACAGCTATCCTCCCATTTTTCATGTTCCATATGAGGGGAGCAACTATCCCATATTGCATGCAATAGTTAATGATGCTCATTTAATATTTCTAGGAGGAGTTATGGAGGAATATGTGGAGTGTGTGAGGGATTGCACCACCCATCAATTTTCCTCCTTGGTACTTTGCTATGTGAATGATTTAATATCCCTTCCACTTGCACACTAAGTTCTTGTCCATTCCATGCATTAGGGGGTGTGGAAAGGTAATAGAACCCCATTTTGTTTAGTTTACCCTTCATAATATTTGTGGCATTGTTTTCCCTTTCATTTTCTTTTTGATTGAATTGCTTAAGGACCTAGTAAAAATGAATGTTTGTAAAATAGTCTGCCTCTCTTGCTATCCTTTCTATCCAATGAGCCATAACAACATTTTTAGGAAGCGACAAACTTTGAGTCGTCTTGATTATTATGGAGTCCCCTATTGTAATTAGAGAGTTGATGTTTATGTATTGAGCTTGCACAAGACCTTGATATAAGGTTGCTACTTATGCTTGACTATTCGTTGTGGTCACTAGCCCCCACTCATAGTAAATTTATTGATTTCCATTGGGATTGAGGATGATCCACCTGCACCTGCCACCCCTAGATTTCCTTTTGAGGCACCATCAAAGAGTAAGAAGTGAGTTTGCTAAAAAAAAATTCCACTTTTGAAAATCCTCCTCCGAGAGTCTTATTTTCCATTTATTCTAATTTGAAGGATTTGAAGTTCCCTTTTGAGCAATAGGGGCTTGAACATCCAGTAAGTCCCCCATCCAATCTCTTCCGACTGATCCAATAACATAATCCCCTTATTCTTAAATAGTTTGCATGTCAAACTGTCCTTCAATAATCCTTGATCTTTAAGTGTTGTTCTTCTCAGAGGTTTTCTATGTCCATGAAATATGAGGGAATTTATGGCCCATACCTTCCAGTGTAGGAATTTTAGCAGTGCATTTCAAACTCTCTTTACGAGCATTTTCTTTCTAAATATTCCTCTATATTGGTTTTTCCAATTTGCAAACATTTATTTTTAGTTGGTTGGAATTATCAATCGATCCCCGATCCCCGCAAATAATTATTTCCATACGTTATTGGTGTATTGACAGTTTATGTGTAATGTCCCTTTTTTGAAATTTATTAAAATGGTGAAATTTTCAACTTTTTCCACTAGTTCGACCTTTGACTAGTATTGGTCTCTTGGTCTCCAAATGATCCCAAATTGTTCCAGAAGGTGTATGGATGATATTAGGACATAATTATGAGGTTTAGGGATGATTTATATTATTCAAGGAACTTCTTCAATTCTCCTTTAAGTTCTGGCCAAAGTAGGGAGTTTGACTAGCAATTTCTCTTTGACTAGTATTGGTCTCTTGGTCTCCAAATGACTCCAAATAATTGTATAATGAGTCTGAAGGTATTTGAGAGGTATTAATACATATAAAATAGGTTTATGGATACTTAAAAACCCTTAAAACACTTCTGCAACATTCATTTACAATCAGGACAAAGTAGGGAAGATTACTAGTAATTTCGAGCTTCAAATCCCCCAAGGGTAGTGGACAAAGATGGCTTTCCAAATGCTGTTAAAACCTTCCAAATTTATGAAAATAGGTATGGTAATGATAAGTGGCTTTAATTATATCCACAATGTATCCTTAATTAGTTCTTATGGCCTTCTTCAAGTCCTTAAAATCATATGTTTATATGCAAGATTTCACATAGGGGGAAAAGCTAGTTATTTTCACCATGACTAATGAAATTTGAATTTTAGGTGCCAAGGGATTATGCTATGTTAATGAAACTTCTTAATAACTTTAATAACACTCCATACATCAAAAAAATCATATATAATAACTGATATAACTCGAAATAGTGTCTCTTAAAACTCCAACAACAAGATCTAGGGGAAATTGCATCATTTATGCATTGTTTGGTATTTTTACATAACTCCACTTAGTATTTCGACCTGAGATTCTCATTAGTAGTAAAAAAAATTTATATATATCATACTAAAAATATATGGGGCCTCAAGATCTATCCCAAATATTTTATCACCTCAACAAGTGCACCTCTCCTCAAGGAGCAAGAATATGCTAAGAAATAAAAGAATGGTTGTAGAAGCAAGTTGAAAGAGATGTGACCATGAGATTCCCTATAGATTCAAACTGTAAAACAATACTCCATTAAATCTCCAAATGAAATTTGTGAATGTCCTTTCCACTTACCAACTAGGATGGGAATCTTTCACCCTTGAAATTGGTGCTAAGGCAAGTAGAGTAACACTCCACTAGCTCTCCTCTCCCAAATGAAAAATTCAAATTCTAAAATGATAAAAAGCTACCATACTTATTTGTTATTGTCTTTTATAAAATTCTAAGGTCCTCCATGGGTCTAATTCCTCCCAAGAGCTTCATGCCAACTCAAGTTGGGAAGAGATTCCCAAGTATGCCACTTTTCCTTCCAATTCTAGCCCTCTCCTTCTCCAAATTTGAATTGGTGTCTCTTTGGCTGCCCTAACTCACTTGAGCACCCTCTTGGAGGATATTTTTAGCCCTGACATGTCATATATGTCAGATGTCATCCTTCAGGTCTGATTTGAGTCATAGGTCTCATATCATCTTCATCATTGTTGTCATAGAGCTAGGGAATCTAGTCCAAGTGTCTCACTAGCTCCAAAATGCCTCTTCCTCTTCCATGGGAGTTAATATTCCAATTCGACCTTAATTGATTCATGTCAAGTATATTGAACTTCCAAATCATCCCAAGAACCTTGGGATTCTTATGGATTCAAAATGACAAGAGGAGGATGCCATGTGGCATAGAAAATCTAGTTTGTGTGGGTCCCACATCCTCCATGTGTCTTCATGATCAATTGCCACTTTGATTTTCCCTTGTATTGATTTATTTAGATCCTTTATTAAATATTTATGCCATTCTAATGTTAAAACATCATTTATTATCCCCCTTATTTCAAATCCCAAAGCTTCCACCCCCCAACCTAGGGAACTAGTAATTTTCCTCCGTGGCAATTCATTTGGATGGGTATATTACAACTTTGAATTGGGAATTTCTGTTAATGTGACCCACCTTGTCCATTTGGATCTAATTTCAAATTATTACTAACTTGGAATTCATTCTTGGCATTTAGTTGACTTTTATCATTCATTTGAAAAACTATCATGAGTATGGCCAAGGGGCTTAGGCCATTGTGACCCAATGAAATTTTTTGGGACATGACACTATGAAAAGATGTTGGGATGTTTCTTCATCATACTAGTAGAGGGAAAACCTATAGGTTCCATGGATTCCTATGTCTGTTGTTAGAATTCCACTGCGCACTATAACCCAATAAACAGTATTAACTTTAGGAATCCCATCTTCATTCTAGATTATTTTCCACATTCTAGATTTTGAAGGGAGGGGAATGGATTTCAATCCCTCATCATATCCATCTTTGACAGAGTATCCCTATTTTCCCCATCCTTGGAATTATGGACTACTGCTAACTAGAGAACATCCAGATAATCTATCAATAAGACATCCCTAGAGGTATTGAAAATCAAGAGGCAAGTTGAGGGACTTCCATTTCATCCAACTAGTCTCCTCCTCATTCCAGATGGAGATACATATGAGTTCTTTTATCCACTGGCGGTCTAGCCATGGTTGCAACAACATGAGTTCATTAATACTACTCAATGGCGGATTCCCCATTATGTTGTGGGTATTTTCATGAATATGGGTAACACTTTTTGGTAAGCAAAGGGCAGAAAAGGGAGCTTGATTGAGCTTTTTTAAGCCCTCGATCGAGATTTTAAATGCTCAATCGAGGGCTTAACGAAGCGCTCAATCAAGAGAAGAATGAACTCTCAATCGATCCTTTTATTAACACTCGATCGAGGGTTTTAGAAAACCCTCAATCAAGACAATATCTCGATCAAGTATTAAGGTCTCGATCGAGAGTTGATGTCTCAATCGAGACAATAGCTCAATTGAGCTTTTTCAAACTGTTATAAAATGCGCGGCGATTTATTTCCGTTTCTGTTATTATTTAAAGTATCGATCGAGCAATATAAAGGAGCGCGACCTAGGGTTTGTGAGCTTGAATGAGACTCTACTGGTTAGCGCCAAGGATCCCCTCCTGTTGACATGGCCTCCAGACGGCAAGGTAGGCTTGGAAACCCTTAAACCCTTAAAAAATTAGTTTTATTTTTTTGTTTAAAATTTAATTTTTGTAAATTATCTAGTGTATTTATAAAAACAATTGTAAAACATTTTATTTTCATTAATTGTGTTTTATAATATAATTTTTTTTTTTAATTATGTTTTAAAATTTAGATTTAAGTTGAGTTTTTTTATTTGTCGTTTATAACTTAGATTTTTTTTTTAAGTATATATATATATATATATTAAATAGGAAAAAAATTAGGAATTCCAAGATTATAAAGTCAAATTTAAATAACTACCTAGTTCTCAAAAAACAAAATAGTGTTGATGTATGAAATAAGTGGTGATGGATTCCCTTGGAATGTCACGTATGTTGGTTTAAGGTGTTGTTTTTGGTCTTAGATGCATGAAATATTAACTTAAGACCTCTGTGTTCATATGTGGTCATGTGTGGGCCTATTAAAAGGTCATATGTGGTGTTCTGCGGTACATCTAATTGATTTTGGTTTCTTCCATTGATTATGTTATCTCCTAAGACTCACTGTACCTAGTGTTATTTCCTCTCGATTCTTTCCCTATCTGTATTTAAGGCCAATGATCATTTCAAGAGGTCATTTGTAATAGTTCAACACATTTCTATTGACCTTAGATGCATAGAAAATTCTGTTAGTGCCTATAAGATATAGGTTTCGTCATGTTTTACATAAGATACATCATCATGACAACATTGTCATGTACTGACACCATCCTTATCGTTCGCTTCATCATCCTCATCATCGTTGTCACCATCATCAAAACATCATTAGGTTCCTCTGAACATCAAATAATCTTACCATCATTTTATTCAGACAATAACATATATATATATGATTTTTCTTCATTGTTTCATACAAATCGTTCTCCATAGCAGGGTTCTTCGCTCTATCAGTCGTGATCGCCAGGACAATCCGCTACTGCACCACCCTCCCCAAGTTGCGAGTGGATTTTTTTTAACTTTTTGAATTTAAATTTTGTATTTGTGTTTTGTACTTTGAGCATTACATTTGTTTAATCTATCTATTAGGTGTTGATATCAATTTTGATGCTCCATGGGAGGATGAGATAACTAGGATCATGTCGAGGAGATCAAATCACAACATAATTTGTTGTGCACCCAAGTAAAGTCCATGTGCCCTAGATGTCCATTGGTATGGTCAATGTCCATGATGATCGATGTAGTCAATGAGGTATTAGACATCTACTAGAAGGAGGGGCCTTTGAGTGACATCTAGAAAGCTACTTTCTAGACGAGGAGGGACCAGGTATTGGGTCCTGAAAACTGGGAGGTGGTGAAAATCACAACAAGTGGAAGGTCAGGGGCACTTTGTTTGACATCCCTCTTGATCGTGCTACTAGACAGCCGCTCCAACTATGCAAGTTCAAGTTTGAGGCAATTACGCCTGATATTTATGATAGGTTTATTGGAGCATGGTGAATGTTTCCCCACCATGACCAGGTCACATTATACTTTACTAAACATATTTATGTAGAGTTCGTATTGCATATGCATCGAAATTACACAAGTACAATGTTTCCTTTCTATGGCGTCAAGCAAGGATGAACTTATCAACATCCAGGTGCTTGTAGAGTCCCTCCTTCTATACCACCCCATTCTCAATTGATTCATGTACCTAATCAGATGCTTCTACGATCCAAGGATGTAGCCTAGTCATCGCAGCTCAAAATTGAGACATCTTCTTTGAAGGCGGGTGTTGCGCACACTACATTGGATCATGTTACCATTGCCATGCACAAGGAGAGGTCCAAACCATCCCCTGGATCCACGAAGTCTGATTTATTGTGGATGGATGACTTGGAAATTTGTTTCCTTGACTATGATTCTTAGTGTCATATGCTATATGTGATCAAGACTTGTACTTTCGTGTGTATGAGAGATCCAGGCCATCATCGACACAATAGGTATATATTTATGTACTTAATTTTTTTATTATATATTGTTAAATAATCATCTATAATATATGTAATGTATCTAAAAGAATCAATTGAGTAGCACTATTTTTTTTTCTCCATGCAGAGAACGAACTTTATGGATTCACATTGTTCCACTTCTCCATTGCTTGGCCAGGAAACCATTTCCCCTGATGATGTCCCCATGGTACATATGTTAGTTCCTTCATCCTAACCTTGTAAGCTACATACATGCTATAATTGTAATTATTTTTTCGTAACTTTCATCTTGTCCCTTCCTCAAATTGTATAGCATAGAGGCAAGGGGACTGCATAGGAGCGGAAGACATTGCAATCTCCTGTGGAGTTCGATCGTCAACCGTTAGTCGATGAGATACTATAACTTATGTTTCAATGCAATATAGAATTCAAGTTGACGTTTAATTTATAATGTTTATTTATTATTCTTTTATTGATTATATTCATTATGTCACCATACACAGACTCATGTACAATTGGGAATCGATGCTCCAATGTAATGTCCCCATTCAAATAATTGCATAGTGAGACAATCCCATCAATCCTACTAGTTTCCTAGGTTGGATGGGCACATGTGGAATTGTAATAAGGAAGCTAATAAATGATGTTTAGACATTAGAAGGGTTCAAGTATTTAATAAATAGTGTGAATAAAGAAATTCAAGAGAAATTCTAGGTGGCATGTGGTTTTGGAGACACATGGAGGATGTGGGCCCCCCACTAGCTTGATTTTGCAAGGACACATGGCATCTCCCTCTTACCAATTCGAATTTATGGGAAGGTGAACACTCTTGGGTGAGTTGGTAAATCATAACACATGGCATTGATCATCTTAGGTCGAATTGGGATGGATTTGTAACCTCCATGGAAGAGGAAAAGTCAAAATGGAAGTTTGTGGACACTTGGGCTAGATTCCCTAGCCCCTATGACAATAATGATGGAGAATGTATGACAACTATGACAATATGTGGACCTGACCTCTGAAATCTGGCAATTATGACATGTCATCCCAAAAAATAGGCTCAATAAAGGAACTCATGGAAGTTGGAGAATCCAAAGAGACTCCTACTCGAATTTGGGAGAAGATGGAAGGTTGGAACTAGGAGACAAGTGGCAAATGTGGAATATTTCCTAAGTGGAAATCTCTTGAAGAGATTGAGAGGATTTTGACCCTTAGAGGTATAATTTTGGTTATAAATGTAGAAATCAAGTATGAGAATGGATTTTGATGATTTGAGAAAAATTGCACTTGTGAAGAGAGAGCTAGTGGATGACTAGTTTCTCACCTTAGCCAATTTCGAGGGTGAAAGATTCCCATCCAAGTTGGTGTTTGGAGAGGCCACTCAGGTATTTCATGGAGAGTTAATGGATTTTTATTTGTAGGTATCAGCTACAGGGAAGCTTGTGATTTTTGTAGTGCAGCACCATCTCTCAACCATTTCCAGTTTTGAAGGCATATTCATGCTCCTTGAGGGAGGGCATTTTTGGTGAGCTCTTGTGCTTCTTGGGAGAGATTCTCATTATGAATTTATGATTGTAATAGATTAATATCCTATGTTATTCATATTCATAAATTCTCAGGTCGAAATGCCCACTGTTTGTATGCAAAAATGTTGATTAATGAGCAAACAATGTCCATTTCCCCACTACATTGATGTATAGCATGATAATGCTGATGGTTTCGAATGAATGGATGATTCTCTGATACATTTATGATTAATATAATTCCATGGATGTATTTTAAAAGTTTCATGTTCTGTACTTGAGCATTGGAAGTATTTTTACTCAATTTAATTGCATTGGGAGAAGAAATAGTGCCATTTCCCCAAGGGTCGAATTGGTGATTTTTGCAGCTGAATGGGAGAGGGTTGGAACATAGATAATGATCAATTAATGATTCACATAAGACCTTAATAAAATCCTTAATACATCCCCTACCTCTATTCAGAAATTCTAGGGATTTTGGAAGCATTTGGGAGGCCATTTCAGTGTTTACCCAGGGGGGATTTGATGCATAAATTGTTAGTTAAAATACCATACATTGACCAGAATATAAATAAAATTTGCAGAAGTATTTTTAGGGTTATAAATCATCCCTGAACCTAATATTCAAGTCTAAATATAATTCATATACCCTTACAAAATATTTGGGAGCATTTGGGTTAATTTGGAGGCCAAAACAACAAAACTAGTCAAGGGTCGAAATTGGAGAAAAAGTGGAAAATTGGTCATTTTGATAAAGGGTCATTACAAGTAGTATCACAGAATGGTGTTGGCACCTGCTGGTATTAACAAGAATCCAAACAAATAAACCACCACCCTTTGAACTAGTAGTTGAAGAATTTTTGGTTGAAGAAGAGATAGTAGAAGAAAAAGAGTTGGTTTCTGAAACAATGGGTAGAGAGGAGGAGGAAGAATTAAGACAATAGGAGAAACTTATTGCAACCTTAGTGTTGATATATATGTAACTTCGGAATGTATTTCATATATTTATATTGTATGTACTCCTATAGAGATGGTATTATTCCTCTATACGGAAGTGTTGTCATTTATATTGTAAATGTCATAACTTATACTTGATGGGTTATTAGACCACCTTGTTGGGGTCGGCCCTGTATAAGTCATGTGGGTCAAAGGGTTATTAGACCACCCTATTGGGGGTCGACCATGTGGGTCAAAGGGTTATTAGACCACCCTATTGGGGTTCGGTCCAGTCAGCATTATGTTACGTGGTTAAGTTCGAGCCTACATGATTTATGTAAAAGGCAAGTCAAGTCAAGTATAAATAGAGTGCGGGAGGCACTCTATTTGATCACTCACTTCTCACTCATGCACTCAAGGAGGAGTGGCGCACTTATGGAGGAGGAGGATCTAATGTTAGGATATGTCTATCTCTTATGTTCGGGTTGTATCATTGCTCTATCTATCTCTGAGGAAGTTATTGGGGTTTTTCAGCTTTATGGTTTTCCCCAAGTAAATCTTTATGTCTCTTGTGTGCTTGCATTATTGTCTCCATGATTGATATGCTGTAGATATGTTGTACATGTTGTTCTCTTAGTTAAGATCCTAGATAAGTTTGAAGTAAATTCTGAAAATTTAACATGGTATCAGAGCTATCCTGGAAGAAGGCATGATGTGGCATGTATGACACTTGTTGCACTTACGATGCTAGGGCTTGATATAGCAAAAACCAGTCATCGTAGCACTTTCGCTATAAATCCGTTTTGGAGAATTTTTCGGATCTGAAAGCTTTACAGGTCAAATATTAAATCCCCATGTATCTTTTTTCCAAAGGAAAACCTCTAATTCGTCGTACTTTGTGATTTATGATCTGTACAATATAGGGTTTTTGCCTCTTCCAGATCTGAGTCAAAATCAGGTGACCTTGGGAAAAAGGTCATAACCTGGGCTAGGAAGATCCAAATGAAATTTCGTAAAAGGTGACAGGTAGTACACAGACTGTACTATCTCAGGAAAAGTTTTTAGAGGCCGAAGTTGAACCAGTGACACGTGGCACGCCGTACAAGTTCGCTCTCTTGTATTATCCCATAAACAGGTCACGTTGAGACACTTGGCATAACTCTCTCTCAGAGAATCCAATTGAGGTCATACCTATCGGGATAGAAAGATAATAGGTCGGGCTATCTCACAAAAACATTTCAGAGGCTGAAGTTGAAAAAGTGACATGTGGTACGCCGTAAAAGTTCACTCTCCTGTATTATCCCATAAACAGGTCACATTGCGACACTTGCCATAACTCTCTCTCAGAGAATCCAATTGAGGTCAGACCTGTCAGGATGGAAATATAACAGCTCGGACTATCTTAACAAACTTTTTCAGACCCCGTGGATCGAAAAGTTTGGATGTACACTAGAAACAATCAGGTACATATTTCTGTCAAAAACAGAATTATTTTTGAGTACCTTCATTCATGGCTTCCGGAATTTAGGGCTTTGGAGAAAATTAGAATTTTTGTAATCAGAGACCACGGCTGAATTCTAGTCATCAAAATAGAAATTTAGAGACCAAGATCAGAATTTTTGGTTGGGTAGAAGGTCGGGCTTGATCAGACCCTAGTTCGGGACTTTGATCAAAAAAGTGGAAAATTAGGGCTTCTGTAAAAATGGGAATTTTTGAAATCTGTGACCACGGCTGGAAGCTCCTCAGAAAAATAGAAGCTTAGAGCTTTGGATCAAACCTTTTGATTGGGAAGAAGAGTGGGCTTCATCAAACCCCAGTTCAGGGTCACGTCTAGTGAATCTGGAAGTTTCAAAGGCAAAATTGAGGAGTGAAACTTTGCAGTTTTCAAATTCTAAATACACCAGCTTGATCAGCTCATCAAGGCGCATATTTCTATCCTTTTAGAAGTTTGAAATTCAAAGTTTGAATTTTTGGGGTTTCTCTGACAAACCCATATCAAGCTCCAAGTCCAGTTTTTGCAAATCAAGTGGATTGGGTTAATCCTAGAAGAAGATGGATTGATCATCTGCATAAGTGAAGAAGTTCCTGTTTTAGAGGGAGATGAGGATAAGGCCTTACATAAGAATATTTCAAGCGATCTCGACAGGTATGACTCATTGAGGTATGTTTCGATATTTGTTCATGATTAAGTTTATGTATGTTTGTCTTCATGTAATTACAGTTAGTACAATCTTGATTTTAGATTTGTCGTATCACCTTAACAACATTATGAATGCATGATAGAAGATATTCATTGGTTAGGGTGTTGACACTTATGATTGTACTAATGCATTATGGTGTTGTAGGAGGTTTATGTTGTCTGCTAACATAAAAGGTACACCAAGAAAGGCAAATCATGTTCTACTTCAAGAACATATGATCATGGTGACATGAAGACAAGGATTCATCCATTATCATGGATCACACAGAAGATCTACTTTCGAGGTATGTATAACTTGTTTCTACAATGGTTAACTTATGAGACATGCAGGTTACTAGCACAAGTCACTGAAGAGAACCAGAAGACATTATGTGGGTATATTAGACATAACTAGCTAGCATGCTAATCCAGGTATGTTTTTCCTATATCAAGCTAGAATCCTACCTTGTGTTAGGATCTTATACTATTGTGTTGTTGATAATGATTATTCATGAAGTCATAGGTTGAATAATCATGGTGGTATGCATATTATGTTTCGTACCATAATTGATGATATGACTAACCAGAAGAATCATGAAGGTATAGTTTTGAATAATCACGGGTTTTATGCATATTATATCTCTTTCTCGATTGATGATTTAACTAACCAGAACATTCCTTTGATTAAATAAGAATATGTATGAATAAAAGAAGACTTCCTTGAAACCTTGAATACTAATGTTTATTATCTGTGTTTGAATTGATCCTGACTATACATGCTTGAGATTATTGTGTTTTGATAAATTATACTAATGAATTATGTATGAGACCTAGAGGATAACACAATGATGATACTAACAAGCATGCATAGGGATCGAGAATGTATATAAGTTCAAGGACAGGTAATCTAGGAAGCAAAGATCAAGAGGGAGCACACTGCAGTAGTTTCTACAAGGATGCAGATATTCAGAGGGAGTCCACCCAACAAACAAACAAAGATAAGTATTTGAATTGTCATTACTTGCATATTTTATTGTTTAAATAATATTGTTCAATAATGTATATACTGATGTTCCTAGAATTAGGTTGTGTATTATGCATATTAGAATAGTTGCATTGATGAATAGTATACTACTAATATGCATGGGTAAGTAGCCTTTGGTACTGTACAACATTCCATTGCTACTTATCTAGAATGAAACCTCTTTGCTGACATGTTGGGAGTTGTGCACACTCTTAACAATGTTCTGGTAGAGATTGGAAGGCATCTAGAAAGTTACGGGATATGGATAAATGTTGTATTGAAGCATTGGCTAAGTTAATTGCATGACTGTATGACATATTTCTTTATGTGTAAGAATTTGTTCTGAAAACTATGAGATGTTTTCTAATCATGCAATTTAACTTGTTGTGTAGGAAAGATCGTATGCCATCAACTACAAAAGAAGAACTACAACATTTGTTCAGCAACAAAATTATCTATTGAAGATATTGAAGTTCCCAGGATATGGGAAGAATGCCATGATCCATCGATCATGAAAAACGATGTTTGGGATGCGATCCCAAGAGCTGAAGGGAAGTCTGTTGTGACTTCCAAATGGAACTATTAGATCAAGCATGCTGCAGATGGCAACATAGAGAAATATAAAGGTGATGAGATAGAAGATACACCAGATGGATTTCAAGACAGCTTTCTTGAATGGTGTAGTTGAAGAAGAAGTGTATGTGGTGCAACCACTTGGTTCTGAGACACATGACAGGGAGTCATATATGTGCAGAACTTGGTATGGTAGGATAGGCAGCTTTCTATCCAGTTTGGGCTCTACCAAGAATAAAGCAGATTACAACCTTTTCTACAAGGTTGAGGAAGGCAATCCAGTGATACTACTTTTGTATGCAGATGACCTGTTTGTATCAGGTGAGGATAGATTGATTGCTGACACACAGCGGAAGCTTGCTGCCGAGTTCGAGTTGAGGAACTTGGGGATGATGCACTATTTTTTTTTGGCATGGAGGTGTGGCAGAGTGATGGAATCCTCCTTGGACAAAGGGAAGTATGCAGCAGAGATCCTGAAGAGGTTCGAGATGATGGACTGCAAGGCTATGGCCACACCTATGGCATCGAACCTGAAGCGTTTGTGTGATGCTTCATCTGAGCTGGTTGCTATCTCTATGCATCGTCAGATGATTGGGTCCTTGATGTACCTGACGAACACGAGACTAGATATTTGCTTTCCTGTGAACACATTGAGTCAGTTCCTGACAGATCCGAGGAGTGTTCACCTGGTTGTTGTAAAGCATGTTCTGAGGTACCTGAAGGGTACAGTGGATTATGGGCTCAAGTATGAGGTGAATCAAAAGTTTAACCTGCAGGGTTATCTTGATTCAGATTGGGTTGGCAGTGCTGCAGATAGGAAGAGCACATCTGGGTGCTGCTTCAGTATGGGATCAGGTGTGATCTCTTGGTTTAGCAGGAAGCAGTCCTGCGTAGCACTGAGTACAGCTGAGGTAGAGTATGTTGCAGCCTGTTCAGGTAGTTGTGATGCAGTATGGATACAGAAGCTACTGTCTGAGTTATTTGATCTCCCGTTGGATGCTACTGGTATCTTTTGTGATAACCAGAGTTGTGTGAAGCTGTCCGAGAACCCAATGTTTCATGACAGGACGAAACACATAGAGATCAAATATCACTATATCAGGGATATGGTGCAGAGAGGAGCTGTGAAGCTCCTGTATGTTGCGACGGACGCGCGGATTGCAGATGTGCTGACGAAGCCACTAGAAAGGGTGAAGTTCGAGTACTTCAGGGCGAGGCTTGGTGTTCTTCAGATCGAGGACACTTCGAGGAATAAGTGATGGACACATTTGCTGAAGCCATTCCAAGAATGATGGAAGGAGGATCCTTCACATGGCTATGGATGTAAGCGCTGGATGATGAACATCAGGATGATGTTCTGGTTTCTGCTTTGTATGATCAGTTGGATCATTTATATGTATATGTATGTACGCATCATGTTGGATGCTGGATATGATCAGTTGGATCATTTATATGTATATGTATGTACGCATCATGTTGGATGCTTGGACCATGTATCTGTATATGTATCAGGTGGATACATTGTATGATCAGGTGGATCATGTATGGTGATATGTATCATGTAGTTGTATTTGTATCAAGTGGATACATTGTATGATCAGGTGGATCATGTATGATGATATGTATCACGTTGATACTCTATGGCCGTGGATCAGGTTGTGCAGATGAGCATATAATTTGTTTCCCTGGGAGATTTGCAGATAGTCTTTCGAGGTTTTGCCTATGGCATGTAATTCGATGCCCTGGGATATCTGGAAAATGCTCTTTCGAGGTTTTGCTCTGGGAGGACATATAATTTCGCCCTGGGATATCTGCAGATAGTCTTTCGAGGTTTTTCCTATGGCATGTAATTCGTTGCCCTGGGATATCTGGCAGATGCTCTTTCGAGGTTTTGTCCTATGGCATATAATCTGTCCCTGGGAGATCCGATAGGTTGGGATGTGTGCCCGTAATCAGTCCTGGGATGCTCTTGTGAGGTTTTCCCATGACCACATGTAATTCATGCCCTGGGAGATCCTATAGGTAGAGTTGTGTGCTCGTAACAGCCTGGGATGCTCTTGCAAGGTTTTGTGGTGACCACATGTAATTCGTGCCCTGGGAGATCCTATAGGTAGAGCTGCGTGCTCGTAATAGCTTGGGATGCTCTTGCAAGGTTTTGTGGTGAGGTCACATATAATATGGCCCTGGGATATCCTATAGGTAGAGTCGTGTGCTCGTAACAGCCTGGGATGCTCTTTCGAGGTTTTGTGACGCACGTAATAAGTCCTGAGGATTCCACAGTATGGCCAGTGATGACGAAGACCTGCAGGTGGTGGGCCTACATCCAGTATGAAAAGGACTGGCTCTGTAGAACTTCCTATGATGAGTAGATTCAAAGATTGATTGAGATAGCAGCAGCAGTGACGATGATGATGTCTCGATGACGATTATCCAGTGACGATGATCCAGAGAAGAAGACTTGTGCTGAGAAATACCTTCCTAGTTAAGAGGGAGTGTTGATGTATATGTAACTTCGGAATGTATTTCATATATATATGTTGTATGTACTCCTATAGAGATGGTATTATTCCTCTATACGGAAGTGTTGTCATTTATATTGTAAATGTCATAACTTATACTTGATGGGTTACTAGACCACCTTGTTGGGGTCGGCCCTATATAAGTCATGTGGGTCAAAGGGTTATTAGACCACCCTATTGGGGGTCGGCCATGTGGGTCGAAGGGTTATTAGACCACCCTATTAGGGGTTGGCCTAGTTAGCATTATGTTATGTGGTTAAGTTCGAGCCTACATGATTTATGTAAAAGGCAAGTCAAGTCACGTATAAATAGAGTGCGGGAGGCACTCTATTTGATCACTCACTTCTCACTCATGCACTCAAGGAGGAGTGGCGCACTTATGGAGGAGGAGGATCTACTGCTAGGATATGTCTATCTCTTATGTTCGGGTTGTATCATTGCTCTATCTATCTCTGAGGAAGTTATTGGGGTTTTTCACCTTTATGGTTTTCCCCAAGTAAATCTTTGTGTCTCTTGTGTGCTTGCATTATTGTCTCCATGATTGATATGCTATAGATATGCTGTACATGTTGTTCTCTTAGTTAAGATCCTAGATCAGATTGAAGTAAATTCTGAAAATTTAACACTTAGAACCATGTTTCTCGAAACTTTCCACTAATATAGAAAGAATGGGTAACAAAATGATGCAAGGATTCGAATTGTTGATTAGCCAGCTTGAAAGCAAAGGGGTGATAGGAGATAACAGTGGTTCACACTTAGGGGAAAAGAAAAAAGGGAGTGAGCATATGTTTTCGAGCACAGGACCACATAATAGACATGATGAATTCCAAATCACACAAAGGCATTCTGCACCTAAATTTCTCATACCCAAAGAAGAGCCTAACATTCAGATGGATAGTATTAAACTAGCAAATGAATGGAATGGGTTGAGTGAAGAGTGTAAAAGAGGTCTACCATTCAGTGACTACATTGATGCTATACATAAAATGAAAAATATAGAAGACACTAGGAGTCCATTCCAAAACAAAGAATTAAATAGTGCTATTGGTAAAATGCCACCTCCTACTTTTGATGGTTCTTCTCAAAATTCTGCTAACACTTGGGTGCAAAAATTAGATGTGTATTTTCAGTTGAATCCTATGTTGGAAGAGGATGCATTAAAAATGGCCATTTTGCATTTGGAAGGAGATGCCAATGAATGGTGGTTTCATGGGATGAAAACCTTGGGTCATAATCAGGTTAAAACATATGGAGAATTTGTTGACAGGGTAGTAGAGAGATTTGAACAAAAAGATCTAGAATTGTCTTTCAAATAACTAGCTCAATTGAAGCAAACTGGGACTCTTATTAAATATATGTTGGACTTTCAAAAACTATTAGTTAAGGTGGTTGATGTCTCTATGGGAACGTTGGTATTGCTGTTCACTGAAGGTTTGGATGAACCCTTAAAAGGTTTGGTCAAAGCCCACAACCCAACTACATTAAAATATGCAATGAGCTTGACTAGGGATCTCCAAAATGTGCTTCCTAGAATGAGATTTCCTCCCAAGCCTAACTATAAATTTGAAAAGAAACCTTGGAAAAGGGATGGATATGATAAGAAACCTTGAAAAAGAGATTCATTTGAAAGGAATAAAAAAGATGGACTAAATAGGGATGAACTTCGAAAAAAGAAACTGTGCTTCACATGCTTCCAACCATGGACACCGGGGCACAAATGTACTAAAGGAAAGGCTCAATACATAGAAGTATTTTATGATAATGAGGGGTATGATGGGGGCATGGATGAAGATGGAGATATTTCAGATCAAGAATAGGCATATGAGACAACAGTAGAAGAGGAAAGACAAGAAGAAAATCAGCCTTCATCGAACAAAGCAAGAATGGCAGTACTTTCAGCAGTACCTCGCTATCATACTATCCGATGCAAGGGTGTGGTACAAGGACAAAGAAATTCAGTTTTGGTAGATGGAGGAACCAACCATAACTTTATTGATGTAGATATGGTGGAGAAGAGAAAGATACCTATTGAACCATTTGATGGCTTCACATTTCTCATTCCCGGTCACAACACAATACAATGCAAAACATGGGTTCCAAAGTTGCAAGTCACCGTAGGTAACTATACTTTTGTTGATAGTTTTTATGTGGTTGATGTTGCTGATACTAATGTGGTTTTGGGAGTGCAATGCATGTATTCAATAGGAGAGCATATGGTAAATTATCAAATCCTCGAAATTAAATTCTAAGATTCAAAAGCAGTACAAAGAGTGGTGAGAGGGCAGCACACTTATCCAAATCAAGTAGTGACTTGCAATAGTATGAGATATATATTGAGGCATGGGGACATATAATGGGTTGCTGAATGTCATATTACATCTCCCAATCCAACTATAAAGATTTTTGAACAACCAAAGGAGATAGAGAGACTTTTGCTAAAATATGAAAAAAAATTTAGAGACCTTCCACATGGTAGACCACCGGATAGGGGGGTTGAGTACAACATTATTTTGGAGGAAGGTACTTCACCCATTCAGATACCACCTTATAGGAATCCTAAAAATTTTAGAGAGGATATTGAAAAATCCATCCAAGAACTCCTAGAGTTGGGACTCATTAGACCAAGCTCTAGCCCTTATGCTTCTTCAGTGGTGCTCATGAAGAAAAAAGATGGAACATTGAGAATGTGTATAGACTTTAGAGCCTTGAACAAAAATACTATCAAGAATAGGTATCCTATTCCTGGGATTGATGAGCTCATGGATGAGCTACATGGGACCAAATACTTCTCAAAAATTGACCTTAGATCAGGTTATCATCAAATTCAGATGAAAGATGAAGATGTGCAAAAAACTGCTTTTCGATGTCATTATGGCCACTTTGAATTTATTGTCATGCCTTTTGGGTTGACTAATGCTCTAGCCACATTTCAAGCATGTATGAATAGGATATTTTGCAAGAAACTAAGAAGGTTTGTTTTTGTTTTCTTTGATGACATTCTCATTTACAGTAAAACATGGGAAGAGCATTTGGAGCAGTTAGAGATTGTGTTAAAATTTTTGCAAGAAGAGTCCTTATTTGCTGAGTTATCAAAATGTGAATTTGACATGAAGGAACTACCGTATCTTGGGAACATTATTGGGAAAGAAGGAGTGAAGGTACACATGGAAAAAATCAAGGCTATCCTAGAATGGCCATCACCAAAAAATATTACAAAATTAAGAGGCTTCATTGAGATATGCACATATTACAGGAAATTTGTGAAAGGGTTCTCCAAGTTGACTTCTCCACTCATTGATTTGACTAAGAAGGATGCTTTCAAGTGGGATGAGGAGGCTGAAAAGGCTTTCCAAAATATGAAATAGGTAATGAGAAGTTGTCCCATACTTGCACTTCCTGATTTTACTAAACCATTTGTTGTGGAATGTGATGCTTCAGGTGGAGGAATAGGGGTTGTCCTAAAGGAAGGCCAACATCCCATAGCTTTTGAGAGCAGAAATTTGCAGCCTCACGAAAAAATTTACTCCATCTATGATAAATAGATGCTGGCCATTATGCATGCATTGGCCAAATTCAGATAATACTTGGTGGGAAGCAAGTTTGTGGTGAAAATTGACCACAATAGCCTAAGACACTTTCTTACCCAAAAAGATCTAAATGAAAGGAAACAAAAGTGGGTAAGCAATATTCAAGCTTATGATTTTGATATTGAATATGTGAAAGGAAAGAATAATATAGTAGCAGATGCTTTATCTAGAAGACCTTCTTTTTCTCTCATGAACCTTGCTCAAGATTGGAAGAATATGCTACTAGTTGAGTATGCCAAAGACCAATTTGCTTGTGATGTGTTAGATGGGATGAAAGGGGATGATAACTATAATATTTTGAATGGGCTGATATATTATAAGGGCAGAATTTATTTGGTTAAGAACTCAAAACTCAAGTACAAAATTTTACAAGAAGCACATGATTCCCACTAGCGGGCCATCCGAGGATCTTCAAAACTTATAGACAGTTGAGGCAAAGGTTTTTTTGGAAGGGGATGAAGGAATATGTTCATAAATATGTGAATGAATTTAAAGTATGTCAACAAAAAAAATAAGAACTTACATGTACAGCTGGCCTATTACAACCATTTCCCATTCCGGAGCAAAAATGGGATAGTATCTCCATGGATTTAATCACCGGTTTGCCTAAATCTTTGGGTAAGGATTTCATTTATGTGGTAGTGGATAGGTTGACACAATTTGCTCATTTCTTTGTTGTTACATCATATTTTAGTACTGCATAAGTGGCTGATATTTTTTTCAAAGAAATCTTTAGATTGCATGGGCTCCCCAAGAGCATTGTCAGTGATAGAGATAGTATATTCATTGGTGCTTTTTGGTAAGAACTTTTTAGATTGGTGGGAAATCAATTGACTCCAAGTACCAACTATCATCCAATGGTTGGAAGGGTACCTAAGAAACTATGTGGGAGAGTAGCAAAAAGCATGGGAAAAATGGCTACACTTGGGTGAGTTTTGCTACAACACCACTTATCATATGTCAATAGGGATGTCTCCTTTCAAAGCATTATATGGTTATGATGCACTTACATTTTCTGAAATCATATTTGGTGATAGTAGAGCCCCAAAGGCTAAATATTGGGTGGAAGAGAGCCAAGAAATTTTAAAGCTCTTGAAAGACAATTTGCAGGTTGCTCAAAATCAACAAAAACAATATGCTGATAGACATAGAGAAGAAAGAACCTTTCAAATCAATGATTTAGTATATTTAAGGTTGCAACCATATAAACAAACATATCTAAAAAAGAATGGAGTAGAAAAATTAAAACCAAGGTACTATGGGCCATACAAGGTGGTGCGGAAGGTTGGAGAAGTAGCATGATATGAACTAGAACTTCCGGAAGGGAGTAAAATCCATATTGTATTTCATGTTTCTTGTCTCAAGAAATCCCTTGGTCAGAAAATAATCACTTCAAAAATACTTCATCCTTTGGATTATGAAGGTCAGCTCACACTTGTTTCGGAAAATATTTTGAAGACACGGGAAAGGAGGTTGAGGAGTAGAACTATCAAAGAATATTTGGTGCGATGGAGGGACTTACCAAATAAAGATGCCACATGGGAAGAGGAGAATATTTTGCAGCATCCTAATTTGAAATTGCTTGAGGACAAGCAATCTTGGGTGGGGAGGACTATAATGTCCCCATCCAAATAATTGCATAGTGAGACAATCCCATCAATCCTACTAGTTTCGTAGGTTGGATGTGCACATGTGGAATTGTAATAAGGAAGCTAATAAATTATGTTTAGACATTAGAAGGGTTCAAGTATTTAATAAATATGGCAAATAAATAAATTCAAGAGAAATTCTAGGTGACAAGTGGTTTTGGAGACATATGGAGGATGTGGGACCACCACTAGCTTGATTTTGCAAGGACACATGGCATCCCCCTCTTACCAATTTGAATTCATGGGAAGGTGAACACTCTTGGGTGAGTTGGTAAATCATAACACATGTAATTGAGCATCTTAGGTCTAACTGGGATGGATTTGTAACCTTCATGGAAGAGAAAGAGTCAAAATGGAAGTTTGTGGACACTTGGGCTAGATTCCCTAGCCCCTATGACAATAATGATGGAGAATCTATGACAACTATGACAAATTGTAGACCTGAACTCGGACATCTAACAATTATGATATGTCAGCCCAAAAAATAGGCTCAAGGAAGGCACTCATGGGATTTGGAGAATCCAAAGAGACTCCTACTCGAATTTGGGAGAAGATGGAAGGTTGGAACTAGGAGACAAGTGGCAAATGTGGAATATTTTCTAAGTGGAAATATCTTGAAGCTATTGAGAGGATTTTGACCCTTAGAGGGATAATGTTGGGTATAAAATGTAGAAATCAAGTATGAGAATGGATTTTGATGATTTGAGAAAAATTCCATTTATGAAGAGAGAGCTACTGGATGACTAGTTTCTTGCCTTAGCCAATTTCGAGAGTGAAAGACTCCCATCCAAGTTGGTGTTTGGAGAGGCCACTCAAGTCTTTCATGGATATTTAATGGATTTTTATTTGCAGGTATCAGCTACAGGGAAGCTCGTGGTTTTTTTTAGTGTAGCACCATCTCTCAACCATTTCCAGTTTTGAAGGCATATTCATGCTCCTTGAGGGAGGGCGTTTTTGGTGACCTCTTGTGCTTCTTGGGAGAGATTCTCATTATGTATTTATGTTTTTAATATATTCATATAATATTTTATTCATATTCATAAAGTATCAGGTCGAAATACCCACTGGTTGTATGCAAAAATGTTGATTAATGAGCAAACAATGTCCATTTCCCCTCTACATTGATGTATAGCATGATAATGCTGATGATTTAGAATGAATGGATGATTCTATGATAAATTTATTATTAATAGACTTCCATGGATGTATTTTAAAAGTTTCATGTTCTGTACTGAATCATTTGAAGTATTTTTACTTAGTTTAATTGCATTGGGAGAAGAAATAGTGCCATTTCCCCAAGGGTCGAATTGGTGATTTTTGCAGCTGAATGGGAGAGGGTTGGAACAGAGATAATAATAAATTAATGATGCAAATGAGACCTTAATAAAATCCTTAATACATCCCATACATCTTCTCATAAATTCGAGGGAGTTTGGAAGCATTTGGGAGGCCATTTTAGTGTTTACCCAGGGGGGATTTGATGCATAAATTGCTAGTTAAAATACCATACATTGACCAGAATATAAATCAAATTTTCAGAAGTATTTTGAGGGTTATAAATCATCCCTCAACCTAATATTCAAGTCTAAATATCATTCATATACCCTTACAGAATATTTGGGAGCATTTGGGTTAATTTGGAGACCAAAACAACAAAATTAGTCAAGGGTCGAAATTGGGGAAAAAGTGGAAAATTGGTCATTTTGATAAATTTTTGAAAAAGGGTCATTACATCCAATGATGTTCAAAGATGAGTGGGAAAGGTTTATTCATCATCATCATGGTGAGGTCCCATTGACTCAGTATTGTCCTGAAGATTCCAAACAAGATGATTTGGAAAATATCACCATTGACCCGAGCCAAGTTAGTTGATCCATCCACTTAAAACTTTATAATTATGTCTTCTTATATATTTAAGTATATATTATTTAAATATAGAACTAACCTACAGAGTTCAAAATTTTAATTTTTGCAGTTCGAGTCTTTAAACAAAATTTTCGATCACATGTCGTCTCCACACCAAGGGCATGGTGCAAAAGGTACTAGCAGTGGGGATGACCCCCCACAAATTCCATCAAGGGCCTGGTCCCCATATTTGATGACACTTGTTCATGTTGTGCACTATTTTTATTGAACTATATGTCTGTATATGTACATTATTACTTTTTTATAAACTGGATGGATTATTACATATCATGTTTTTATTCATGGATATATGATGTCTACACCCTTAGCACTAAACCCTTATTTAATAGAATATGATGTACTTCTCTCTCTTGACCATAATCAATCTCCCTAGAGCCATCCAAGGTCTTACCTTCACTGCAATAGCAAGAATTAGATCCTTAATGATGTTGCACAAGGAAACAATAGACATTGTTAACATTGATTGTTAAGGTTTTGCCTTCACTACAATACCAATAATTAGATTCTTAAAGCATCTCTTCATCTCTCCAATATTTTTGTTTGAATTTTATGCATGAACATGGGGCAATGCATGTATGAAAATTCGAAAGCAAGAAAAATCTTTTTCCACTAAATCTCACATAATTCATGGAATTTTGGTTATAAACATATTTCTTTCATAAACATGAACTTATATACAATGGATTGGTTTTTACTTCACTATTTCTTATTTTAATGTGACTTCATTATACTTTTGTTTTCCTCCATAAATACTTATATTAATATTACTTAAATTTTAATTTTAGTTTTTATCAATGCGTCTTTACACTAATCAATAATATATTCTTGATAGTCATATTTACTTTTTCCCTCAAATGTATTTATTCAATAAATTAGTTCTCTTTCCACAACACCGTTTTCACAATGTATCTAGTTCTTATATGTTCACAATGTATTATAAACTACCATTTTCAACCTACATAAAAAAACACTTCCTTATCGTATAATGAAAAAGATTATTAAATCATTGATTTTTTATTATCCTGATATATCATCACTCATATGCATTTACATATGTATACAAAGCATTTTGATAGGTAAACTAAAGGCTCATTGTTATTTTAGTAGAATCCTTATGGAGTTTATAACATATGAACCAACATATTAATTAATCCTTATCGTTCTCGTGTTAAACACATGAATTAATATACAATAAATTTTAAAAGATTTTAAGTATTTATATAAAATAAATTTTGATTGGATGCAAAAAATAATACCAATACTGTCGGGTGTGGATGAAAAATATGAAATAAAGAGGGAAATTTATCATCTCTATTTTGAGGGAGGCATGGAGGAGGATTTAAAAATAAAAAGTTAAATTTTAATAATAAGAATAAGTTAAAAATTAGATAAGCCCGTTGTGTTAGCTAAAGTGGTTGAGAGTTGTATAATGCAAGCATAAGGTCTCCGGGAAAATCCTCGGGTGGCTATGAAAGGGCCTCACTTGATGTCCCCACTAGGTTATGGTGCAATTCATTGCTCCCAAACGGTTTACCTTGGGTACCATCCTCGAAATGAGGGGAAGTTCCTGAGGGTTTCCCGTGATGTGTTCCACTAAAAAACTAAAACTAAAAATGAGATGTTAGAAATAATAGTGAAAGGGAACTTGTGAATGAAGTCATTAATTGCAATATTGAAAACCAAATGGATAAGTAGATAAACCATATATATTTCATTATCATTTTTAACAGAGATTTTATAAATATTGAATTCTTTTTTAAATCTTTAATACATTTTGAATTACATTTAGAAAAAATAATCCAAGTAACTATTTCTTGGATGAAAATTATTTTTTTTGCTTCAGGTAAATCTTTAACCTTCAAGCATTCAAAAGGAAATATTGTGGCAATTAGAATTGGACAGATATTCCATAAATCATAATGATTCTATGAAAATTCTTAATTGACCAATTCTTAAGGATGGTGATACATTGAGATATAATATATAGAGATAATCTAAGTAAGTTGCACATATAATTGAATGTTATATTGCAAGAGGTTCTTTATCTATATTTGAGGTGACCAAAGTAGCACAAATTTTGCTATAATAAAAAAATGTTTAATATGCAATACTAAATTCAGTCTAGCTCAAGTGGTTAAGGAGGAAAAAGGTTACCCTCTCGACTTGAGTTGAAATCCCACTTGCAATATGTTTTCACTCTTCATGAGCCAATCAAAAGCTCGATCGAGCATTTTAATGATGCTTGATCTAGATTTTAAAAGCTCGATCGAGCTTTTAGAAGCTTGATAGAGCTAATATCTCAATCGAGATATTAGCTCGATCGAGCTTTTGCTTAACCGCACTTTAAACCTTGATCGAGCTATTTAAAAAGTACGCTAAAATGCTCGATCAAGATTTTAGAAGCTTGATAGAGCTAATATCTCAATCGATATATTAGCTCGATCGAGCCTTTGCTTAACCGCACTTTAAACCTTGATCGAGCTATTTAAAAAGTACGCTAAAATGCTCGATCGAGCGTTTTGAGAACCTCCATCCATATATTTAGCTCGATCGAGAGCATTAAAACAAGCTTTTAGCCCTCATTCTTGAATATATTTTTTCCTGCTCTTTTTATTAGACATAAACCCTATCATAGGAGACACCTTAGATGGTAGAATTCATACTAGTGGATCCGTCAACGAGTCCTCTATTCATTGGCATAAAATTTGCAAGTTTCTGAGCTCATATGATAATTTTTTGTTATTTCTTTTGAAACTTATACTTACAAAATCATGTCCACAACTTCCAATCAATGCAAAGATAAATCAACAATATAAAAAATACACAACATTTTTTTTTTTAAATACATACACCCCATACCAATGCATGCTTTTCAAAAGGGCATTTTTTTATTTTTCAATTTTTGTAAGCAGTAAAAAATTTTTTTATGTGTACACACATGTGTACTAAATGCATTTAAAATGTTCAACGTTCCTTTTCAAAATATATATATATATATATATATATATATATATATATATATATATATAATTTTAAATCATAAATTAAAAAAAAATATGTGCCCTAGTGCATTTTGTGTACATTATATTAATATTTGTTTTTAAAAAATTATGCATTTATCACTAAATTATTTTACTTGCACACAAGCCACTTGTAAACTTTTGCTAAAATTTACAAGAACAACCCTATCTATAAATGCAATTTTCGCATATTAAAAACTTTTATTTTATTTTTAAAAAATATAGGTAGAAATATGACATAATTCCCTACAATTTGTGTTTTTGTTGTGTGTCAAAATTCAAAAGGAATATATGAGTTTTGAGGGATTTGATTTAATGAATGAGTAAAAACTTGAATTTTCACTATCACTTTTGGCTAAAAACGGTTACCTATCTTCAGGGATTCACCCTTGTCCGAGCATAGATTTATAGTTTTTCCATTTCTAGGAATCCACATTAACTTGGATTGGAGAATTGATGTTGTTGTCTGGAGGAGACTCCAAATTGGAGAGCCATTTTATTCAATGGGGATTTATCAACACAATGTTTCCTCATCCTCGTGAGGTATTTTTTGTGGAGGGTGTCCTTCATCAGTATTTATTCCATTTTATCAACCGCCATAGGATTTGTTCTCCTAGAGATTTTCTCATGACACCTGGCTATTTGATCGCCAAACCTCCACAAATCTTGGGCGATGCTATTATAATCCACTTCACAAAGTGGAATTCTTTCCCATTGGTTTTTCCTCCCTACCATAGAAACTAACGTATTTCTTTAGTGATATGATATGTAATTTATTTGGGAGTTTAGGAGAGTTGAACACTTATAGATGGGTAACGCTAAGAGGATAGATTTGATCAATACTATTCTACCAACAAGATTAATAAGCCAATCCAAATCCCATTTCTTGAATTTTTTATTTTTTTATTTTTCTCATAACACGACTCCATATATCTGGAGAAGCTTAAGCAAGGGACATGGGGATTCCTATGTAGGTGAAATTAGACCAATCGTTGGTACAGGGGAGCCCCAGAAATTGTGCAATGTTGGGAAGGGTGGAAGTCCCTATTTTCCAACCATATATTTTGTCTTTTCCTTCATTTTTAACTCCTCCAGAGGTGTCAAGAAAGGTTTCCAATACCCTTTTAATTATGGAGGCTATCATTGTTGAGGAAACTCCCAAAAGAATCATATCATCGGTGAATTGAGAATGATTTAAGGCTTTTACTCCTCTTGTGATTGTGATTCCTTCTATATTTCCAACTACTCTCTCACATTCCATCTTCCTTCTTAATGCTTATGCCATTATGATATAGAGAGAAGGAGACAAGGAGAATCCTTGTCATATCCCTATACTACTTTTGAAGAAGTATGTCGGCCTTTCGTTGACCAAAGGGGCTATCTAGGGCCCACTGACACGAGTCTTTATTAAGGTAACAAAAACTATTATCAAAGCTTAATTTTGCAAAAACTTGATAAAGGAATGAGATTCTTACCCTGTCAAAGGCATTTTCCATGTCATTGTTAACAATCTTTCCTCTTTCATTTTTTGTTTGGCTTGGATGTACTGCCTCATGTACCATTATTATGTGGTCAATTATTTGTCGATTTTGCATGAACCCCCTTTGATTCTATGAGATAATATTGAGAAATATATTCTTCATTCTATTTTCCATAATTTTTGTCAAACTTTTGTGAGAGGCGTTACATAAAGAAATAGGGAGGAACCGAGAAAAAGAAGTTGGGTTTTCCTCTTTTGGGATTAGAGATAGGAAGGAAGAGTTGGTTCCTCCTCCTACATTATGTTTCCTTTGGATATAAGCATACATATTTTTTAGATCCTCCTTCACAATGTTCCAACACACTCGACAGAAGTGGATGGAAAACCCATCCGGGAAGGGTGCTTTGTCTAGAGCTAGAGACCAAATTGCTTCTATAATTTTTGCTTCTTATATGATTTCATCACTACAAGGAAAATACCATGTAGAAAAGGTTTTTAGTGTTACTATATTGGCCAAAATTTTCAAACACCTCTTCTACAACGTCTACTAATGGTACCGAATAGTTTGGTGGAGATTTTTACGGAAGCTTATTATAACTAAAAACAACTCGGCGGTTGGAGGCTTTAGTGGAGGTTTTTTCATCGGTGCATTTTTTTATATAAGCAAAACAATGCTAACATATACAAAACGCATCGATGCATTAAAATACAAACAAGCACCGATGCATACCTAAATTTTGATGGCACTAGTGCTTTATAACACTATGTGCACCGGTATTTAGCACTAGTGCTTATGAACTCTTATAACACACCTATGTTATAAGGGAAGGTAAACGCATTGGTGAAGTTGATTGCAACGTTGATGTTCATTGCATTTTTATATCTAGTGATGTGGTTACAATAACTGGTGCACTTATATAGAAAGCATTGAGGTGTAAGAATAAAAATGCACTAGGGCATGCAAATAGTAGTTTGTTGTACTGGGGCATGTGACGAATAGTTTGTTTCACAAATGCACTTGTGTTATAAAAGCATCGGTGCTACTTTTACTTAAATGCACTAGCACGATTAAAATGATCAAAAGCACAATTAATCATTTTCTCTTTGGTGAATAGTGACCGATGACAATGCACTAAAATATCTATATTTTATGTTTATTTTCATTTCATTATTTATCAGGAATTGAAATGTTTTTATAATAATATTCATATAATTTTAATTTTAATTATTGTGTTTGGATATGATGTTTGGATTAATTTGTTATATCATTAGTTTTTGCATATATTGTAACATTTAATAAGTAATCTAACATTTCACAATGGCATTGGACAATGCAATAAAATAAGAAACTTTATTTTATTATATATGAATAAGAGGCCATTTTTCATACAAAATGGGACAACATAAAAGTCCACAATAATCAAAATGTCAATATGTAATTGTTACATTTATTAGTAACTTGTTGTCTTTCAATTGGGACACCATGTCCAGTACATTATACAAAATGTTTGATTTCATAAACAATTATTCCAAAATATACAATAGCTTGCATTAACATCCAATTACATTATCATCATTCTTAAATGGAACTATTATCGATACTCGAGCAACTTGCATGAATTTGGTTATTTGGTCAAATGTTTTGTTGGTTTCCTCGATTGTGTTTCTCATCTTCAACTTTTATCTACAAACATAAAAATAAAGTGTAATGAGTGTATCTACATTGGTGGGAATAAATAATATACATGAATGTAAATTTTGAAAAGCATACCATAGAAATAATTGAGTCCTAAATTATACACATTATTTCAAAACCAAATCTCATGGCGGCACTCAACAACTCTTATGTTGGCTCCACTCCATACTTTGTTTCCTACAACTTTTATACTCCATCACAAATCATAGATTTAATATAAATTATTCTTTTATTCCATTAATTATAAATTGAAAGAAGTAAAACAACATAGATACTTACAAATTACACAATTAATTTTTGATACGTCAACATATACTCACAAACCATACTTAACCCAATGCCAATAAATTCTTCTAATGGCTCTTCTTTGTATGTTAGCACATATTTGAAGACATTCAAGGATGGATGATGTAAAAAAATATATATATAAATATCACAACCAATATGAAATCTTAAGCTGTTATAAGGAAATTACAATTACTCACAAACTTTGCGATCAACCATTGTTTTCCTTGCCATCATGTCTTATGTTCTAAATGGGTTCTATTTTTCTTTCTTTTATGTAACAAAAAAATTGAAAATTGATATTTAATGATAAATTAATTAATTATATGTACATCATACAATAGTAAATTTGTGTCACTTTGATGAAAGTTCTGACGTTTCACATAAATTTCGTTGCTTTATAAACTCTCGGAATTCCAACGAAAGTTGGGAAAGTCGATATCTCGACGTTGAATTTTTGATGAAAATCCCAAATTTCACCGAAATTCCATTTTTTTCTAAAGAAACGAAATTTATGTTAAATGTTAGAATTTTCCTCGAAAAACTGACCCAAATTTACTAGTGATAGAAAAATTCAATGATTGCATACATTTGAAGCATTTTGTTGTTGAGATGGCCTCTCCTGCAATGCAATTATGTCCATTTTTTTTACCATCTCCTTGTAGACTTTTTTGGACATCCTTACGGCATATTTTGGATATCACCTCGTTCATCCTTTGGGATTTTCATAATCTTCCTAAAAAAATGAAATGACATTAAACTTTTTTATATTGAAGTAAATATAGCATAATCAATACTAATAAAGGAATGTTTTATAGTAGTATATACATATTCTATAAAATCATGCTTAGGAATAATACTTTTCGAATGATTTTTTTTTGTTGTTGTATGTTTTTTCTATTGAAAGTATGATAGGTCTCATTGACCATTGCTCTGGAAACACCTCCTGTAGTTTAGATATAACTTAATTCTTGGAATCATTTGATCAATTTCTATGATGTAAGTGGAAAGTAAGACTATACGTTCTTTCCACTATATTCCTCATAGTTTTAAAATAGTTTTTCCCCATTTCATTAACTTCCACCACCACTCCAGATGAGATAAGGACCAATTCATCATCATTTATATCTTCCATAAAAAAAATCTTATGATGGCATTCCCTTCTGCTGATGTCTTTCCCTGTAGAACATTCAACATATGTGAAATAGATTGTTTTAAACATGTTATCAAATATTCTTAAGTACATTATTACTGAAAATCGAAAAAAACAAATCATATTGATTACTTTTTTATTCACCCGATTCATCCATATGCAAATTTTTCATCAAGGTTTTACACTCTTATGCACTTAGATTGAAAAGTATCTTATCAAACTTCTTCATTTTTTGGCTCTCCATAACACACATTAACCAATACATATTGATTAAACTTACATATAATTCAAAAATATTAATTTTATACATAAATTACAAAGAACTTGTCTTCTTTGCTTCTTTGGATGTGCTCCCGTCGTACCTATTAGAATTATAGTTCCTTGATCTCTTATCATACATTTTTGATCAATAAACAAGTTGGACCATTAAATAGAGAAGCTATTAAATATATAATACAAATAAATTACATAAGTTCCATCTAAAAAAGTAGTCTTCCATATCGATTCGCTTTATGAATACAAAAAGCTCAGTGATTTTACATCATGTATGCACTAGTGCATCATAGTGGAATGCATCAATAATGAAATAAATTAAAAAATTAAGACACCCCTTTTTTAGTGCGATATATTTAATCTAAAGAGCCCATGTGACATATTTTCCATAGCACAGTGAATATTCCCTAAAAATTTTAAAATTAATTTATAATCGAACTGTGTGATTTTTTTACAAGCGCACTGATACAATATATGAAAAGGACCACATCGAAAACTATGAAACAAAATTTTAGAGAAAAAAAAAACTGACAAGGATAGGGTTTGGGATTCAATGCAATAAGTGGTCACATTGCACCCAACACCTTATATATAGAACCACAAACCCATTAAATCTAAAATTCCTAAAAATAAAAACACGAATTGGGAAATAATAAAGGGAGTTAAACTCTAATGTGAAATTTTGCAGCCACATAAAACAAAATGAAGAAACAAGAAAGCAAGGGTTCTAGTGTTGAAGGTAACTATGAATTTTTATTTTTTTCTTTCTGAATTTATATTAAATCTTGACAGAAACATAAATAAATCATGCATTGAGATCAATATTAAGAATTTACATACTTAAAATTTATACTATGCAAAGTTTTGTGTGATTCACCATACCTTACAAATTTCGATATTCAGAATAATCCAGTTTCTCCAAACTCCTCCCCGATAAGTTTATCTTGCAAAACTGTCCCCTCAAAATTTTTCCAAAACAATGAAATAATGATTAGGTTTTTTTAAACACATTACGAAATTAGTTTTTTGAAAAAGAAATTCCTACTCCTTTTTCGTCTTGTGGAAAAACAACTCGTGCATTTTCTTTAAAAAAAATTACTTCAGTAACTAAAAGGATATTTTCACCAACAATTTCAAACTAACCACTAAATAATTCAAAGGGCCACCCGCCTGGACTAAGAATTTGGTCTTGGTGCATGGATTTGATATCTTGACTAAGCTCATCTTTAGTGATGGGTTCCTTCAATGAAATTTTATGATCTTTTGTGACAAAAGGAGGAAGGTGTGCTATGGTCCCAAGCATATCCACAACAAATGCATTCTGATCAACTTTATAAATATCTGATAAATGTGATACACCAACCTCAACAATGTTTTGAAAGCCAGTCACGTGTCCTTATTCTTATCTTCTATTTCCAAAATAGAATTGACTTGTTTCCTGTGTGTTATGTAGTTATGAAAATAATTTGTATTGATATCCCCTTGTTTTAGCCAGATGGCTCTGCTCTTGAGTAGGAGCTCTGCCTCCTCATCAAGAAAGTATTTCCTTCTTTTCGATTCAAGCTCAATAATCTTTAATTTTTGCTAGGTCGATATGAAACCTACTGGATTATCGGAGTGGAAGGAAGACAACTAATCTTCTATAGACTGTACATCCAAAGCCTTTTTGTTACTTACAATTCATTGTCCATGGAATACTATGATCCTTCGATCTCTTAAGATTTTTTTGAAACTAGCTGGCTGTCGATCAAGGACTGTCGGGACAGTAGGGATGCCATATATCTTTAACTAGTTGTATGAAATGGTCATCATGTAAACAAGTGGCATTAAACTTGAAAGGGGACAATGGAATTTTATGTGCCCCCCTAATATCCCAAAGTATCGAGGAGTGGTCGGAGTCTCCTCCCTCTCCTACGCACTATTTGATGAATGGAACCACATTGAGAAGATCTTCACTAATCAGGAATTCATCCAGACGTTTAGCAATAGCATGAACATCGATGCATGTATGCCTCCAGGTCAGTGTAATTTTGATCGCTTATTCCTTAGTAAGAGTACTTAACCTTGCACATACACTATTAAAAAAATATTTTTATAACTAGCATTTTCCCTTGGAGGAGCAAAAGGAACGCCGAATGGAAAAATCCAACTCTTTCATAGAACTATTGGGTATAAAACAATATAATGTTGACTTTAAATATTTATCAAAAGTCACCATATACAGTCGATACAGTTTTATGAAGGTATAAACATGTTGAGATAAGGGTGGAAAAGGTGACGTCCCTCATGAATAGGCACAAAATCAGCTTGATGGTGGTCCGATCTAACACTTCTCTGCTGCGCTGTCCATGCCCAAAATTAGAAGAGAGTTGTTTACACAACTTGTTTTTTGCACATGGACTGGATTAAATATTTGTTGATTTATGGTCAAAATAGAGCTGAGAATTGATCCTAAACAACCAGAATTAGCCCAGAATTGGAATGGACAGCTGTAGGATGTGCCCAGAAATGTGTTTAGGACGTTGAAATATGTCCAGGTTGGGTTTTTTTTATTGTCGTATGGGGTTGTTCATTCTCTGGTTTGAAAACAAATGTACCAAGAACTATTATTTTAATTCAAATTGCTTGTTTATTTAATTTATTACTTCTGGCAGACATTGAGATCTCATGTTTTTGCTATATCTCAAAATGTTCAACAAACACATGAATAATTTATTTAATTTATTACTTCTGGGAGACATTGGAGATCCCATGTTTTTTGCTATATCTCAAATGTTCAAGTTTTATGCAGTGACCCGATTTTGGACACAAAGAGATCAAAGTTTTTGTGGGAACATCCTCCCTTGGCGACCGCTGCTCTTGCAACATCCTTCAGTATGAATCTTATAGGCTATGTGATTTCCATATTTTAGAGCAAGTCTCAACTTGCATATGGACCAAAAGAAAGAATATTCATGGAATTGTTGTTGGTGTGGTGCAAATAAACGTAGTTGGAGACAAGTTGTACAAGTGTATCGTATCGATTCAATTTCTAGGGATCCGTGTAAATGTTTCTAGCTTTCTCCATCAAATGATTAAAATGAACAATTCAACAAAATAAAAGCCATAAAACACTGGTTTTACAAATATTATACTCATATATAACCAATTTCAGGACTATCTGAAGTAATCTTATCTCATTATTCTATAATCTAAAAAACAATGCCACTTTCCATGCTTCAATCTACAGAAAATAAGTAGAAGTTATGATGCTATGGTGCTAATGTTCCCTTAGGCCAATATTGTGTAGTATGAAATGAAACCAAAAGCATCGGCAAAGATAAGAGATCTTTATATGCACCCAAAGTAATATAAAGATAAGCAAAGAGTACTATTCCTGGTAGGTCTCCACGTAAGCATGAAAGGAAGGACTTTGATTTCAATAGACCAGGAGTGAAGAACAAGTAGAGCAGTATTACCAGCAGAGTAGGTCTCTACTACAGAGCATATATAAACAATTTATTTTACTTGTCAGAATATGAAAGATGTTTGAAAAGAGACCTTGCTTTTTTGAGCTTGTAACAAATGGGATTGTAACAATTTATGGCTAATCAATCAATGATTTTTGACACAATTTTAATATGAGAGAGAGAAAAAAGAGTCAAATATGTATCTTTGAATTGGCATATAGGAGTTACGTAGTGACTAGTGATTATATATTGGGACAAAAATGTCATCAATATAAAACTCAATATAATTCTTCCTCATCAGATTGTTTCAATACAAAGGAGCACAACAAACATAAGTATGTCTGAAAGGAATCTGGTAAGGACATAAAAGAAGTTTAAAAGCTTTAGTACCTAATGACAGGACAATATATGAAACATTATGATGTGTAAAAGATGTAAATGGATTGAGAATAATACACATCATAAATCATTGGTAAAGTTCCAATAATCACACATTATATATAAACATGTGTGCAACATTATACGCAACAAACAGGTTTGTTTCGTTGAGAAAAGAAGTTGCAAAGTACAAAAAGAGTCAAAAAATTAGGTGGACAGTAAAAAGAGTTTTTTGTTGGTGTGCTTCACCTCTATTTAGCTTTGCAAGAGTTTGTTATGTACTGAATTTTCAGAAATAAGAACAGTAGGCAAAATTTGTATTTCAGTGCTCTACATTTGAGAAGATACAAATGATATTTACAATTGAAATTATGTGGGCACTTGTAAACTGGAAATATAGTCTGCCCATGCATTAGCCTCTTCAACAAACATTTTAAAATGGACAGGCTCTAATACTCTTAGAGATATTTCATGATAAGACAACTTTGTTTCTACCTATACAAATCCTACAGTTGCAGCGTTGCAAGTATCCTCAAGGAAATAAAGATGTATAGATGCTTGGCCCACATACTGCTGGATGTCTTCTTATGCAAGAGCATCAAGTTTGTTGATGTAGTCTAGGTCTTGTTGCAACAATTGCTGGAGCTCTTCCATGTATTGATCCTTTGGCGGGAGGTCATCGATATTGGGGGCTATAGGGAGATGACATTTATTGTGAATCTGATAGACTGTCTCGTAGAGATTGTTGCACTTTTCAAGAGTGTTATCAATTTTGGTATTTAGTCTATTAGAGGCTTTTCTACAGAATTCAAGGAGATGCACATCCAACTTGAGGGTTGCTGTTGTTTTTTGAGGGAGGTGAGCAAGAAATGATGAGTTTTGTTCTCTCCAGGCTAACTGTGTGTTAATTTTGTTCCCAGTATTAATCAAACTTTGACGAATTACTATTGATTCTGCAACAATGTCCTACATCCTTGCCATGAATTGCTTGATATTGTAGATCTATTCGAAGAGTCTTCTTTTACAATGAGAGATTTTCTCTTGCAACTTGAATGCTTATGCACATAATGGTTGCATGTCTGTTTTATTATTATTTTCCACCTCTAGTTGTTCTGTGAGTGATTCATTTTCTCTGAGAAACTCATCTACTTGAGTTGTTAATTCATTGGATTTGTGGTTCGCCATTGATTTGCGTGTTTCAAAGTCTTTAATTCTTGCTTGCAAATCATTTGCCTCCCCTTCCAGTATCAGTAACCGTACAATTAATGCTTCCTTTTTTGCATTCAGGTTGTTGTAGGCATCTAGCAAATTGTATTTTTCAAATAAGGTGGCCTCTAGTTTTTTGTTTAACTCTATGGTTTCTCCACGTTCCTTTATGAAGTTGGCCTTCAGTTTTAGGCTCTTTTCTTTCTTTCGCTCAATAGCATTCAGCATCTTGTTAATGTTGTCTACACTTGCTTGTGCAGCTGCTACATTCATGGAGGCTGTGAATGTGGGGTCTTTGTGCGTACCCTCGACAAGCGTGTTTTCTGTTATGGTGACAATATCAGGCCTAGCGGTCATCTTCATTCGTTTTTCTGAGCGACGTGTGGTGGTCTTTCTCGTTGAATCAAAATAAATAGTGTCCAACCAAGCCATTGTATGTTCCTTGGATGGGGTAAATGGCATAAGGCCAAGTTCAGGAAAAGGGAGGTGGCCTCCTGTTAGTTGCCCACTTCGAATTGCAAGTGGATCTAGGTACATGGTATGTGGACTAGTGGGTTCTGGGCCCATTTCTTGCTGGACCTTATCTTGCGTCTCTTTTGTGCTCTGGTCTTGCTGAATCTAAATTTGTATAACCAATACATCACTTAATTGTTAATTTTATTTGCATATTTAATTGTTAATGTTACTTTTGTACTTCGTCAATCATTTAACCATGCAATTTGCTAGTACCTGCTTTGCAGGTATGTTTCATTATGTTATGTATATGAGATTGCAAGCAACCGATACATAACCTAAGGTTATCCAATTCATAGTTTGACTTTAAATAGCAATAAAAGCATTGAGAGAAATGGACACATGGAGTCAATAGATTAAATTAGTTGGAAACCATTGAATTTGCAGCAGATTGATTCATAGAAACATCATTGAATAGCCCAATTGGACCGTAGATGCATCTTAATATACGATCGATCTGTTCTCATGTGCAAGTGGTTACAACTTCTTCAAGTGCCCAGCCAAACAATCCAGCAGTATATTGAAGTTTCCCCAAAGGAGGATAAACTCTAAGTTGCAATGGCTCTTATTATTTATGAAATCGAACCATAAATGGTATCCAAAAAGAACACCAATGTAAATAGTATCAGTGATAGCTAAATCTAGATGAGACACGGAGAAGAATACTGGATACATGATATGTTATGCAAATGGGTGCACCACATCCTAACAGAAACAAAAGCATATTTTCAGTATCAAACATCAAGATAACACATGGTATTTGCAAGCATGTACAAAATTACTTTCACAAGCTTAAAAAAACTTTGTCAATCTCACTTAATCAACCCAGCTGCCATTTCCCGTGATTGATGAGCTGGTTACTTCGTGGCCATAAATAAGAACTTTTCACAAGTGAATAAAATTTCACCACATTGAATAAATAATAAGTCATTAATTGTTCAAAGCTCTAAAATTGTTAGAAACGATTACTAAAATAGTGTACCAAAAGATTGGTCAAAACTTTCTAGGTATATATATATATGATTGTATAGAATATGTATAAAATTGATTTATGTACATGTTTAAGTTGGTATAGAATGCCTATGGACTTTGCAACTAATATGATGAAGTCATAAATAAATTCTTGAATCTTTATATTCAATAGGACTTGTATTCATTATTAACTTATTATCTATGGCCCTTCTTTCCTCTTGACATAAGAGCAACTTGTAACTTGTTTTTTTTCTAGTTATCATATTTTGCTTTTTATAATAAAAGTGGAATTAACTTTATTTAGTAGTTATCATTTTATTTTTTAATAAAAGTGGAATTAACTTTATTTAGTCCAGACAAGGACAATGATAATGAGATTTAACATGGTGATTCTTATCTAGATATTCAATTCTCAGTGTAATTGAAAAAATAAAATAATTTAATTTTGACAAAATAAAATGCTTAAATAATAAACTGAAATGAAATGCTTAAATAAATAAATAAAAATTTATACTCAATAAAATGAATTTTGACTCATTTTATGTTATAAATAATATATAACAATGAACATACATGAACTGAGATGAGAAGGTCTTCCCCCCTCTCGGAACACTAAAATTCCAAGCTTGAGATGAGAAGGTCTCCCCCCCTCTCGGAACACTAAAATTCCAAGCTTTAAAAAAAATTGTAAAACTTCCATAGGATGGAACGAGAAGTCTTCAAGTCATATTCATTGAAGGTTGAATGCATGCTTTTAACTTCCAGCCGACCCTTGTCCTTGGCATTGTAATACCTTGTGATCTCCATCCTGCAGCACCAAGTTCTGTAAGTTCAACTTCAAAATTGAAATTAAACAATTCACAAATATGAATTTTGATAACTTATATATAATTTATTGGCAATGTTTTGGATGGAATTTATGTTACCACTGGAAATAAAAAGTTCACTATTTTTTGCCATTAAAATAATGTCAAACGATTGGAAGACCTTTACTATCCATAGCATTTTTTTGTTTTCGCATTAGCTGGTAAGTGGTTCCATTTTTGTTTTTGTTTAGAAGATGGTCAAGATGGTTTTATCCATGAAGCCACTTGAATCAAGATATTGACATAACCCGATCCAATGGAAAGGAAAAATTAGTTGTTTACAAAGATAATGCCAATGGAGTGATTCACATAGCTTTGAGCTACTAAATTCATCAGGTATCCAGGTCTCGGAGATGTAGCAAGATTTATTTGCATGCACCAGCAAAATGAATGAAATATGCAGGACTAGAGTGACAAAAAGTCTTGTCAGCTAGATGAAACACTCAGCATTTGCAGTACGGGGTTTCGACCTCAGAACTTGCCCTTGGCCGCAAAAAAAAACAAAAACAAAATTAATAACGAATAAATCATGCCATCTTTTTGCTCTGTTATGAGTTCTAGCTATTTACACATTAGTTGCTGGGATATAGTCTGTCTTGCATCTTGACCCAGATAGAATTACCTTGGTACCTTAATTCCGACGACTCTCACACTCATTAGTTCCTGCTACGCACTGCCGACGAATCTCACACTCAATGGAGAAGGAACCATAAAGTCATGCATAGCATATGCACTGCCAACGACTCTCACACTCATCATGGTTGCTGCTAAACCTAGGAGGAAAACTTTGTTGAATTCGCTATCAACAAAGAATCAGAGTTGTAATCGGGTTACAAGTGTCACAATTGTCTCAAGCATTTAATGGATAGCCTCGACGTTCAAACCACGCAAAAAAACACCATACCGCAATGTGAACACTGATTTCTTGGGACAAAATTCTATAATAAAAATAATAAATAACTCAAAAATAAAAAAATGGCACGTTGATTAGCCGTGCAACCTACCGTAGTCTCGAAGGAACAACCACCACCACATTTAGGCCATGCATCCTGGGTCCACCCACTAATCCATTTCGAATAAGTACACAATGTAACAAAGCATAACCAAAATCCTGACCGGAGTCTAGGGTCATAATTCAGAATCAAGCGCTCTAAGAGCAGCCAACTTTACCGGAAATAGCAATTTAATATCCCGGGAGTGCAAGATATTCAACATTTTCTTAGAAAACATAAAATGTAAATGAATGCTTGGTTATTGGACTGTGGAGAAATTTTACAACCATGATATGATTTTGTACTAAATAAATATAGCTTAGGAATTGGAGACTGATCATGCTTATATCCATAAAACTTTAAAATTATCATGGTTACAGTGAGGCTGCAGCATTGAAAGCTTACCCACATAGGAAGCTATAAGCCCGCACATTCTAGGTATGGAGGCATCGTACACATTTGTATTCTAGACAAAGCACTAGATTATATGCTTACAAATTCTGCTTGTACAATAGTGAAATAATTTGGCATATGTTTGACCTTATGATTAGCTGTTGGATTTTTCCAAGCATTCGAATTGAGTACAATACATGTTTATGCATTTTCAATAAACATTAGTGCTTACTGTTTTGGGATGTAAATTATGCCTTTACTATATGCTCCTTGTAAATCTGCTGACTTTGAGGATGGGGGGATTTTTTATTCCCTTACCTATAATATTTGCTCTTTTCTTGCCAACAGTTCAATATTTAATCAAAATGGTAAGAACTTCATTTTCTTTGTTCCCTGATGCCGGGTTGTCGGATCGTTCCAATAACAACATAGTAACGTGCTACATATTTTATAAGGTGAATACTGTCAATGTGAAGTCAAATGGCCCTAAAATAGATTTAATGGCCCCTAAGCAAATTTCATAAAAAAATTGGGGTTTTGAAGGGCGTGTAATTTTTTTACTATAAGTTGCATTAATTTTGTAATGTTACAGGATTTTCCATAAAATTTTAAGGCAGTATGCTGCTTCATGTTTGCCACTGATATTTGATGGTATTCTTTTTCTCAGTGAAATTTGATAATCAAAATCATGGTTGAATGCTACAATGGTTTTCTTTTATAATATCAAAATTATTTATTGTTTCTTTAAAGATCTTGTGCCCTATTTTTTTTTCTAAATGGTTTTTAAGAACTAGGTTAGCTGTTCTATATGGTATCTTTGCCATTTCAGCATGACTTCTTCAAGCATTTTCACTTCATGGTTTAAAAATGGACAAATTCCCTAGAGAATTTAAATATGATGTAGTTTATCCCTTTGTTTGATTAAACAGTGGCTTTGCTTTTCTTTCAAGCATGTTAGACTTAATTGGTGCTTCCAAGTGCATTTGTTTGCACCTTGTAAAAAAGGCTGCATGATGGGAAACCTAGTAATTATGATTACACATAGTAGGTGAAATGTAACTTGCATATCATCACTTCCTTTTGGGTCTTCCTAGTGTGAATCTTCCTCTCAATTTTTGTCTGTAATTGGTAAAATTTCTTGACAGGCTCTCTCTCAATGTGAGCACACATTGCGCACTTTGGGGGTTATACGTGAAACAATAGATGATACAACTGGGTTTCCCAGACAAGTTTTTTGTTGCGAAAAACTTGTCTACCATGTTCTATTGGACAATAGATGCTTGTTTGCAATTTTGCAAAGAAAATGAATATTGTTGTTGCTATTTGTTGAAAATCACAATCGATACAACAATTAACTTAGATACAACAATTAATTGTTAGGGTTGCTTCAAATACCAATACCTCATCACAGGAGAAAGAGAAGATAATCCTTCCACTGACAAGCATATTCTTGTTTTATATAGACTTTATCAATGCTATATGTTATTTAGCAGTAATTTCCTACCTGTTATTTTTTATGCGCACGGTCAGTGTTCATGCTACTAGCATGTATGCAAGCGTGCTAACATTGTGTTCCACTGGAAAGACAATTTGGAAATTATGATGCGTGTAGTAACTAAACATAACATCAATTACTAAAGCCTTTAATTCCAAAACCAAGAATACTCCTGAATGGGTCGGGAACAACAGGTTGGTTTATTCCTTTGTTGTGTGATTGGCCCTAACATAGTTCCGATTCCATACATTTGTTGTTGATGTTCAATTCCTGAAGGGTATGTATATGCATAATATGGAGCAGTGTATTCTCATTTTGTTTATGAGCTTTCAATCATTTTGTAGCTCTTATCTACTAATAATTAGCTTTTGAATCTATGTAAATTAGGCCAACCCTTGTATGCTCTAGAGCTATGTCTGCACATTCATCCAGTGATAGCTCCTCCAAAGATACCAATGTTTCAGAGCACTTATCACTGATCAGCTCGCAATTCTTTGAAATGGAGAGTTCATTGGCACTCTTGGTCGTAGCCATCAACGCAGAGGTCGAATTTTAGGCAGAACAGCCCGTGGTTGCAGCGCTCAATGCAGAGATTCCACGCAGTCTCAGCATACTAAAACCTGGAGAGTAAATGCGGGCCAAAGAAATCCAAAATATCCGTAACCCGTAACAGTAAAAAATCTGTGAGCCAAAGCGGTAGAACACGTGGCAGGATTCCATTCGCTCTATGAGCGAGGAATCTAGCCAACGTGGCTGCTTATACTTCTCCTTGGTGAAACGCCTACGGTGTAAATATATCTATAAGCAAGAATTTTTTAACTCTACATATGGGTGATTAAAACATTATAGATGTAGGTCATCCATAAAATTGAAGACAAGTGGGAGTACGAAAACAAAAGAACATTGTAGAAGTACATCATACAATAAACTAAAATGCTATTTCTAGAAGACATAAAAAACATTGGCTAAATCTATTAACATGTGATGCATTTTTTTAAAAATTCTATCAAAACCCTCGATTGAGATAATTTACAAATACTTAATTGAGCTTTTAAGACCTTGACCAAGTACTTAAACAAGTCCTTTGTTGGGGCTTTTTGTTAGTTTCAACAAACCTTTGATCAAGATCTGTAAAAGTGTTGTGTATACCCTCAATCAAGCGTTAAGTCTTTCCAAGATCTTCATCAAGTGTTATTTATACCATATACCTTGTTCGAGACCACCTTTCAATGCATCTTTTGCTCCGATCACATCCATAGCTTGATCCAACATCTACTTTAACCATATTCATTGCATGATGGCATCTACACCAAGACTAGGTGGTTTTTCTTTTTTAACCAATATAGGGCCCTTTTAAATACGGATCTAACAAGCACTGAGAGGGATCCAATTTTTGAGGCATCAATTTTTTAATCTTATTTTTTTTACACATCAAGAAAAAACCTCAAGAAATTGGTTTGAGAGGGACCTATGTTGGTTTTTATTTTTTTATTTTATGAGCTGAAATGTTATTATTTTGTGATGTGGGTTATAGTTTCCACAAATATGTTACACCTAATGCATTCTAGAATGCCACATGAACTTCAAAGATGAAGATATTGAAAGCCCCAAATAATTAATTGATGTCTATGTCATTGTCATTAAATACACATCACTTCTTTTGTAATTGTAGTTAAAAGACTGTTCAATATCTCAACTTTGACTGAAGACGTCTACCAATCTATAAATAAATATTTCACAACATTCAAATAATTTACTCATTTCATGTCCATTGGGGACGGAGCAATTGGTAATTAGTAAATAATTGGCAATTAGTAAAGAAGAGTAGAAGTTGTAAATTGAAGGTCACAAGTTCAAATCCATGTGGATACTAGCTTATAAAAAAAAAATTCACGCATTTCACTCTTTTACTTTTAACAAATTGCACTAATTGAAATCAACATTCTATTTCTACAAATTCCACCATATTATTCCCATCAATAATCAAACCAACACCGTGAGTGATATAAACTAATTAAAACATTAATATTAATTTCCTAGGTCAAACAAATGCATTGGAAAATCATAGTCAAGTGACATGTATGAGTAAAATTTGAAAGTATTCATAACTTGTCTTACATATATCAATAAAAATATGGCCATAACATATTTTCATGTATTAAATACCAGCATAGATCTATCGTAACTTTGGATCTATCAAATGTCTAGAGTGTTCAAATCCTTTGAGGTGCAACCTCTTTTGGAGTCCTAAAATTGAGGAAAGGTTTGCACCTCAAGGGATTTTATCCTTTTCGACGCTTGAAGGAGCCATATTTAAGATGGATCTATGTTGGTTCTAATCACAATTGCCACATCAAAACAATGTTGCTTAAAAACCAAAATTACCCCAATGAAATCAATTCTTGCAAAACTTAAAAAAAAAAGGTTTTATTGACATGATCAAATGATTGAATTGTAATAAAGTAATAATCAACTTCAGTGAAAATGCATGTGGAAGAATCCAATGAAATTTAATGATGAATTACATATATATTACAAAGTGATCAATCTCAATATGTCTTATTCTGCTTTTATCAATCATATGAGAAAGGAGGTTGAATTCAAACACCATTCAAACCCCTAACTTGAGATATTGTTGTAAATGCGAGACCCATCTCTCTTTATTTCCAATAATTATAGTTGCTTTGGCCAATGTTAATCCTTGTGACTTATGGATTGTCAAACCCCTAGCAAGTTTCAAAGGAAGTTGTTTTGTTGTACCTCTTTCAATGGGAAAAATATGAACATTTCAGGGTAATACTTCATACCATTGAATCCATGTACATAATTATAAAATATTACTAATACATATGTGGGAGTATCTGGCAGTAAGATTCCAATATTATACACAATTTTTTCCACAATACGAAGAGCTCTATTGACAGAGTTGTATCATCCCATAATTTTGATGTGATCATCACCCTAGATCCATCTAAAATAAGCAATTCAACTTCCATTTTTTCCTTATCTTCATCATTGTAACATTTATAAAATATCAAATGACCAATTATTCAAATTCCAGCTCATTCCATATTGTTCAAAGTTCAATGATTTTTCCCTTTCCATCTCCAGTAAGTTCATATTGTATTTATATTTTTATTATCTAAATGAATTTATGTTATTTATCCATGTGAATCTGAATAAGAATGTATTCAATTTTGCAGGATCCTGATTCAAGATTGAGTTTGGATGCACAAAATATTCCACTAGTTAAAAAATGTTACAAGATATTGTCAGGATCAAGATACCGCAAGCAATTGGTAGATGAAAATGGACAACCACTTTTCCCCACCAATTTTAACATGCCAATTATATTTGGGATTAGGATTTTCTCTGGTAAACATGTGGATTGATTTGTTTATATTCATAACAACATTTTTTTGGCATAGTTGATTCGATGCAATTGTATTGATCTTCAACACTAACGTGCTCTGTATATCATGGATGTAAATGTTGTGGACCTTCTATGAAGGATAGGTGGTCCAGCCACCTACAAAATCTAGTGTGTGACTGCTACAGGGTATTCCTCCTAGAAGACTACCCTTAAAGAAGAGAAACATATGCTTTCAATGGTAAACCAAAAAGAACACAAAGGCCTGAAATAATGACACCAGTTCACTGGATTAGGGCATATGACAAAGAGAATGCGAAGGAAATTGCAGAATTGTTCGATTCAAATCAGTTCGAGCCTATGTTCAATGATCATGAATTATTCAACACCTATGTTGAGAAAATTCCCATTGGGATGAAAAGGAGTTCAATACTTTATGAGCTCCCATATTGGGAGCATCTTAAGATTGTACACTTACTAGATCCCATGCATATATTTAAAAATGTTTCATCTTCTTTGTGGAGGCACATATCGTAGAAACAAAGTGACACATTGGTTGTTAGGACAGATCTTATTTCTTCAAATACTAAAAGGAAGCATTGGCCAAGACAAGAAAATAGAGGAGAGGTTGGCCCCTCTTTTCCTTTAAAAGAAGGTGATGTCCCATGGATTTTGAAGAAAAATTATCTTTCTTTGGCAAAGGAAGTTATATTGGGTGGGAAGGTGTCTTTTTGTATGGGTCTACTCTGCAGTGTTGTCTTTTTGTATGGGTCTACTCTACAGTGTTGCTCTACAGTGTTGGGTCTTTTTGTATGGGTCTACTCTATAGTGTTGCTTCAGGGTTTAAATCACATGACCACCGGAACCTTTTAAGGGTACGTATGTCAAAAACATGTTTTTATTTTTTTGTTTTTATTTTTTGTTTTTATTTTTTATTTTTATTTTTTACGCTATAAGTTAAAACACAATTAATTCTTTATGTGTTTACTTTGTAGTGTCATTATCCTTTGCTTGTTCCTAGGTGTGTGAACCGTGACTTCCCAGAGGACCTGCAGCACGTGCCATACCTAACTTATCTGCATTTTTACATTCAATCACATAAAAGGATATTCATATAGATAGAATTCCATGTTGGGATCAATAGATAGTTGAGATTGTTTGTATGTTTGAGAAGGAACTATTGACAAGTTTCATGGAGTTGCAGTTCCATCTTCTAATTCACCTAGTTGATGAGGTTGAATTAAGGTGGCCTCATATCGTTGGATGTTCTTCTTAGAGAGGTACATAAAAAAATGGAAGGGATTTGTTTGACAAAGAGAAAAACCAAAGGAGTCTATGGCAGAGGGGTACATAGTATATGAGTCGTTCTATTATGCCAGTGAGTACATCAAGAAAATCGTTCATATTATATTGATACAAAAAGTTATTCATCCTCAATTTTTTATTACAAATTTTGGAAAAACTCATTTCGGGTTTTACTTTATAGATATTTCTATGAGTTTCACATTTAACAATACCATTGGTTGTGCATTGGGTTGCGGTGGGTTGGGGGGTTCTAGAGGGGTGGCATGTCCTTGGCGTTGGGCGTCCTCGGTCCAAAGCTGTTGGGATCTGGCCAAATGTGGATAATGGTGGGTGTAATGGTCAAAAACCCCGTAGAAAGAACAAGGATGGTTTGTATGTAACTACGGGTTCTTTCCCTATCAGGGTTGTTGATCGGGGTTCTGGTTAGCTAGAGTGGCACCATTATTGTTGGGAGGTTTAGGATTTTTTCCCTCGCCTTTGGGTTGTTGATTATTGTCTCGATTTCAACCCTACCTGTGATTTTGTTTCCCTTGTTGGTTCCATTGAGCAGGTGGGTTCTATTGTTGGTTTTTGGGGAATAAACTTGCCCTTGCAGGATGGGAGGGGCCCGAGGTTGGGCAGGTGCGAGGGATGCCAGAGGTTGATAGTATGAATGGGGAGCTTGAGGTTGGGGGGGAAAGAATGCAGCGAGGGGATGGTAATAGACAGGGGGTGCTGTAGGTGGGGTATATGTTACTGGAGTATGAATGTAGCAATGTGTCGGACAAGCATGTCCATGTATGTGAGGGGCTTGGTTCGGTGGAATATATGAAGGTGTTGCTCCCGAATGGTTCGTGGCACGTGAAAGGTTCGAGCCACCGCTCGTGGTGTGTGGTGCAGAACAGGGTGTAGGATTACAAGCAAGGGTGGAGGCAGGAGGCATATGGACATATGGATAACTGGTAGATGTAACATGTCCTATGATGCCATCGGTGACATGGGATGCCCCCAGCGTGTCCTTCCAGGAGGAATCACCGCAAGGAGCATCAGGAAGTATGGTGTAAAGGTAGACCGACTGCACGTAGATAAGGTCAAACTGTTGGGATTCAAGTATGAATTCTTCTTCGGTTCGGGGCCATTCGGATGCCACATCCTTTCCAATAACTAGTATGAGGGACTTCAAAAACCAATCTAAAAAGATACGGTCATCTAACTTGATCTTTCACAAACTACAACGTCTACACCATTCACGGATATGATTTGTGATATGGGTGGTCGTATTCTGTATGCAAGTTAGTAGAATCTCAACACCATTGTCATAACGGACTGGTAGCTGGAAGAAATACAGGAAAGTCAAGGCGAGCGATGTAAAAGTGGAGTGTGTCCCATGGGACAATCTTCTCCGAATGGAAAACTTGCAGGAGGATGGAAAACTTGCAGGAGAATGTGACATGGTCGAACCGACTGGTGCGATGGCCATGGTGGCTATTGTGGGACCACCTCCGCTAAATGCGGGTACGTGGTAGGTAGTCATAACGAGGATTGAAGGACCACTAGTAAAGGGTGGATGGATCGGGTAGGAAGGGTCACTTCCCCCAAGGGTATTGTCGATGGCTAGAAGAATGTTGGTTGAAATAGATCTGGTACTGGTAGGGATGGATGTGGTAGATGGATGCACTGTTGTGCTAGGAGTAGGTCCAAGAGCAGCAAGGATGGATGGTCTTGTGGAGGCCATAGTGGGAATGGAAGTGGCAGTAGCCATGGGGCCACTAGCGGTTCCACCGCAGACGATCCCTCCCAAAAACATGTTAGGATTGGTTCCGGCCATAGGGATAGATGGGGTAGTATGTGTAGTTGTATCCAGCTCGAAGGAGTCATAAGTCAAGTAAGGAGTGACGGGATGGATATACGGTGACGAAGACGTGCATCTCAATGAAACACAACGAGAAGGGTCCAATGGACCAAACTGTGGGGACTTCCCCCGTAGACAGCGAGAGTGTCTTTGGGAATCAATGATGACAAGTGTATAAGTGCTAAAGGGTTTTGTAAAAAATGAAATGTGCTAAAAAATCCTAGTGCAACCGTGTGTGCAAAAGGAGAGCTCTCCAAAACTAGCACTCGAGCCAACAACAAGATAAAAAAACATTTACTGTAACAACGTGCTACAATAGGTGGAGCGGAAATAAAATGGTCAGAATACCAACAAGAAACAATCTAGAATGAAAAAGACCCACTAACCTATGGGGTATAGGAGCATGCAAACACATAGCTAAAGGATATGGACGCTCACACAAATCGTATCCTCTGTAGGGTGATGAAATCCATAGTCAAGGAATACGAAATGGAGAACCAAATAGCTAATGGATATCCCTCTACCAAGAGGGATCCCTGGTAAAAGAGTCCTAGAATATTGGAAACTAATCTACCTAAATCAAAGCACGTCCGAAAAGGTAAACCAAAGCTTCAGTTCTTTGGTCATATCTCACCCGGTATGGTGGTGAGCATATGCGACGAGAACAATGAGTTGGTGTCCTTCAGTACAGAGTGGAGAGCTACATTCCACCCATACTTCTGGAACGAGTCTTGCTACTTTCCCTCCTTAGAAAGAGAGCCCCCAATAAATCGATGTCAACCGTGCTAATCAAAGAGGATTTCGGTTCCCTAAAGGACAAAAACTGTGTCTCAAATGTGCGTAACAGAAGGGGTGTTATTTGGATGCCTAACCCCAATGTCCTACATGGTTACAAAGTTGTTTTTGGGTCCCCAAGTGGGGTTAATGTATGTTCAATTAAACCAATTTTGGTCTCACTTGCAATTTAGGGAGTGTGTGGGTTCAAAAGTGGTGTGAACAAGCCCAAGATAAGCTGAAAGTAAATGTTGAAATAAAGAACTGAAATTGAAATAAACTTTTTCTTTTTCTTTTCAAATGAAAGGACTAACTTTTAAAAAATGCATGCAAATGGTGCAGCGAAAATTAGACTAATTTCTGTAACATTTTATGCAGAATTTTCAAAAATACAGATATGAATTCTTCTCGAAAAAATAACTGATCAAAGCACTCAATTTTGAGTCCCAGAGGCCAAGATCTCTGAGTTTGAAAATGTGTAATTTTTCAGCAGATTTTCGTAAGAGTGACAATTTTGGAAATGATATGTCTCCACACTGTGTGATCAAATTGTGACCATATCAGTGTCATTGGATCTAGATCTGATAAATGGTGACCAATAGGGCACAGATATGACTGGAAATGGAGAGATATGGAAGGGATAACAACCCAGATCCATGGATCTACTAAAAATAAAACAAACCAATCAAGATAAAATGAAAAACAAATGGGTAAGGATTGTCAAAAGAAACCACAGATCTGCAGAGATCGAACCCTGTGTGATTTGCCAAAACTGTAGCTAGTGTTCTCACACCAGCTAATGCAGAAATGCACTTACTAGGAGTTGTGAGCTACTTAGTAACAGTTCATGAATATGGGTGTGTGTGCATGCAAATGGAAATAGAAGAAAGTAAAAATATGACAAATTTACTGCAATAAAAATGAAACTAAACTAAGCATTAAGCATCCATTTCATGAAACATTCAGTAAACGAGGGTTACGAATAAAAATAAATAAAATTTCATTTGTATTATGTAAAATAGATTTACAATGGTTTTTTACCTCGAAGTGGTGAGTAGATGTTGGGGACCCTTGCAGCCGTAGAGATGGTGGTGCCCCGGGTCTCCAGTGTCTCTAATTCTCCTACAAATGCTCAAGGTGCTGGCCAAGCTCAACTATGGGAACAAAATATCAAATGTGGAGGCTAGGGTTAAGTAGCGATTTTGGAAGAGTAACGGTAGGAAGAGTGAATCATGTGAAATGGGGGGCCTCCATCACCTATTTATAGCAATTTTGGGTGGTGGAGTATTGGCTCATGGTATTGGGAAACCACTAGTATTGGTTCGTGGTATTTTGAGTTTTCCCTCCTTTTTCATTTATTTTGAATAATTTCCCCTTTTTCTTTTATTTTCTTTTTTGGGGATTTTGACTTTTTTGAAGGAATTTAATTATTTTTTAGGGAAATAATTTATTTTTTTCCGATTTGGTTACCAACTTAGGAATTTTTGGGTTTTGGGAGGCCAAAAATGTAGGAAAAAGGGATAAATGGTTTATGTGACTAGGGGGATGAGCTTGGTGAACAATTTTTGGGTGTTAACATGACCATCGGAACCTTTTAAGGGTATGTATGTCAAAAACATGTATTTATTTTTTTTTATTTTTTTTTACGTCACAAGTTAAAACACAATTAATGTTTTATGTGTTTACTTTGTACTGTCATTATCCTTTGCTTGTTCCTAGGTGTGTGAACCATGACTTCCCAGAGGACCTACGGTGTGCCACATCTAATTTATCTGCATTTTTACATTGGATCACATCAAAGGAGATTCATATGGCTAGCATTCCATGGTGGCATCAAGAGATAGCTGAGATTGTTTGTATCTTTAAGAAGGAACTGCTGACAAGTTTCATGGACTTGCAGTTTCATCTTCTAATACACCTAGTTGATGAGATTGAATTAAGGTGGCCTCATGTCATTGGATGTTCTTCTTAGAGAGGTCCATGAAAAAATTAAAGGGATTTGTTTGACAAAGAGAAAAACCCAAGGGGTCTATGGCAGAGCGGTACATAGTATATGTGTCATTATATTATGCGAGTGAGTACATCAAGAAAATTGTTCATATTATATTGATACGAAAAGTTATTCATCCTCAATTTTTTTATTACAATAGCATTATCTTTCCATATTTTTTTAATTAAAATTATAGTTATAAAATTATTATTTTATTTTATTTTATTTACTTTCCAATATTCAAAACTAAACCTAGAAGTATATGGTTCATCCTCTCTTATTTATATTTATAATTCATAAAATTATTATATTTAAAATTAAACTTAGAAGAATCTCATTTATAAAATTATTATATTTAAAACTAAACTTACAAGTATCTAGCTCATATTCTCTTATTTATATTTATAATTCATAAAATTAATCATAATTTTAAACTTTAAATGTATTATTGGTTTTAGATATAGTAGCATCCATAGAAAGGTGATTATTATAATAATAACCCTTGCATAACAACTCTTATATTGAATAAGAACATATGAGGCACAAATAAGTGCATCTTATCATGCATCTGAGGCACGAATCTATGCATGCCCTTGAGTGGGTTTAAACAGGGATTTTTTATCTCTAGATGTGAGGGGTATCATGTGAGGCACAAAACGAATTTGAGACAGGTGCAATCCTGTGGAAAAACTCTAAAACTGAAAATTTCTGATTTGAGGCATATATTCTGAGGTGTAGGTATGAGGCACATCTAACGTATCTATGCATTTGGGTACATCCGATCCATCTTCACATTTGAGGCATTTGAATACTTGGCGCATCTGAGGCATCTGCGGATTTGAGGCATTCTAAGGTAGACCCATATAGAGCATTTCTTTGTGGTTAGGGAATTTGAGCGGCTAGGACTTCTTGGCATTTTCTAAGGTCATAATAGTTCACAGAACTGAAGCAAAGCTAGGAATTTTTTTACATTTGCACAATTCCATCCCAAGTCTATTGAAGCAATATGTGGCTAGCATATCGTTGGATCTAGAGCTAGGGAAGCCTCTGATCTCATTGGTCTATTGAAATGAAGGAAGTTTTATGATCTTGTCTCAACAAGTCGTTGACTCGACAAAGTTCTCTTATTGTTGCAAGTCTATGGAAAATATTTGCGGCTAGGGAATCTTTTAATCTGCGGCTACGTGAGGCACACAAAAATTCTAATAATTTCCACAACAAAGTACAAATCAGGTGCACAAGTTCCTTTATTCGTCCATTTTTTATTTTCTATATATATATATATATATATATATATATATATAGAGAGAGAGAGAGAGAGAGAGAGAGAGAGAGAGAGAGATTCTCGGTGATTGTATAGACTCATTAGAGAAAACTAGAGAAGAAAGAGATGTCAAACTTCAAGCATATCTAGAATCCATGCTCAATAATAAATTTGCAACCATGCTTGAAAATAAACTTGCAGTCATGATCCATAATAAATTTGCATCCTTTGAAGACAAGATTAAAAAACAAATAGACAATAAGATAAAGGTGATGGAGAATAAGATGGAGATAATGGATACTATATTATGGGTAATGTAAAAGCAAATCCATGAAACCAAACAATCAATCCAACAAGGAGATGTTGATATGTTAGAATATCTTAAATTGAAGGACATGATTAAAGAGCTAGAAGAAAAAATAACTAAAAAATTGATCCGAAATAGTCTAGAAGGTCATTAGATGTCAAACCCATTAAGGATAAAATGAATAAATTGTCATAATTAGACCATGAGCGCAACAAATGAGCCTTGAACCTCGTAATTTTCGGTTTAAAAGAAGAGGAAAAAGAGGATACTGTCATGTCCCCTCTTACCAAATTTGTTTTTCTGCACGGGCCTACAGCCCTACATTTCTATTCATGGTTAAGCCATTAGATAATAATTATACTTGGAAATATATCAGAAGCATAACAATTTAAGTAATTCTGTAACACCTTCTTTGGAGATGCTTATCATGACTTTTTACCGAAGTGCTATAGTCTTTTAGACTATACGCACCCTTACGTCTTAAGTGTCATAACACTGACATACTTGAACAAGCGTGTGTGACGTGGAGGTCCTTTATGCTGACATGATGACACATCCTAACCTCTATAAAATGCGACATTGAACACATGCTACGTAACTGTCCCAAGGGTGTAACAACTCAATGACATGCCTAAGCAGCATACACTTAATACATAAATAGACATAGCAATGTTTCCTAACGATACATAAGCACATACATGAGTCCTATGTTCATTACTGTCCTGCAACCATAATACAACTACATTAATAATAGTTTCACCATTTGACAACCATACTCTTCATCCATCCATTTATCTAGGTTGACCACCTACACATGCCATCATGTGTTAATATTGTTATTAATATTACAAACATTCAAAAATGCAATGGCTTCATGATTCATTAACCATTTATAACATTGATTATAGAATATATAAATAAAATGATAATGGTCACATATATAATTATATGTATGTATTAATACATAGTCACTATGTATTAATAACATTTACATATCATACCAATTAAAACTTGGATTTATATTTCCCTAAATATAAAGGTCAAACTACGTTGCAACCTAATGTAAGTTCGACTCATTAATATAACCATATATGATCATTCGGGGCCATAATATAAAACTTGTAAATAGAAATGTGTGTGTGTATATATATATATATATATATATATATATTCCTATATATATATATATATATATATATATATATATATATATATATATTTATATATATATATATTTATATACGATACATAACACTCCTTCTAAGGCTTATCGAGCCATTCCATAAGCATATACTATAAGGTATATGTGAACAATGAAAACGTTAGCCTAAGGCTCAACGCACATACTGAAACATTTAATGCTTGGTTTAAAAATAAGCGGTCTCTAATGGAAGCCAACCCTACGACACAACGTGGCTCACTCTCCAACCATTAACACTTAGATTTTTTGGTTGAGACCGGTCCATGCAACTTTACGACAGGGCGTCCATAATACCATGTTGACAATGGCATGGCACCTACGAAAGAACGTAGCACCACCCCACGTTACTAGTGTATTACTATTGTATGACTCAATGGGTTCCAAGCTGGCTCACACTAATCGGTGGCCTGCGTGGTTCGTGGCTTGCGCCCCACAGGCTTGACCAATCCATCCACATGCTTTAAGCCCGTTATTGGATCCCACTATGGCAGGGATCCGTGGATCTGGGTCGTGATCCCTGCCATATCTCTCCATTTCGAGTCAAATATGTGCCCTATTGGTCACCATTTATCAGATCTAGATCCAATGACACTGATATGGTCACAATCTGATCACACAGTGTGGAGACATATCATTTCCAAAATTGTCGCTCTTACGAAAATCTGCTGAAAAATTACACATTTTCAAACTTAGAGATCTTGGCCTCCGAGACTCGAAATTGAGTGCTTTGATCAGTTATTTTTTCGAGAAGAATTCATATCTGTATTCTATTTTTGAAAATTCTGCATAAAATGTTACAGAAATTAGTCTAATTTTCGCTGCACCATTTGCATGCATTTTTTAAAAGTTAGTCCTTTCATTTGAAAAGAAAAAGCAAAAGTTTATTTCAATTTTAGTTCTTTATTTCAACGTTTACTTTCAGCTTATCTTGGGCTTGTTCACACCACTTTTGAACCCACACACTCCCTAAATTCCAAGTGAGACCAAAATTGGTTTAATTGAACATACATTAACCCCACTTGGGGACCCAAAAACAACTTTGTAACCATGTAGGACATTGGGGTTAGGCATCCAAATAACACCCCCTCTGTTACGCACATTTGAGACATAGTTTTTGTCTTTTAGGGAGCTGAAATCCTCTTTGATTAGAACGGTTGACATCGATTTATCGGGGGGTCTCTTTCTAAGGAGGGAAAGTAGAAAGACTCATTCCGGAAGTATGGGTGGAATGCTACTTTCCACTCTATACTGAAGGACACCAACTCGTTATTCTCGTCACATATGCTCACCACCATACCGGGTGGGATACGACCAAAGAACTGAAGCTTCGGTTTACCTTTCCGGACGTGCTTTGATCGAGGTAGATTAGTTTCCAATATTCTAAGACTCTTTTACCTGGGATCCCTCTTGGTAGAGGGATATCCATTACCTATTTGGTTCTCCATTTCGTATTCCTTGACTGTGGATTTCATCACCCTGTAGAGGATACGATTTGTGTGAGCATCCATATCCTTTAGCTATGTTTTTGCATGCTCCTATACCCCATAGGTTAGTGGGTCTTTTTCATTCTAGAGTGTTTCTTGTTGGTATTCTGACCATTTTATTGCCGCTCCACCTATTGTGGCACGTTGTTGCAATAGATCTTTTTTGAGCTTGTTGTTGGTCTAAGTGCCAGTTTTTGAGAGCTCTCCTTTTGCACACACGGTTGCACTAGGATTTTTTAGCACATTTCATTTTTTCCAAAACCCTTTAGCACTTATACACTTGTCAAAATTGATTCCCAAAGACACTCTCGCCGTCTACAGGGGTAGTCCCCACAGTTCAGTCCATTGGACCCTTCTTGTCGTGCTCGATTGAAATGCACATCTTCGTTGCCGTATATCCATCCCGACACTCCTTACTTCACTTCTGACTCCTTCAAACCGGATACAACTACACATATTGCCCCATTTATCCCTATGGTTGGAACCAATCCTAACATGTTTTGGGGAGGGATCGTCTATGGTGGAACCGCTAGTGGCCCAATGGCTACTGCCACTTCCATTCACACTATGGCCTCCACAAGACCGTCCATCCTTGCTGCTCCTAGACCTACTCCTAGCGCAACAGTGCATCCATCTATTGCATCCATCCCTACCAGTACTAGATCTATTTCAACCAACATTCTTCCAGCCATTGGTTGTACCCTTGGGGGAAGTGACCCGTCCTACCCGATCCATCCACCCTTTACCAGTGGCCCCTCGATCCCCGTTATGACTACCTACCACGTACCCACATTCAGCGGAGGTGGTCCCACAATAGCCACCATGGCCATCACACCAGTCGGTTCGACCATGTCACATTCTCCTGCAAGTTTTCCATCCTCTTGCAAGTTTTCCATTCGGCGGAGATGGTCCATGGGACACACTCCACTTTTACATCGCTCACCTCGACTTTCCTATATTTCTTCCAGCTACCAGTCTGTTATGACAACACCACAGCCTTTTACGATTCCATACTATGTCTGTGTATTTGGTAAATGATTTGATTTAGTAATGAAAACTTGTTTGCAAGCCCAACTTGACTTGAAATGCCTGCAGCGATTCTAATCGGGTCTGTATGTTATTTATAATTGATATGCATTTTGGAAAATAGGGTTTATATGTATAAATTCCCTCGGCATTCGACATTATATTGCAATGTATATGTTTTATTGCTTCACCATTGTTTGTGCATAGCGATTTAGTATTAGATGAATACTATATTAATATGAGCATAAAGATTTGTTTACTAGTTGCATAAATGAATGCGTTGATTACTGCTCATTTATGTAGGACATCGTTCTCATGCCATGCATCTTCCACGATTTTGTTTGCATTCATCACAACATACTGTAATATGGTTTTTAATTCTTGTATAATGAATGTTTAGGGAAAAGGTGTTAAGCCTTCCCACCCGTATGCACAAATGAATGTTTAAGTGAAGCAATTCGCTGTCTCTTTCTTCATCAATGTATAAAATTATGAATGTGTTTTTTACTCAGTAATGTTTATTTAATGTATGCAATACATTGTTAAACCATGTTTGAAAACGCAAGCTTAGAATACAATGCATAGATGAATGCATAGTTCCATGCAATAATAGTAATGGTATTCCTTCTAAGGGAAAAACCCTTATATACTTGAAACATTTTCATTATGTACTGAATGAATTTATTAAACACTCATTTTATATGCACATATATGTTGTTGCGACCTGCGTTATCCATGAGTCACATATTGCCATTGGCGAATACATTCATTTTAACACTAATAGAAAGAACATGACCCTTATTTGAATAAACAATATTCGTCTATCTTAGACTGATATTTATTCATTGATTTAATTCAGAAATCCTATGTAGCAATATGTAGTTTATACTAATGCTCAAAATTTAGCCTAGAATGCCATGTAATTGCATACGATCGATTTTGACTAGATCTACATAGAAGATCAAACTATGTCCAAAATAATAACTTAGAACTACAACAGGTTTGAACTTTAGCATTATCAGGGTTTATCTTTTCTGAAACAAACTCTACTATGAAAGAGTTGATAAACATAAGGTCTAGGCATGTAAACCTTCAGGTTTACATGTCTGCCCTATTTGCATCATTAAAATGCAAGACATAAGATCTTTATTAAATAACGGAATATATTTGAATACAAACACCTGCAATATGAAAACATACCTCAACAAACCCTAGGTTAGCACATGATTCATATCAGTATTATATTAGATTTTATATACATTTTAAGCAATATAGGGGTCTTAATAATGTATATCTACTGCAAATAGAATGTAGGTATTTTCACAGCCAGCCCATAACACAAATAATTCCAGATCTTAAAATATGATCATAAGATAAGCTCATTACAGAGATCTATATGTCTAGCAGAGATTCATGCTCAGAATATATAAGTAACAATACATATAAAGTCAAATATGATACAAATACCATTAAACTGTAAATCGGATATATTCAACATCATATATAAATACTGTCCAAAACAAATACTCTACAAGTTCAAAATATAAACACTTATCTGAATCTACTGACCAGTGGAACCAAGCACAAACCTCCCAGCCTTTGACCAGCAAGATCTCCTTGCTCTCAGGTCACCCCCGAGTTGATTTCATAGTCCCCCAAGTAGAGTATAGATTTTAGTTTACCCTTAACTTGTTATTCCCTGAGTTATTCATGATATTTCAAGGAAACAGGCAACCCAACACCCAACTCAGTACTCCTGAGCTCCAGGGTGCTCTAGGGGATTTTAAGCCATAGCCATGGAGAGAATCACTAAAACATAGTCTAATTAGGTAAATGCAGTACTCCTGCAAGCTTGGGGTAGTTCTCCTACCTGGACACAATTAAGTGTCCAAGCTCATACCAAACTGCATGATTTCTCTTGATCTGAGTCAGTTTGGTCCTCCGAAATCTGCCCTCAATCACTTGCATTCAGGACCAGTTTGGTTCTCCCAAATCTGTCCTCCCTCACCAGCATTCATAGTCTTATATTGGTGTGTTCCCATTCCCATTTCTCTTGTGTGTTCATCTCATGAGATTGTGAATAATGCATAATGAGAGTTTCAATGAGTTTTAACCTTTTATTCTCTTAGGGGAATTTTCCTCATTATACGAATTCTTTTAATTCATTAATCTCTCAATTCTTTTCTTTAGGTTTTTCCAATAATAATTTCTTATTATTATTATTAAGTGGCATTATACCCTCCAACCTTAGGGGACTATGACTCCCTCTTTAATGTGCTGGTCCACATGTTCAATAGAAACCACTTTACCAGATTTCTAAACTTTTATAAGTATAAATGAAATAATACTTAGTAGAAAATATAATAGGGGTTCAAAGTCCAAAATAGGGGTATTGCATTTCCGCTCCCCTTAAGTTTTCACCATCCTCGGTGTTAAATAGTTTTGCAAAACAACAAAAATTAACATAAACAAAATTCAGTTTTTGTCATGGTCTTCATCGAATGGGAAGGGGTATGCTGCTTGCATGTCCCTTTCCATTTCCCAAGTAGCCTCATTAGGCTTGTAGTGCTCCCATTGCACTTTTACCTGAACGATGCTTTGATTCCAAAGTACCACCTCTTCCGATCCAGTATGCATATAGGGTCTATCTGGAAATATCCTTCCGATTCCACCTGAATCACATGCCAGTTTACAATATGCTTAGGATCATATACATACTTTTTTAGCAATGAAACATGAAGCACAACATGTACTTTAAAATTTGCTGGTAAAGCTAACTGATAAAAAACAGGTCCTACTCTAGCAAGTATTTTGAAAGGACCACAAAATTATGGTGCAAGCTTGGAAACCTTGCCCAAGCTCAAAGAACTCTTCTTGGCCTTCACTCTTAGGAATACATGATCCCCAACTTCGAATTCTTTGTTTTCCCTATTCATATCGGCATAGCTTTTATGCCTATCTTGGGTAGTTTTCAGGTTTGTTCCAACTTTTTGCACAATGTTTTCTAATTCAGTTAACATTTCGGGACCCATCACAATCTTATTTACTGGATCGTCCCAAGTCATAGGGTTTTACACTTTCTGCCATACAACACTTTGAATGGGATCATTCCTACAAAAGTTTGGTAACCGTTGTTGTATCCAAACTCAGCTAAATGTAGGTATTTTTCCCACTGCTTCGGATTGTCCATGACATAGAATCGAAGCATGTCCTCAAGGACTCGGTTCACCCTTTCAGTCCTCCCATCAGTTTGTGGATGGTAGGTTGTACTGAAGCTCAGTTTAGTCCCCAAAACTGCAAACAGATCTTTCCAAAAGTGTGAGGTTAATTTGGTGTCCCTGTCGGATATAATCACCTTGGGAATTCCATGAAGTCGAAAGACTTCCTTCATGAAAACCTTTGCAATATTTGTTGCCTTAAAAGTGGATTTGACAGGTATGAAGTTTGGTGCCTTAGTCAACTTATTCACAACAACTATGATTGCATCATGTTGTTTATTGTTTTTAGGCAATCCGGTGATAAAATACATGGAGATGGTTTCCCACTTCCATTCTGGAACTGGTATGGGCTGCAGCAAACCAGCCGGATGCTGATGTTCTATTTTCACCCACTGGCAGTCCATACATTTTGCAATGTATTCAGCAATTTTTGCTTTCAGTCTTGGCCAATAATGTTGTTTTTTAACAGCAGTTAGCATTTTCTGGTAGCTAGGATGACCATAATACGATCTTATGTGAAATTCATCCATAATCAATTGCTTTAAAGCTGGCTGATCCAGTATGTACAGGTTGTTTTTGAACAACAGTAGTTCGTCCTTGGACATGCTGAAATATGTTGCTTGCTGATCTGGATTTTATGCAAGACATTTATGTCTTATATTCAGACATTTTTGGTCTTTTTCAGCTGCTATCCGGATCTACTCTATTAAATCAGATTGAAAATTGTTGATTGATTCCATGGTTAGTAGATGCATGCGTCTACTAAGTGCGTCAGCAATTTTATTTTCCTTACCTTTGATGTGCTGAATTTCAAAGTCAAAATCACTTATGAAGGCCAGCCACCTTGCTTTCCTCCCGTTTAGATTTGGTTGTTCGAAAAGATATTTCAGCCCAATGTGGTCGGTTTTCAACACAAACCTTTTTCCAATAAGGTAGTGCCACCACATTCTCAAGGCAAGAATGATAACAACCAATTCTAAATCATGTGCTGCATAGTTCACTTCATGTGTTTTCATTTTTCTTGATTCATAACCAATTATTGCGACATCTTGCGTAACCACGTCTCCCAATCCATCCTTGCATGCATCCGTGCATACAACAAAATCTCCATAAGGATCTTCCACTTTTAGGATAGGGGCGGAAGTGGGCAACTGTTTCAGCTTTGCGAAACTTGCTTCACACTTGGTTTTCCACAGAAATTTTACTTCCTTCCGTTGAAGCGAAGTAATGGGATGGGATACTTTGGAAAATCCTTCAATAAATTTCCGATAATACCTGGCCAATCCCATGAAAGAGCGGACATCTCTTACGTTCTTAGGAGTAGTCCAGCTCATTATGGCCTATATCTTATCGGGATCCACCGCAATACCCTCTACTGATATAATATGACCCAACTATTGTATTTGGTCCTTATAAAAATCACACTTGGATAATTTGGCATAAAGTTGATTTTCTCTCAAGACTTGCATCACTAGCCTTAAGTGTTCCTCATGCTCCTTTTCATTCTTCGAATAGATGAGGATATCGTCAATAAACACCACAACAAATTTATCCAAGTACCCGCTGAAAAAATTATTCATTCGTCAAACCGAATGGCATCACCACAAACTCATAATGTCCATAGCAAGTTTGGAAAGTTGTTTTTTGCACATCCTCTTCCTTAATCCAGATTTGATGATAACCCGACCTTAGATCAATATTAGAAAAGATAGTAGCACCCCCAACTTGATCGAACAGATCATCTATCCTTGGCAAGGGGTACCGATTTTATATGTTTACCTTGTTCAACTGTCTATAGTCTATGCACAGTCGGAATGTGCCATCTTTCTTCCGCACAAATATTACTGGTGCTCCCCACGGGGACACACTTGGGAGGATATAACCTTTCTCCAACATCTCCTGCAATTGTGCTTTCAGCTCAATTAGTTCAGGTGTACTCATCCGATACGGTGCCTTAGAATTTGGCACGGTTCCCAGGGATAGGTCAATAGTAAAATCCAGCTCTCATCTAGAGGGTAGCTCTGGAATCTCCTCAGGAAACACATCCTTAAACTCAACCAACATAGGATGCTTTATGAAATCTGCACTTTCAGTTTTCTGATTTTCTGTCATGTGGACAGCATACAGTTTGCCCCCTTTTCGTGCATTCCTTTTTAGTTGGAGAGCATAAATTTCCCTTAATTTCACTGCTCTCACGATCCCTTGGATATTTTCCTGTTGTCCCACATCGTTAGTAATTGTAACAGATTTTTGGTATCATTCTATAACAACCCTATGTTTTCCAACCAATCCATACCGATGAGCACATCGTATGATCCTAGTGGCAAAACATTTAAATCTGCACTAGTACAACATTTATATAACTGCAAGGGACACTGATTTATCACCTCAGAAACTTTCCTTTTCGTCCCTGTTTCCATTTGTACCAGCCAAGGCTGCGTGTATTTGTTCTTATTAAGTTTGCATGACACACATAGTTTTGGGTCTATGTAACTCTTACATGCTCCAGAATAAATTAAGATAGACACGGGTTTCCCGGAGAGCATACCTTCAACCTCGATTACTAAAGCTTGATGTTCAGCCTTACGGTTGTTCAATGCAGCATAGATTCTTGGACTCCTTGGTACGTCTTGGACCATAGAAGCCTCTTGCAGATTATTCACAGGTTTACTTCTGTCCTTTTTGTGAGGACAATCATACCATCGATGGTTCTCTCCACAGCCCCAACATTTGATAGGTGGCTTCGATGGTGTTGGTTCTGGTTTTCTGGCACCTTCATTGTTGAACATTTTAGTGGGAGGAACAAATTTGGACTGTGGCTTTCTGCCCTCGAATTTGTTACTAGACAGTGTCCGTGAACTTTGGTTTCTGAAGTGGTTGGGCTTGTGACCCTTCTACCTTATTTCAGATTTATGTTTCTTCTTTTCATTCCACTTCTTGGACACTTCAACTATGTTCTTCCCTTGTTCATAACATAGTCTATATTTCCTAAAAGCATCTTCCAAGGTCTTGGGATCGTTAAACTCTATCCGATCTTTGTATCCAAACATAAAACAATTTAGGAAACGCTGAATTATGACTTTTTCATCCTGAATGTATGGAACATACTTCAGCAGTTATAGGAATTTACTGATTAGCTCTTCCATGTTTTGTTATCCTAGCTTGAGGTCGTAGAAATATTTTACCTTTTTTTCGAAGTACCTTTCAAACAGGTACTTCTGTTTGAAGAAGGTTGCAAAATTCTTCCACTTTACCTTCTTCTCCTTGATCAAGCGGATCAGCTTGAGATCGTCCCACCAAGTTGATGCTTTACCCTACAGGTTGAAAACAACAATTATAGCCTTGATGAGGTTGGAATAATCGAACATGCATAGGTACTTTTCCATGTCTCTTAGCCACAGCTCTGCTTCTTCTCCATTTTCAATCTCTCCGTTAAAAGTAGGAGGCTTGATCTTCCGCAATTCTGAATGTAAGTGATGTACTTTTCCTGTTTTATTTTTCTTCTTAGGAATGTACTCTTCAGAATCCTCACCCTGTGACTCTTCATCACTGACGTCCATATTAAAACTAGCAGAATTTGTTGGAAGTGTAGATTTGAACTTGGAATTTCTTTTCGTGACCTGTTTTTCTACATGTTGTTCCTCTGGTGTTGGGAGGTGACTGTTCTCTTTTTTCGTCAACTTTTGCATTAGGATAGCATTGATTTCTCGTTGTTCTTCAAAATTCTTAATGTTGTCTTCTTTGATGCTTATTAATTCTGCTTTCATACTTTTCATTGTTTCCAACATCTCATTGGATGGTGTTGCTCTTAGTGGAGAATTTGGATTTCTTGCATGCCTGCTGGCCATCTCTCCGTGTTGACTGGATGTTTCTATAGCTAGCCCGCCTTCTTTCTCTACAGAATTTAATTCTTCCATTAAAGTTTCATCCGCTCTGCTATCTAAGTGTGGCCAACCAGTGGTTTGTTAGACTTTATAAACCGCAAGGTAGTTAAAAAAATATTACAGGCAGTATGCTACAGGAAAATATTTAAGCATTTATATAAAAAAAAATTAAAAGCACAAAATCCACGCAATGAGCTTAAGGTCCTAGTGTAGTGACCGTGCTCTGATATCAATTTGTCATGTCTCCTCTTACCAAAATTTTGTTTTGCACGGGCCTACAATCCTACATTTATGTTCATGGTTACGCCATTAGATAATAATTATACTTAGAAATATATCAAAAGCATAACAATTTAAGTAATTATGTCACACCTTCTTCGGAGATGCTTGTCATGACTTTTTACCGAAGTGCTATAGTCTTCCAAACTATACGCACCCTTACATCTTAAGTGTCATAACACTAACATACTTGAACAAGCGTGTGTGACGTGGAGGTCCCTTATGCCGACATGATGACACATCTTGACCTCTATAAAATGCAACATTGAACACATGCTACCTAACTATCCCAAGAGTGTAACAACTCAATGACATGCCTAAGCAGCATACGCTTAATACATAAATAGATAGAACAATGTTTCCTAACGATACATAAGCACATACATGAGTCCTATGTTCATTATTGTCCTGCAACCATAATACAATTACATTAATAATAGTTTCACCATTTGACAACCATACTCTTCATCCATCCATTTATCTAGGTTGACCACCTACACATGCCATCATGTGTTAATATTGTTATTAATATTACAAACATTCAAAAATGCAATGGCTTCATGATTCATTAACCATTTATAACATTGATTATAAAATATATAAATAAAATGATAATGGTCACATATATAATTATATGTATGTATTAATACATAGTCCCTATGTATTGATAACATTTACATATCATACCAATTAAAACTTGGATTTATATTTCCTTAAATACAAAGGTCAAACTACATTGCAAGCTAATGTAAGTTCGACTCATTAATATAACCATATATATTGATTCGCGGCCATAATATTGTTAGGATATTTAGACACTTAGGAGTTAGTTAAGATCAACTTGTGTAATATATCCGTTAGGGATAGTGTGTTTCTTTAGTATGCATTAGTATGCATTTGTAAATACTTAATCCGATGGTCACGATATGTTCCCGATATAGAGTGATCCGACGGCTCAACTTCTCTTAGATCAAACCTAACCTTGATCCGTGGCTTAACACCTGATTGGTCCATGATCTCTATTTAAAGAGCATGGAGGTTCATTGTTTTTTTGATCGATTATGAGAAGCTCATTTGTAACTTTCTTTTTTTGCATAATGAATTGTCCCGTAGAAGCTATTTGGCCAGGGCCGTGGAGTGTTTCCCTCAAGAGGGTTTAAACCACGTCAAAACATCGGTGTGTTGATCTGTGATCTATTTGTGTGAAGTGGTTTCTCTTGGTGTTCGTTCCTTTGGTAGTACCCTGTGTACCTGAACATGGTATCAGAGCTTTTATTAAGAGCCGCTTCCGGTTATGATCTAGATCTTGAACTGTTGTTGTCGAAACTCGAAAGGGTTTCTGGTTCTGGTATTTTTGTGCATTTTTGCGCTATGGGAGATGTTCCATTGCGTCCAGAGCATCATTTCCATTGGGAAATAGTTTTCGTTTGATCGAAAATGATTCCCGGTTGCTCCAGAAATGCGTATTTCAGCAGATCTGAAGGTATAATGTTACAGTGACGCATTTTTTATTTTATGTTTTTAAAAGAAAAAAATATCATATTTTATCATTTTTTTACTGTTAGATTTTTTTGGGTTCAGATTGTTGCTTTCCCTTCTACGTATGCTCTTTTCCGTGCACCTTGAGCGATCTCGGCAAATCAAAAACAGAAAGGGAAAGGGTTTTTCTCGGCTGCGTATGCTCTTTTCCGTGCACCTTGCGCGATCTCAGCAAATCAGAAACAGAAAGAAAACGTAGACTTTCCGGGAAAGCTAACGAGATCTAACTCCACAAGCGCGAAAAAGTTTTTTTTGTTTCGATTTGTGGTGTGTTTTGCAAGAAAAAGGGAAAGCACGCAAATCGAGCAAGAAGAGTAAAAAAAAAAAAAACTCTTCCTCATTCCCATATTTTACATACCTTTTAATCTAGCTCACTTGGTTTAAAGTTGCTTTATTCCTTAATAGGTCTTGATTTCAAGTCTTAGGAAGTTACTTTTAAAAGAAAAAGTGCATGCAATTTCTATTTTCCAGTTACTTTATTGTAAAAGTGCATCTCACTTAAATAATAAAAAATAAAAATACAAGTGAGTCACTTAAGTTTTTTTATTGTTGCACTATTTAAAAGTAATATCATTGTAAAAATGAAATCACTTATTTTACAAAAGTGGTTCACTTAAAGCAACTTTCTTGTAAAGTGATTGTCAAAAGGTTCATCTTAGGAAAATGAGGGTTCTTTTTTTTTGCTGGACATTCTCTAGCTGCCACGTCACTATTGGGGACATCTTCAACAGTTTCTTTGTTCAAACATAACTTCATCATACAGAGTCAGTTTTCAGTGCCTTTTTTTTTAAATCGCCTATTTTTTTGAGCTCTTCACATCCAGACTATTGGTTTCTGCTTTTACATCCATTAATTTACAAATATGGCCACCCCTTGTGATATTCTACTTAACAGTTTCAACTATTTCTCATGGAAATCTCATATGGAGGATATTTTACGAAGTAGGGGACTTTTCATAATTACCTCAGGGAAAGAAACCAAACCCACTGATGATGATAAGAAAATAAAATGGGCAAATAGATGTGACGAAGCTCGTGGATTGATTGGGATGTCAATCTCTACTGATTTGTGATTCCACATATCTGGAATTGATGAACCTGATGCTGCTTGGGACAAGTTGGAATCTGTGTTTAGTAAACACAATGAAATTCGAGGTCACCAACTCGAAAATGAGTTGATTTATTTAAATCCAAGAGACTTTTCATGCATTCAAGATTATTTATCTATGTACAAAACTCTTAAACTCTTATGTGCAGAATGTAAGATTAAGAGGGAAGACAAACAATGCACTTATCATATTCTTTCCAAACTTGGACCTGTATATTCCGTTTTTGTATCTACATTTTACTCCATGAAAGAATCCTTGAATGCAGCTAGCTATCCAGAGCCTAGTCTTGAATCATTTTTTGATTCCTTGATTAGAGAGCAAGATAAACTCATTCATCTTGGAATAATAAACAATGCAGATACATCTGGGAAAGCCTTATTGTCCCAACAGAAAGAAAAGTCCAAGCCTCCCAAGAAACAAAATTTTCGCAATAATAAGTCAAACAAGGGTCCAAAACCCTCTCAGTTAGCTCCTTCTTTAAAAAATAACAAAGGATCCAAGACAAAAGGAAAGAAGACTGAGCGTCATTGCAACTATTGCGGGAAAGATAATTATGATGAATCTAAGTGTTTCAAGAAGATGGCAGCCTTGGAAGCAACAATGAAGAAGCACCACATCAGCCTAGATTCACCTTCAGAATCTACCTCTCATGGACATGCACTTTGTGCTTCTGGTTATTCTTATAATGCATCTTCTTCTTCCACTTCAAATGAATGGCTCATTGATTATGGAGCATCTTATCATATGGCTAAGGATCAAGCCATCTTTTCTACTATGCATGAATGTAACACCAAACAAATATTTGTTGGTGATGATAGATCTCTAAGTGTTGTAGGAGCTGGAACAGTTCCAGTAGATAATGGTCATTTTAGTGATGTACTATGTGTTCCAAGAATTTCTTGCAATTTGTTATCAGTCTATCAGATCACTCATTCTGGTGAAGGTAAAACTGTGACCTTTACACCTCACCAAGTTGTAATCAAGGATTTTAAAGATCCTCAACAGGTCCTAGCTACCGGAATTGTTGATGATATTACCAGGTTGTACAAGTTTAACAACTTTGGGTCATCACCTTTCCCTTCAGTTTTTGTTGCTCATAGTGATAACTTGAGCAAACTTTGGCATGAGCGATTTGGTCACTTAAATTATCGCTCATTGCAACAACTATGTAAATACAATATGGTGACAGGTCTTCTGATGGTATCTTGTAGGGATGGTGTTTGTTCCGGTTGTGTACTCGGAAAACATCATCGGGACAGTTTTGACAAACGTGCCTCTTGGCACGCCTCGGTTCCCTTGGAGCTTATGCATAGTGACCGGTGTGGTCCTCTTCCATCTGCTTCCTTTTCTGGTTTCAAATATTTATTAACTTTCATTGATGATTACACCAGACGCACTTGGGTTTATTTCCTAAAACTTAAGAGCGAAGTATTTAACATGTTCTTGGCCTACAAGGCCCTTGTTGAAAAACAATCTGGTCATCAAATTATTAAGTTAAGATCTGACAATGGAGGAGAATATGTTAACAAAAAGTTCACTACTTTCTGCACTGAACAAGGCATCCAACAATAGCACACTGTTCCATATACACCACAACAAAATGGCGTAGCTGAGCGGAAGAACCGCACCTTAAAAGAAATGTCTAATTGTATGATCCAATCTAAGGGATTAAGTCTTCAATTTTGGGCCGAAGCCATAAATTATGCAAATTACATAGTTAATCGCACCCCCACTAAAACATTACAAGGTATAACACCGGGAAAAGCATGGAGTAAAACTAAACCTGATGTAAGTCACTTCCGTGTGTTTGGTAGTGAAGCATGGGCTCACATTCCGGATGAAAAATGGAAAGCATTGCAGCCTAAAAGTGAAAAGTGCATATTTGTTGGATATTCTGAAGATGTAAAAGGTTATAGACTTCTTCAACCACATTCTCATGATATAATCATTAGAAGAGATATTAAATTTGATGAAAATCTCTTGGCCTGCGAGCCCAACTCGGCGATTGTGCCATCTTTGGCCTGCGAGCCTGATTTGGCGTTTGTGCCTTCTTCTTCTTCTTCCAACTTCCTTGACAAGTTTCCAACTCTAGTTTCTGATGATGACAATGAGGATGAAAATCCACCTCCGCGTACTCATGTTCCTCCAGTTGCACCAGCACAAGTGCTTCCTCGATGGGTCCGTTCAACATGTGAAGCAGTTGGTGATCTTGCTGGTGATCTTAGAGATCAACATTGAACACGTTCTCAGTTTCAGTGAGCCTCTTCTCTTTTGGCTCAAGTTTCCGAGAATCATGATCCAAAAACTTTTGTAGAAGCTTCAGGGAATCCAGATTGGGATGCAGCCATGGATGAAGAATATCGTTCCTTAATGGTGAACGATACTTGGGATCTTGTACCTCTTCCAAAAGGAAGAAAACTTGTCAGATGTAAATGGCTCTATAGAACTAAGTATGCATCAGATGGAAGCGTTGAAAGACTTAAGGCAAGGTTAGTTGCCAAAGGTTTTTCCCAAGTTGAAGGGATTGACTACAATGAAACCTTTCCTCTCATCGCAAAAATGAACTCCATCCGCCTTGTTCTTTCCCTTGCAGCCTTACATAACTGGGAAGTCCATCAAATGGATGTCATGTCTACCTTCTTACATGGTGATTTACAGGAGGAAATTTACATGGAACAACCTCCTGGATATGTTCAGAATAACTCTAGCCTTGTCTGCCGCCTTAAGAAATCCTGATATGGCCTTAAGCAAGCTCCTAGAGCTTGGTATGCCAAAATGGATAACTTTCTCCTTGACACTGGTTTTTCTAGATGCCATTCTGACCTCAATGTCTATACCAAGAAAGTAGGAAACCATCTCATCATAATTGTTCTATATGTTGATGACCTTATTCTTACTGGTAGTGACCCTAAGCTTATAACCCATGTGAAATCCAGTCTTAAACAAAATTTTGAAATGTCAGACTTAGGACATTTGCATTATTTTTTTGGTCTCCAAGTCCTGCAAACCAAAGAAGGAATCTTTCTTTCTCAGTCTAAGTATGCTTGTGAACTTCTTCGTCACTTTCACATGGAAGATTGTACACCAGCCCCTTCTCCCTTCCACTCTGGAGTCAAACTTTCTACCACTTGTACTTCACCTGAAGTCGATGCCACCTTATATCGTCAGCTTGTTGGTAGTCTCCTATACTTCACTCATTCTCGTCCTGACCTTTCCTTTGCCGTTGGTCGTGTTACCCGTTATATGCAGACACCTCATGAAGGTCACTAGAAAGCATCTAAAAGAATACTTCGATATATTTGAGGTACAGTTCAGTTTGGGATTCATTATAGTACAGGGGGGAAACCTTTGATGGTTGGTTTCACTGATTCAGATTGGGCCAGCGATCCTGATGATTGAAAGTCTACTGCAGGTTATGTTTTCAGTCTGGGATCTGGACCTATTACTTAGGCTTGTAAGAAACAAAAATCTCTTGTTCTTTCTTCAGCAGAGGTAGAATATCGAGCAGCAGTTAATGCCAGTCAGGAAGCTTTATGGCTTCGACAAATCCTTTCAGAGTTTGGATTCGAGCAGCAGCAGCCTACTCCACTTTGGTACGATAATCAAAGTGCCATCAAGTTTTCCAAATATCCAGTTCTACATCAACGAAGCAAACACATTGAGATACATATGCACTTCATTAGAAATCTTGTTCATGATTGTGTTCTTGAAGTGCTCTTTTGCCCTACAAATGATCAAGTTGCAGACATCTTCACCAAGTCTCTTACAGAAGCAAAGTTTTCTAAACTTCGATCTATGTTAGGAGTTCAGGAACTTGTCATTAAGGGGGGATAGGCTCTAATGCCTCCTTCCCTCTCGTAATAGTGTCACTTTTGTAAATCCTTCAATCCTATCCCAAGTTGTTCTTAAGGGGGGATGTTAGGATATTTAGACACTTAGGAGTTAGTTAAGATCAACTTGTGTAATATATCCATTAGGGATAGCGTGTTTCTTTAGTATGCATTAGTATGCATTTGTAAATAATTAATCCAATGGTCACGATATGTTTCCGAAATAGAGTGATCCGATGGCTCAACTTCTCTTAGATCAAACCTAACCTTGATTCGTGGCTTAACACCCGATTGGTCCATGATCTCTATTTAAAGAGAATGGAGCGTCATTGTTTAGTTGATCGATTATGAGAAACTCATTTGTAACTTTCTTTCTTTGCATAATAAATTGTCCCATAGAAGCTATTTGGCCGGGGCCGTGGAGTGTTTCCCTCAAGAGGGTTTAAACCACATCAAAACATCAGTTTGTTGATCTATGATCTGTTTGTGTGAAGTGGTTGCTCTTGGTGTTTGGTCCTTTGGTAGTACCCTGTGTACCCAAACAAATATAAAACTTGTAAATAGAAATGTGTGTAAATATATATATAGTCCTATATATATATTTATATACGATACATAGCACTCCTTCTAAGGCTTATCGATCCATCCCATAAGCATATACTATAAGGTATATATAACAATGAAAACGTTAGCCTAAGGCTCAACGCACATACTTAAACATTTAATTCTTGGTTTAAAAATAAGCGGTCGCTAATGGAAGCCGACCCTACCACACAACGTAGCTCATTCTCCAACCGTTAACACTTAGAGTTTTTGGTTGAGACCGGTCCATGCAACTTTACGACAAGGCGTCAATAATACCGCGTTGACATGGCATGGCACCTACGAAAGAACGTAGCACCACCCCACGTTACTAGTGTATTACTGTTGTATGACTCAATGGGTTCCAAGCTAGCTCGCACCAATCGATGGCCTGCGTGGTTCGTGGCTTGCGCCACACAAGCTTGACCAATCCATCCACACATTTTAAACCTGTTACTGGCTGCCATGTGGGAAGGTGATTTTGCTTCCTTCTCACATGGAAGGACGGTCACACACTTGTTGCGTTAAATGTTTGGCGACGTGGTGAAAAAGGTGGCTGGTTCCATTAATGGAAATCCGTCAGTGGGATGCTACACCGAGGCATACTGTACATCAACTTTGTGTTGGATTAAAACCTCCCTTCATTTTCATCCGTCGATGGTGATGCGGGACAATGCATGGATTTATGTGACAAGTTTTACACTGTCGATTGTTGGCGATGGAATTTCTCACCCAGCCCTTTCACGTCTGCAGTAACTCCATTACTCTACCGGTCACAATGGTCTCCACCTTCTCTCCCCAGTATTGAGCGTTGATAGTCCTTTCACTTGGCATTTGTCTGAGTGTTGTCCTGTTGCGCTGAGGGCTTCGGATATGCACGATGTAAGGTGTATGAGCTACCCATCTATGGCACATTCATTTCCTGAGATGCATACGGCACCAGTTAGCACCATCTTCAGCGTGGTCACCACTTGGAATGTGAGTTACAGTGTTTACGCCTTGCACCATATTTACGTTTTTATGTGTAGTCATTGTTTACTGTAAGTTATGTTTACGTTTTGCAATGTAAAGTGCCAAAGTTTGACCCTTGTGGTGTTACTATGACAGGTGCAACCGGAACCGAGCTGCGCTGCGACTCTTTGCTTCACTAGGTAATGTCACATTTCACTCTTGTTGCAGCTTCGTCGTAGCAATGTTGAAATTTCATTATCAGTTGCTTTTGGTATCCCTGAGGTTTGAACTCGTGCCACGCTGTAATGTGCAGGGAACCAATGGTAAGGGTGGATTTGAAGCGCTCCCGCGAGCTGGTAACCAATGTGGGGTCATGGCGACTTGCTAAGCTCAATAGGTAACTCGCCGACCCAACTGCCTCGGGTTTGGTTCAACCCGTTGTTGGAGGTAGATTTACTAAAAAGTTGTGAGTTAAGGTTAGGGTTTTCTCCTGCTTTCGTCTTTGAGTCTTTTAAAGAGCACGACCCTTGGCCAAAATGATAGGGCATAACGCCAGTCACAGAGAGGGTCGTAGTGACCTCTAGGTGCTCCATCGTCATCGCAAGGTTGTTGTACACTTGAAGAAATGTAGTCTAGGGGACTCCCCACTGTCATGCATAGTCGAAAAGCATTCCAACGACGCGCTGCCCATGGTAGAGGCGTCGGGATTCTATGTAACCGAATTTTTTGTAATTAATGTGGCAATGCCACAACCTTTTATGTTTCCATACTTTGTCTGTGTATTTGGTAAACAATTTGATTTCGTAATGAAAACTTGTTTGCAAGCCCAGCTTGACTTCAAATGCCCGCAACAATTCTAGTCGGGTCTGTATGTTATTTATAATTGATATGCATTTTGGGAAACAGGGTTTCTATGTAGAAATTCCCTCGACATTCGACATTATATTGCAATGTATATGTTTTATTGCTTCACCACTGTTTGCACATAGCGATTTAATATTAGATGCATACGATATTAATATGAGCATAAAGATTTGTTTACTAACTGCATAAATGAATGCGTTGATTATTGCTCATTTAAATAGGACATCGTTCTCATGCCATGCATCTTCCACGATTTCGTTTGCATTCATCACAACATACTGTAATATGGTTCTTAATTCTTGTATAATGAATGTTTAGGTAAATGCGTTAAGCCTGCCACCCGTATGCACAAATGAATGTTTAAGTGAAGCGATTCGATGTCTCTTTCTTCAGCAATGTATAAAATTATGAATGCTTTTGTTACTCAGTAAAGTTTATTTAATGTATGCAATACATTCGTAAACCATGTGTGAAAACGCTACCTTAGAATACAATGCACAGATCAATGCCCAGTTCCATGCAATAATAGTAATGGTATTCCTTCTAAGGGAAAAACCCTTATATACTTGAAATGTTTTCATTCTGTACTGAATGCATTTATGAAACACTCATTTTATATGCACATATATGTTACTGCGACCTGGTTTATCCATGAGTCGCATATCGCCATCGGCGAATACATTCATTTTAACATTAATAAAATAAACATGACCCTTATCTGAATAAACAATATTTGTCTATCTCAGATTGATATTTATTCATTGATTTAATTCAGAAATCACATGTAGCAATATGTAGTTTATACTAATGCTCAGAAACTTAGCCCAGAATGCCATGTAATTGCATACATTCGATTTTGACTAGATCTACATAGAATAACAAACTCTATCCAAAATAATAACTCAAAACTATAACAGGTTTGAACTCTAGCATTATCAGGGTTTATCTTTTCTGAAACAAACTCTACTATGAAAGAGTTGATAAACATAAGGGCTAGGCATGTAAACCTTTAGGTCTACATGTCTGCCCTATTTGTAGCATTACAATGCAAGACATAAGATCTTTATTAAATACTGGAATATATTTGAATACAAACACCTGCAATATGAAAACATGTCTCAGCAACTCCTAGGTTAGCACATGATTCATATCAGTATTATATTAGATACTATATACATTTTAAATAGTATAGGGGTCTTAATGTTGTATATCTACTGCAAATTGAATGTAGGTATTTTCACAGCTAGCCCATAACACAAATAATTCTAGATCTTAAAAGATGATTATAAGATAAAATCATTACAGAGATCTAGATTTCTAGCAGAGATTCATGCTCAGAATATACAAGTAACAATACATATATAGTTAGATCTGATACACATACCATTCAACTGTAAATCAGATATATTCAGCATCATATATAAATATTGTCCAAAACAAATACTCTGCAAGTTCAGAATATAAACACTTATCTGAATCTACTGACCAGTAGAACCAAGCACAAACCTCCCAGCCTTTGACCAGCAAGATCTCCTTGCTCTCAAGTCACCCCCGAGCTGAGTTTACAGTCCCCCAGGTAGAGTATAGATTTTAGTTTACTCTTAACTTGTTATTCCCCAAGTTATTCAACATATTTCAAGGCAACAGGAAACCCAACACCCAACTTAGTACTCCTAAGATCCAGGGTGCTCCAGGGGCTTTTAAGCCATAGCCATGGAGAGAATCACTAAAACACAATCTATTAAGGTAAATGCAGTACTCCTTCCAGCTTGGGGTAGTTCTCCTACTTGCACACAATTAAGTGGCCAAGCTCATACCAAGCTGCATGATTTCTCCTAATCTGGGTCAGTTTGGTCCTCCCAAATCTTCCCTCAATCACTTGGCTTCAGGACCAATTTAGTTCTCCCAAATCTATCCTCCCTCACCAACATTCATAGTCTTAGATTGGTGTTTTCCCATTCCGATTTCTCTTGTGTTTTCAGCTCATGAGATTGTGAATAATGCATAATGAGAGTTTCAATGAGTTTTCACCTTTTATTCTCTTAGGGAAATTTTCCTCATTATATGAATTCTTTTAATTCATTAATCTCTCAATTCTTTTCTTTAGGGTTTGCCAATTGTCTCCAATAATAATTTATTCTTCTTATTATTAAGTGGCATTATCCCCTCCAACCTTAGGGGACTGTGACTCCCTCTTTAATGTGCTGGTCCACATGGTCAATAGAAACCACTTTATCAGATTTCTAAACTTTCCTAAGTATAAATTAAATAATACTTAGCAGAAAATATAATAGGGGTTCAAAGTCCAAAATAGGGGTATTACAAAAATAAAGACGATATTTTCATAAATGAGTTAAAAAATGATGTGTTTCCTCTATCTACTATAGACAATATAGAATACCTCTATCATAATTTTACTACGGTCCTCTCATCTTCCATTAACAAGTTCTCCATCGAAGTTTCAGGTAAAAAGAAAAATCAAATAACTAACCCATTGTATGATAAAGAATGTAAAAATGCAAGAAGAGCCATCAAGGAAACTATTGAAGAGTTTCTAAAAGTTGAGAAGATAAATAGATACATATCCCCAATTAAAAGAAGAAGAAAAAAACACTATATAAATAAAAAGTAGGAAAACATTTTACAAGTAATGGAAAAGCAAAAGATAATAAAACTAGAGGCAAATTCGAACTAGTAAAAGCAAAGATAATAATATGATTTCTTTAAAATATTGAAATTCCTATCTTAAAAATATTTGAATCCCCTGATGAGATAGATGGCATTCACACCCTCCTTATAGAGGAATAATTTTTCCTGTTAGAAGACATTGATTTGGGGGTTAAGTGCTTTGCAATTGGAAAAGCTATGAACATTGAAGGATGCCAAGCAGAGATCATAAAAATTGGAGGGTTTGTCCTTATTCCTTGTATCCACATACTCTTCAATCTAGAGGTCAAGAAAGGTTTCCCTAATCCTTGGACTCAGAACCTCATTATCTCTATTAAAATTTAGGGTTTCAGTTTATATTTAATACATGTTATTCTCTTACCTGATCTCTGGAGAGACATTTCTTCTCCTAATGATGAGCCTGACATAGAGGCTCGAAATGTCGATATTGCTCCAACATAAACGCAGCCATCCTTACCTTTTGAAGTTGACTCATTATCTCTATATTTAAAATGGTGATAAAAATAACCCCTCTAATTATCGGACCATTATGTTTAGTCATTTCTTAGCAAAGCCCTACAATCTCATTTTAGAAAAGAAAATCAACGGATGGATAGAAAGTGAAGGTAAGCGAGGTAAAGGTCAGGTGTGCTTTAGAAGACACCACTCTACCATGGACCACCTCATTACGCTAAGGATCATTGCACAGGAATGTAGTAGTAGAAAATCCAATCTCTTTTGTTGATTTGTGGACTTTAGGAAAGCTTTCGATACAATGCCTAGAAATAACTTGTCAAAACCCTAAAATTTCTGAAAAATTTAAAATTTTTAAGGTAGCAATAAATGTTATTAGATGCATTCCTTGATCTGTTTGTGTTAATTAAATGATCATAAATATGTTTGAATTGATCTGTTAATGTACTTAAATGTTATTATGGTTATCTCTTTCCTGTTAATGGTTGTTTTATTGTGTCGTAACCTCCAGGGGAACTTGCCATAGCAGGCTGGGCTTACTTAGCTTACGAGCTAATGCATCAAACTGTTTTCCTCTTTACAGATCTACAGGTAAGGTGCGGTCGCGACAATTATATCTTTAAAGCGTTACAATCCAATTAGCTGTACCAAAAATTATTCGAATAAAAGGTCTTTGCTCACTCAGTTTTTAGGTGTTTGAAGGTAGCATTCTGCAAACAAACTTCTCTATTCTTTCTATTATTGAATTTGAAACCTCTAGCGATGATGATGGCTGTATTTCTGAAGTATCCAAGAATTAAACAACTCTGTGGAATAATTGCCATTGATGATGTTACTGTACTGCAGGTGCGCCTCATATTTAGCATAGTAAAATAATTCTCTTACCTGTTGTCAGCATTAATTAGATATTCTATCATTTACGAGTCTCCTTCTAATCATCTCAGGCTTGTATAAGTTGAACAAATTATTTTTATATCAATGATTCTAAATTTATAAGCTTATCCGGAGTGATTTGTTTAAATGTTTATAAGTAATCTGAAGTAGTTAAATACTGGTTATGATAATTTGGAATTGTCGTAACAGGTTTCTATTCAACCAAAAAGGCGCTTGCATTGCACCCCTATCTTTATTAACTTTTCTAAAGCATTTAATAACTCTTCTTTATTTTTAGAATACTCCATGACTGGGTTTTTAAAACGATGTTTATAATTTCAGTTATGATCAAATCATGCATTGCAACTATCAAAATCACCAAGCAATAATTCATATTACTCTTGCTATGATTTTATTTGGCATCAAGATGAAGTTCCCATTGAATGTTAAATGCTAAAACAATTATTTTATTAATGGGTCGTAGACAAAGTGAGGTTACTCATTATACAACGTTTGATAGCAATGATCAAAATCATGGTTTCAATCATATGGTGTCACGACCCTATGGAATATCCATAATATCCTTTTTATTTGGCACCATGATGAAGTTATCGTCGTAAACAAACTATGTAATAGTTACCCAATGCATGAGAAATATTAAAGGGATACGTGGCTAATTCCCATCCGAGTATTCATCTCATATGAGGTTGACAAACCCTACTCCTTACCATTTCTTCCCTCGCCTTCGGGCTCGGCCGCTCTGTGGGTTTTCCTGTCCAAAACTTGCCGAAACCATGGTGGTATCTACTTTCCACACTGTTATAGCTCATTGTGCTTGTCCATTGCTAAGGTTTAAGAGTCGTGTTTTTGCTTTTTAACAGTTATAGTATTCTTGTGAGAACCCTAGGGTTCTATCCTTTCTGTTACTAGTTTCATACCAGTCACGGCTTCCATTGTTGCATCCCTTTTACTTATTCCTGTAACCACCTGCATCTTTGAATTCGCCATATCCTTCTCTGGTGGCCAAGGTTAGGGTTCCCACTTAATCATTCGTGGCTTCAAGACCAATCACTGTGGTTGTCTCTTCATTCAAATTTCTGGTGAGCTAAAACCGTGGCTTCGTAGTGTTATAATAAAAAGATTGTTGTTTCTTTTGTTGAGAAAATAGACGGTAACTGGTTTGTTGTTTTCTGTCCTAAGCAAGTATTGAACACTCCAGAAGGTGTACAGGACGCAGCTCTCGGCATCTCGCTCCTCCGGGTAAGCCTGGTCCTTACCATGGCATTTTCTCCTTGGGGTTTTGTTTGGGTGAAAAGGTTTTGGTCTTCGAAGGACATGAACCTACGGCTATCGTTGTTCTGTTGAGTCTTTTAATAGCTTGACCTTGCAAAAATCTTGACAGGTTTTATCCATGTCATAGGATAGAGGCATTGTGGCTTCGGCTGACTGTAAATTAATGGTCTCCCTTAGGGTATTGTAGGTTTCTTACAAACGTGTTGTTATATGTTAAAGCGTAGAGAACAAGGCTAGAAGCCTGTTCTGAATATGGGGTTACGACCCTGTGGTTTTACCTTCATTACTGTACTCACGAAGGATTTTAGGGTGTACCACCCAGGTTTTTATTTAAATTTAACTCAATATAAAGTTGCCCGTTGAATTGGCTTGTTTAAGGGCATTTGTTACTTCATTGTTCTGTACTATGTTTTGTTTTTAAAACCACTTCTACAGGAGTTGTGCACTCGGCTGTTAGTAAAACAATGTATCAGCTAAAAGGTTTATTCCTATGTCTTTCCTGTGTAATTTAAGGTTTAGAAATGTCTTGGTACAGTCATTCTGTATGACGAGCTAGTGTATGTTGTGTGCTTTGACTTTCTATAACAAGTTTTCATCAATTGACGAGGCTACAGCCATCGATAATTTTGTTGTATGGATTTGAATGTTTGCAAATTGTCTGCATTCCCTGTTGGTATTTGATACTATGTATAGTAATAGGAAATGGTTACGTTTCTAAAACTCTTATTTAAGTGAAAAGGTGACACGGCCGTGAGTGAAAGCATGGTCATGCTTCTCAGCGTTTTTTCTTTTATGTGTTTAAGTGGTAATGATAGGGATGTGTGTTAAGTAGCTCTGTCAAGTTGGGGTTTTTCCCCAGGTTTGGATAATATAATTTGTGAATTTAAACTCTTGCTTCTTTGGTGGTTTTAATACACACCAAGATAGGTTCTGCGTTTTACAATCTACAATGTAGTGGAAAGGAGCTACGTCTGCGGTCGAGTCATTGTAATACTAATCAAAATTTAAACACTTGTAATAAATTTCTTATTGTTAATAAATAAAGTAGTAGGGTTTGATTCCGAAATGGTTTGGTTCAGATGCTATCTATGTAGGTACGATTTCTAAAATTTGATAATTATTCTATTGTTAAGATAACACTCTGTCGATACTGTACATTCACATGAAGGAATTGAGCTCGATAGTGAGCTAAAACTACTGTGCTGATAAAAAGATTAAGACTAAAAATAAAAATACTACTTGGTTTAAGCTCGGCCTCGAGCTAGTTATCGTTCTGTCTTTGTTTGATTCTGTTTAAAGTTTAATAACTAGATCAAACTCCACCGAAGGTTTCTTGTTGTAGAAAAACTGGAAAAATAGATTCTAAACAAACTCCACGGTCACAAATATTTTGTTTAAATAACTAATCAGTTTGTTTTAGTTAGGACTCTGTAAAAAATAGTTAAACAGGTGAAAAACATTGCTATACTGTTATTTCTAGTTCAAGGTTGAGTTGAATAAAAGTTGAGCGAGTCCTTTCATATGTTCTGTCGGAAAATAAATAAACTTACTAATATAATTTGATTAGTCCATTATCGTGATAGATAATAACCTGTACACTAGTTAGCTATGGTTTGTACTTATTAGATTATCTATGAGAATAAATTTACTGTGGTTATACGGTTATCTATATTTCGGTTTCTATAATTGTTTTAACGAGTTTATTTCCAGAAAAATATTTACTGTATAATTAGCCTATACTTATCTATTTAACAATTGTAATAACCAAGTGTAAGATCACAATAACATCCTATAACTTCTAAAAATATCAAAGCGTATCACGCATAAAACAATTACTTGAATTGTAAAATAATAGTGATATTAGGAAATTTCTAAGACATAATCATTCTGCAGAATCTATCTACTAACAATACAGAGATGCTAACTTTTACTAAAATAATTACTGTTCAGACATAGAAGAGATAGTCATAATCTACATTTATATTTACTCAATAAACAGCAGGAAGAAGTGACAGAACTTGTGTCAACTGTAGACAACAACAGCAATGGGAGGCTGTTCCTCCCTACCAACTCCTGGAGAGTGCCCAGACAACACTTCTCAGGACCCCCGAGCTTGCTCTGGTCTCACTGGCTGGATCTAGGTGCAGCAAAACAATTCACTCAGCCAAACAGCTACACTGGAACCAAGTTACTGCAGCATCTCAGATCAAACACTCCCTTACTGTATTTTCCCTCTTCCTCAATGGGACTCCTGAATAGCATTCACCTGAATGTATTCTCCCTCCAGAACAATGTTGAACCCCCAGCTCAGTTCATTGAGTACTATTTAAAAGATTGCCTAGGTCTTAGTTGGGTTAACTGTCATTAATGAGCCACCTGCTCAGATTCCACTTTCTTGGGGAATCATGACCCCAAAATATAGGGAAGTTGCCACCTGCAACTTAGGAAGTGTTTGAGGATGATGCCACTTGTCTTTTGCCTTTCCACCTAGTTCCATCCACCAATTAGACCAGTAACCTCTTTTAACAGCTCTCCCATGCTGTTGTCTCCATCATTTATTTATTAATAATAAAATATTCAGATTTTACATTCCATTTCTGGTGACTCTGCTGAGTCATCAATTCCTACTTAGCATTAAATTTAACATAATGTCTCAGGAATATTAATAAAATAATTACATTATTTTTGCAAAATTGGGGTATGTGACATAACTTGTTGAATAGATTAGAAGAACTAAAGGTTCCTTTCGAGTTGAGAGTTGTTGTGATAAGGTTGTATGAGAATTTCATTGCAAAATTTAAGAGCCGTGAGGGGCTGTCAAAAGATATTAATTATAATATTTGATTTAAGCAAGGTTGCTCCCTCTCCCATACCCTTTTCAACATTTACATCAATAAGCTAGAAGGTTATTTAGAATAAGCAGGTTGCGTTGGCACAACCTTAGCCGGAATAGTCATCATCCTCCTTCTCTATGATGATGATATTTTTCTTATGGCAAGGTGTCCATTTGATATTGATAAGCAATTAAGAATTCTCAAGGATTTCTGCTCTAATATGGGTATGACTGTTAACACTAACAAAACAAAAGTTATGATTATCAAGTTTGAGAAGGTCAGTTATGCTAATTTTGTATATGACAATAGCAATTTGGAGGAAGTGTCTTCTTAAAAATATCTCGGAATTGATATTCATCATAAGCTCAAATGGAACTATAGGATTGGGAAAATGATTAATGGAGGGTGGAAAACTTATTTTGGTCTTGAAAACAATTGTAACAAACCTTGTTATGTGGGATAAAAAGAAGTTCCTTTTTGAAACTCTTGTCACTCCTATATCTTGTATGGTTGTGAAGTCTGGGGTTGCAACATCTCTAAAGTATCTTGGAGAAAGATTGAACAAATCCAAAAGTGTTTCATAGTTACGTATAACCTCAAAATTAAGAGCAATACCCCCCATCAAGAGCATTGCTATGACTACGTACCTAATGTACTAGTACATGATAAATAACATGGGAGACCATAGACTTCCTAAAATTGTTTTAAAATCTAGTCAATACCACCTATGGATCAAGAGAGGCTGGTATAAAACCGTCATGGCTTGGTTAAACCAATGGGGTATTGGAGAAAATGCCACTTTGCAAGATACAGTAACATTAAAAATATTATCACATATAAGTTTAAAGAGAAAATGTGGGGCGAGAAAGAATTAGAGGTTAAAAGAAAATTAAGATACTATAAGGAGGTCATTAACCCGAATCTAGAAGATCAAAAGTATATCTTTGTTTTAACTAGTTTGAAGAAGAAAATTAATATAGTCGAGACAAGAATGAACTCTCACGAGCTTCATAGTGAGACAGGATGATGGACAAATCCTAAAACACCATGGGTGGAAAGGATTTACCATCTCTTGGAGACTACAAGTGTTGAGGATGAAAGACACTTTCTCTTAGAGTGCCCTACATACACCCAAATTAGATTGCAGTGACATAATTCTTGCTACAATACAAACTTTCGTGACCTTCTAACATGTAAAAGTAGGAACACTTCTTTCTAAGTTTTATGAGCATAGAAATAAAATTTTACAGTCCAAGCAATCTTTTCTCTTAAGGTTCAAAAGACCAAAGTTGATCACGTTAACCACCATCCCCACCACCATCATCATCAAATATTTATAATTCGTGAATTCAATCATAAATTTAAACTTTGTTTTAACTTCAATATATATTATATTTATAATTCATAAGATTAATCATGATTTTAAACTCTATACAAATAGTTATAATTCGTGAATTTAATCATAATATTAAAATCTATTTTAACTTCAATATATAAATTATATTGGTAGGTAATGTATTTAATCAAATTCTAAACTCCATATAAGTAGAACTAATTTCCACATAAAAAAATTGGATTGGTTAATTTGATTTTAAAGTTAAAAGTTGTTCAACATTTTTGGATTTATTTTAAGTTTCAAGTGATTTAGAACATAACAAAAATTAACTTCTTATTTTATTTGATTCTTAATTGAATGAGTTTAACACTTAAGAACATGTGTTTTCTCTTAGGAAGTTATAGATTCAAATCCGAAATATTAATTCATAAAAACCACAAAGTTGTTAAAAAAAATAATTAAATAAATTAATAAAAACACAAGTAAATATTAATTTTTTATTTTAAAATATACTATATACAAATTCATAAAAACAACCCAATTAAAAAAATAAAGAAGGCACACTTACGAAATACAGTAGGGATGTATTGGATGGCAAAAATATGCCGACCATAATCTCCCAGAACTATTATTAGTGATATTGTTGGAAGCATTTACCATCCCCTCTAATTTTCTGCCAACACATGATAAAAGTGCCACTTGTAGAAATCCCTAAAATTTAAGGTCTTTGACTTTTGAAAATGAACCCATAGTTTTGAAGTTAAGTAGTAGAAAGAATATTTGCGTGCTTGAAAAAGTTATAAAATGTGAATGATCTCTTCCACTTGTTATGTTAGGTGCACTTGTGTTGTCACTGTTTCTGCAAATGCAAAATGGCAAAGCAGCATCTGAAAGCTGGGTTTGAGTTTGAAGAATTTTTCTCAGTTTTCATATTTTAATAGAAAAATGGGGAAGTTTTCTTTCTATTTTTATTATTATTCAAAACCACCTTTATTATAAATTTAAAATTTCTTTTAAAAATAATTTTTATTTTTACTCAAAACCATATTCATAACAAACTTAAAACTTTCTTTTAAAATCACTTTTAAAATAAAGTTGAAACTTCTCAAAACAAAACTATATTATTTTCCAAATGATATGCCCAACTTTCTAAATCGATCTTCAATTTCTTAAAAGACCGTTCCAAATGATATGTCCAACTTTCTAAATCCATCTTCACTTTCTTAAAAGACCCTTCAAATTCTTACATAAAAAATACAATTTTAAATATATATTACTTAATCTCAAATGATATGTCCAACTTTCTAAATAAATCTTCACTTTCTTAGAAGACTCTTCAAATTCTTACATAAAAAATACAACAACCTTAAATATGTATTACTTAATCTCAAATGATATGTCCAACTTTCTAAATGAATCTTCACTTTCTTAGAAGACTTCTCAAATTTTTACATAAAGAATAAAACAACCTTAATCATGTATTACTTAATATCAAATGACATGTCTAACTTTGTAAATAAATCTTTATTTTTTTTAAAACTCCTCAAATTCTTACATAAAAATATAAAACAACCTTAAACATATATTACTTAATTTCAAATTATATGTTCAACCTTCTAAATAGATCTTCACATTCTTAAAAGACCCTTTACATCCTTAGATACCCCTTATATCCTTACATACAAAAGAAAACAACCTTAAACATAATCTCTTAACAATAGTTTTCTATACAAAATTCAAATTCCAACAATCTCTTACCTAATTTTAAACATGTTTTGCTTAATCATATCACTAAACAACATTAACCATTTATCTACACAATTCAAACTTATATTTCGTACCTTGTGTGATTATATACACTGATGTGTTAATAAAGCCACTTCACTTCACTTTTTAATGACTATCTATGTAATACATTATGAAAATAGTATCTTAGTGTTTGTGTTTATGAAAATAGTAAGAACATTTATCTAAAATTATTAGATATAAAATATGAGAAATATTAAAAAATATAAAATTTTCATTAATAATGATTATTTTATTTAAATGACTATCCTTTTTTAAAGTTATAAATATGAATATTTTCATTTACTTTTAAGTTCCATATAAATTGTGTAAAGATACATATATATTTATGTTGTTTTTGCTTTTTTACTCGTATAATCACATTAATGTATTTGGTATAAAATGATAGGTTTTTATTAATTATATGAATAATAATGTGGTTGTGATAACCAACATATAACATATTAATATTATTTATCATATATTATTAGTATTAAAAACTATTTGATCTAATGATTAATTTATGATTTATTAACTTAAATATAATTATATTGTGATATATAATGTCGTATTGCTTTTTTTTTATTTTACAAAAACATTTGACATAGTGCTCAAAATTAATTTTTGGAATAGATTAGAAGAGCTAAATTTTCATTTCGATTTTAGAGTTGTTGCAGTAGGGTTGTGTGAGAATGTTATTGTCAACTTTAGGAACATTGAAGACTATTGGTTAGAAGAAATTAATTGTAATATATGAGTTAAGAAAGGTTGTCTCATGTTTTTTTGGCATATACATCAACAAGTTAGAGGTTTTTTTGGAAGAAGCAAGTTGTGTTGGCAAAACTCTAGCTAGTATAGTCATCATCTTTCTTCTTTACAATAAAAATATTGTTATTATGGCGAAGAGTGCCTATGATCTTGACAAGCAACTAATAATTCAAGGATTTTTTTCTCTAGTACAAGTACGACAATTAGCATTGACAAAACGAAGGTTATGATATTCAAATCCAAAAATACCACTTATCTTAATACCACGTATAATGACAACAACAACTTGGACAAAGTGACTCCATACAAATATCTACAAATATGCTATATGTATATTTGGTACCCTAACTTTATTCCACCCATATGTGTTTCCCACCTCATAACGCATTGAATTAGTTGTCATAAAATTTACGAAGGTGGTTGCAAGCTAAAATAGTGGGTGCAAGCTAAAATGTTAGGATTTGTGCAAAACTCATGGGCTCAATCTACCACTATAAAAATATTAAAAAACAAGAGGTTAGAGGCTAGGTGAAGGAGGAGATTCCAAGTGAAGGAATTGTTATGCTAGAGAAATCTATAAGAGTAAATCCTTTGGCTTGAGAGTTCATTATTGAAAGAGGAGCTAACACTTAGTTCTTGTATTAGTTGTTATAGTAAATAACCCTCTACCTAGCTACCTAGACCTTGACCTGATAACTCCAATGGGCCAAACCTCATCCAAATTGATCACCTAAGTCAACCATGAGTTGGGTTCCTAGATTTGGGGATGCCTTCCTTGATTTCGGGGTGCATTCCCTGATTTGGGGGACTTCTCCTTGATTTGGGGTGTGATTGAGATAGCTTTATGTTAAGGACTAGATGCGCCCCACTAATATAGGTCCTATATGACTGTAATTGACCCTCTATTATCATTAGTGCTCCAATTTAGTCAGTATCACCCCAGTAGAGAGATTTTAGGGATTTGAACGCACTTCTTCAATTAGAACTAGTGCTCAGTGATTCAGAAGGTTAGTTAAACTCAATCTAGGTGAGTGTGCATGACTAACTAAGGGTATTTGGCTCTAGTTAATCTTGACTAGCCCCCAAGCACTACATGAGCAATCTGAATAGCCTCGAGACCTAATTCGAATTTCCTTGTTATATATTGTTTTCACATCCATTCATTACAATTAATGAAATACATCATTATTTCTTCTTATATGTTCTAGTTTTTTATGTAATGATCAATGATATGTCATTTGTTATATGATTAGTTGATTGTTGATCTAATTTTCACAACATATCTATCTTGTTTATGTGCCTATGTAATACCCCTAGAACCTTGATTAAAGTTTAAATACTTTGTAATAATGTTTTTAATTGTTGTTGAACAATTATTGGACCAAGTGTGCTCACAGAAACAAGTTTGAGGATATTGTATTATTATTATTATTATTTAATAAAATAAAATAAAATAGGAGAATCCGGTCTGAAGTATCTGTTAAAAGAGTGTTTGCTGGCCCAGAAGGAGGAATGACATGTGTTGAGTAGATTGCCCATAGTGATGAAACCACTAATTAATACCTCAACAGGTGCAGGAGGCATCATCCCTATTTTTAAGGTCAAAAATCCAGATGGAGGTTCTAGAGCAGAAGGCTCATGATAGACCTAAGTCCTAGGAAAAGCTCTATTAAGCAATATCTGTCAGACAAGCAGGAGGCTTGGATGGAAGAGGGAAAATATTTTGTTGAGTTGAGAAGTGGAACTAAGGGATAGTTCTGGGTTGCTTCAATAGTCTTTGTCCTTGTGGTCCAGCAAACAGGCTCAGGGGTTTTACAACAAGTAAGCTTGGTTGTTCTGGAAGATTGGTTGGGATGAACAACGAACTTCAGAAAGGATTCGGTCTGTTCTTTCAGTCATGTTCTATTATTGTTTTGATTAGTACTCAGTATTTCTTAGCATCTAATATTTACTGTGTAGAATGATTAGCAAATAATGAACTGTATACACTGAATAGATGTTCTGTAAATGATTTTACTTCTGAGAAATATGTTTCCTATTGTTTATGTATCTGTAGTATTCTATTTTTGTTTTTCCATTAATGTTCTTTATATACGAATCTATAGTTTTATAATTTATATTGTTGTAGATAGAATTAATATTGATAATATTCTATCTATGTTCTTTGATCATTTTCAGTTTATAAATTGTTAAGTAAACCTAGGGTTTGTATGAGATAAAGTATCACTGTATTCCCTAAACAGAGTTAGTATTTCCATTATTACTTATTATCAACTGACTGTATAATTATCACATAATAACAGAGTTATTATATCAACTATTACAATACATTATACATAAGATATTATATTGCAGAAGCTAAAACATTATATTACAAACATTAATATATTTAAGTACCAAACACGATTTCTATTATGGTTCACAATCATACAAATATGTAGAGTCGAGAGGCCACTAAGCATGTAAATTCAAATTTAAACACATTGCTAACTAAATACGATTTTCATACAAGTGTTTATAATCAAACAGAGCCGTGAGGCCACGAGTAAATAACATTAAAATGCTTAACATGGTAACGATTCATATACGAATTCATCTATGTAGTTAACCAAATGGCTAAACAAAGCCGTATGGATCATAGGTTTTATATTGCAACGCATCACATTTATCATAGTCACAAGGTTCAATCATTAACATATCATATGTATGTATAATACAAAGTCATGAGGCTTGTCTGTATAACAAGCTAGGTTTAATAAAAATCATGTAATTGTTTAACTGAGCCGTAAGACCACAAAAGAACAACGTCAAAACATTTAAACAAGTAATACAAATACATTACTGAAGTGTGGGGATAAACTAATGTTTTAACGCAGTCATAAGGCTCATAACGTTTCAACTCAAACTTAACCACAGAGTCGTGAGGCCCGCATACATTACAAAGCTAGGTTAAAAGCACACATTAAAGATTTGTAAGGCTCATAAGTACTTTATTCCAAACACTTTCATTCTAACCGCTCATATTGAGTTGTGTAGTTACGAATTAAACCAACAAAGTAAATGTCCTCTCTGTATAACAGAGTTAAAAGACAAGTTAAAAGCATCCAAGTATTTCTGTAACACAAGAAATGGAAACAAAGCCGACAAGAATTTATTATCAAGATTGTAAACAAAATAAGAAAGCCGACAAGCTTGGTATATAACAAGTAAACCCTTAATGGAGTCGCATGGCTGTCTCAGCCCACACGAAATCGTGGAACAAGTAAGTGAGTAACATACTCAAGTTGAATTCATTTTCTAGATAGTGCTATCGGGTTTACCACCATGAGGGTAGTCGTATCATTATCATAATCACTTAAAGGATGTGTGTCCATGATACCACCTGCAAGTGAAGGTAAACAAGTTAGTTAGGGTTTAAGCCTAAAAGGTAATAACCAAATCATAACAAGATAATTAAAGATTGCTTACCAGAATGTATGATGACCGTCATGCTCCCTTAGCAATGACGTAGCTTGTGAGTTCCCTACAAAATACACAGTAATACAAGTTATGGTTTATCATTTAAATAAATACCTAAACCTTAAACAAAGGATTACCATGACCTCTGCAAAAGCAACTTACAGAGAAAGCTAGTAATAGCATGTTGTTTATAGATTGATACACATTAAGGGTTTAACTTAACTTACCCTTCTATTTTGGAGAAAGGCCAAAGATGCCAGGAGGCGAGCCTCCACCGTGTGTTGTAAGCATGGATTTAAACAATGCAATCCCTTCGAGATTCAAAGTTTAACCTACAACAAAACAAGCATTGTTAATGAACTTTCGTTACAAATTTATAACCAAACATTAAATAAAATTACAGAGAGTCGAGGAAGGGGGTTAAGAAACCTCACCTTCGTGCTGAGAACGGGTTTGAAGCTCTAGCACACATAGGATAACACTTAACGCCAATAGGCAGAGTCCAAACCCAAATGCTTAACAAGCTAAGATACAGATTCGATCTATAAAACGAAAAACCCTACGGTCTGGAGGGAAATCCCTCATGAAAGCTCTAGGAGCATTCCATAGGGAGGCCGTAGTAGCCATTAAAACATTTCATCACTTAAAACAGCAAGCTAAACCTATTACACTTCACAAAAATGATATCATGGCTAGGAAAGCTCTGCACAAAGCCACCCCCATCGTAGCAACATAACGTTGCACCCTCGAAGAACAATGATCAATGCATTACCTCCTTGTATAGCTAAACCCTGGATGGAAACCAGTTGCGATCCCGAGGATCCTTGATCAACAATCACTATGTTGCCACGCGAGGAAGGATAATCTTGTACAACTTACTGTGTTTAAGCCATCACATGGCTTCACCAACCCTTGTCCGAGTTGGCATTTATCAGTAGTCCTGTGTTACCCAAGAAGATCATGCATTAATGCTAAGATCATAACGTCAATATCATAATTAATACTCAGATATTTACATAAGCAATCGAGTTAATACAAGATCTTAAACATTGATATAATAACCAACATTACGATTTTAGGTTTATGCAATATAACTGTAATCTTGAGATTCAGATCACATATTATTGGGTTTGAACACTAAGATCATAGTATAGATCCTTAGCAAGCCGAGATTACATATAGTCACATTCAATACATAGTTTAGGAACTGCAAAGTTTATGCATAAGCACATAACCATTTTAATACAAGCTCTTGGTAGCATACGATGGGGTTATATGCATATTCTATACAACTATATGGTTAATAACCATACTTTGGGTTTTGAATAGATTACAAATACTTTGACATATGTTTACATGAAGTTTGAATATATTACAAATAATTTGGCACATGTTACATGAAGCTCGATGAGCATAGTTGATAGGAATTATACATATTTATAAGTTGTGGATGAAGTCAACTTATGGTAGCAATACCATAAGTCATACTTTCCACTTAATCTCTTGAAGATAAATAAAATAACAAACAGTTGAATATAAGGTATTCTACACCATATGAATTTGATGCAAGTTCGATGGCTTAATGGATTACGACAGTAGTGAAGTCAGATATGAATGTTATAATGACATGTAATCGCCAAGCTAAGGCTGACTTTTATTCCGCAAACAAAATGTAATAAATATTTTATGTATACATGATTTATAGAAATGTAAATTATACCCTGTAGATTGACATGCTGAGTCACACAACATTCTTTCCGTATTACATACCTGCGACATAAGAAGTAATGTCGTCAACATGTACATATAATTTTTTTAAAAATTGAGTGAAATTGGGGTTGTGACAAATTGGTATCATAGCGAGGTTACAAACACTAGGCCTGAAAATTGGCTCAAACACATAAGATCATCATGAGACCAGAAACAAAAATGGACTTATGTTTTCTTTATGATATTCCAGGAATATAAATATAATCATTGCTTTGCAGGAAAATGGAAGGAGTAGAGACATCTGTTGAAGAGGGATCACATCGCAGTGAGCAAGAAAATCATGAACAAAATAATCATGAACACGAGAATGTTAACAATGATAATTTATGGGTTGATCTGAATGATAACAGAAATGATAATCAATCTGGAATTTTACAAACTGTGAAAGAATTAAAAGCCAAAATTTTAAGTGTAAAGGAAGATAACGAACGCATATTAAAGGCTCAGGAAGAGTTAAACAACATTCTGCCCACTAAAATACTTGAGAAAGAAACAGTAAAGAATAAACCTTTAGACGAAGAAATTGAGAAAACTCCATCATACAAGCATAGAGGAAGGAAGTTAACATTTGCAGATAATGAAAGTGATTCATCTAGTGGTATTTCAGTAAGAGAACATAAACAGAAACATGATAAAAGTGATAGTAATGATGATGAACAAATTACTAAAAAGAGTAAACACTATGAAGAAATTTCTAGAGAGTTCAAGAAAATAAAACCACCTTTGTTCAATGGTGAAGTAGAAAATGTGGAAGAAGCCAAGCATGTCTGTCCAGAATGCATAAATATTTTCATCTTTATAATTACTCTACAGAACATAAAGCAAGGATGGATATCTATAATATGTCCAGAAAGGAAGATATATGGTGAAAAGATATTAAAAAAGTAAAGAACATAAAAGAACGTCATATCACATGGAGTTCATTCAGGAAACTATTTAAAATAAAATATCTATCTGAGCAATATTATGAGGAGAAAGCCAGATAATTTTATGATCTGAAACTTGGAACATTAACTATGAAAGAAATGTGCAACAATTTTTCAAGTTTATTATGATATGTACCTTACAATACTGAAGAGAAACCAAAAGTACAAATATTTCTAAGTTGTTTTCCTGTTATGTATAAAGAGAGGATTGAGTATGATAATCCTAAAACTTTGGAAGAATCAATGAAGAAAGCAAATAATTTTGATCCAAAGAAAAGAGTTAATAAATTTTTTAGAAGTGTTGAAAATAACCATAAAAATTATCAAAGTAATAATTTCAGAAACAGACCTCAAAATGCAGTAAATAATCCAAGAAGAGATACATCTGCTACTTATAACAAAGTAAATAATCCAAGAGGTCCTTTACAATGTTGGGAGTGTGGTGAACAACACTACTTTAAAGATTGTCCAAAAAAGAGAAACGGTGCTAATAATATACATTCTATACAAGAATATGCTATTGTAGGTGATGTAGCTAGGAGTATACCAAGGATCAATGCAACATTGGAGAATCATCAGGAAGAACATTAGTCAACAATGGTCGAAATAGAAGGTATGTTACAAGACAAATCTATTTCTATGTTGATAGATCCAAGTGCAAGTCTAAGTTATATATCTCCTAGAATGGTAAATGCATGTACACTTTAGCAAAGTAAATTTGAGAAGTCATGGTTAGTTCAGCTAGCTACAAGCACAAAAAGGAAAGTTACTAGCTATGTGAAAAATTGAGAATTTTACATGAATGAATTGAAAACACATGCAGATTTGAATTTTTTACCATTAGGATCATATGATATGATAATTGGAATGGACTGGTATGAAAAACAGAGAGTGATTTTGAATTGTTATGAACATGCAAAGATGAATAAATAATTCTGTTTTGGTGAAAGGAATTCCTAGAAAAGTTATGATAAGAGAAATCTCTACTTTGCAAATGAAAAGATCTATTAGGAAAGGTTGTAAAGTTTTGGTTGTTCACATATTAGATGACAAAGATAAAAGTGATAAACTTGATATAAATGGCATTCTAATATTAAAATAATTTAAGGATGTATTTCCGGAAGAAATTCTAGGACTGCCTCCTAAAAGAGAGATAGATTTTACAATCGATCTCATACTAGGAGCAGTACCATCTTCGAAAGCTCCTTATAGAATGAAAATTCTGGAGTTAAACGAATTAAAATATCAGATACAAGAATTAATTGACAAAAATTATATACGACCAAGTGTGTCTCCTTGGGGAGCACTAGTATTTTTTTGCTAAAAAGAAAGATGGCACTTTGAGATTGTGTATTGACTATAGACAATTAAACAAGATGACAATTAAAACTAGATACATGTTACCCCGAATTGATGATCTATTAGATCAATTCAGAGGAGAAACTATATTCTCTAAGATAGATTTACGATTGGGATATCACCAAGTAAGAGTAAAAGATGAAGACATTTATAAAACTGCTTTTAGGACCAGGTATGGTCATTATGAATTTGTCGTGATTCCCTTTGGGTTGACAAACGCACCAGCAATTTTTATGTGTTTAATGAATAGTGTATTAAGTAAATACTTAGATAAATTCGTAGTCGTATTTATCAACGATATATTAATTTATTCTAAGAATGAACAAGAACATGAAGAACACTTAAGAATTGTACTACAAGTATTAAGGGAACAAAAAATTTACGCCAAGTTCAGTAAGTGCGATTTCTTTAAAGATAGAATTCAGTACTTAGGACATGTAATAACTAAGGAAGGTATATCAGTTGATCCTGATAAAATAAAAGCCATAATGAAGTGGCCAGTACCTAAAGACGTATCTGACATACAATCATTTATGGGAATAACAGGTTACTATAGAAAATTTATTGAAGGATTTTCAAAACTTGCTTATCCTATAACTTCTTTACAAAAGAAAGTAAATAAATTTGAATGGAATAATAAATGTGAAGAAAGTTTTAACAAACTAAAACATTTGTTAATGGCAACTCCTATTCTTAAGATTGCAGATCCTTATAAAAAATTTACCATCTGTACGGATGTATGCAAAGAAGGTTTAGGGGGAATACTAATGCAAGATAATTATGTTGTGGCTCATGAGTCAAGAAAATTAAAAGAACATGAAAGAAACTATGCAATTTATGATTGAGAGTTGGATGCTATAATTCATGAATTAAAAATGTAGCGACATTACTTGATTGTTAGATGTTTCCTACTAAAAACAGATAATGTAAGTTTAAAGTATCTTTTTTATCAACAGAATTTGAATGGAAGACAAGCAAGATGGATGTCCTTTCTAATCGAAAATGATTTTGAGATAAGACATATTAAAGGGAAATAAAATAAGGTAGTAGACGCTTTGAGTCGTCATGCTAACATGTTGTTTATGGCTGCAAATAGCAATTATGAAACAGATTTAGAGGTTAAAATACAAACAACCGCAAGAAATGATGAAGAATATCATAAAATAAAATTGAAAACAACAGAAAATGAAGAACGACAAGTAAAAACAGATTTTAAATTTAGCATAAATGTGTTATTAATGTATAAGAACAGGTTGTATGTACCTAATTATGCAGAAGTAAATTTGTTAATTATAAATGAAATGCATAAAACACCTTACTCAAGACATCCTGGATACCAGAAAATGATTACTATGTTAAAGAAAGAATTGTATTGGCCTAAATTGAAAAATGAAATTGTTGAATATATAGATAGATGCATGGAGTGTCAGCAAGTTAAAATTGAACATCAACATCCAGCAGGTTTATTATAGCCTTTACCTATTCCAGAATGGAAATGGGAAGTCATTAGTATGGACTTCATAACAGGTTTTCCTAGAAACTATAAACAAAATGATTCTATAATGGTTGTGGTTGATAAGTTAAGTAAGGAAGCACATTTTATTGCTGTTAAATCTACTTATAAAGCTATTCATATTGCTTAAATATTTATGAAAGAAATTTTCAGATTGCATGGTGTGCCTAAAATAATTGTTTCTGACAGAGATACAAAGTTTACAGGAAATTTTTGGAAAGCTTTGTTTAACGGGTTGATACTAAACTGAATTTTAGTACATCTTTTCACCCTCAAACTGATAGACAAACAGAAATATTTAATCATATTTTAGAAGACATGTTTATAATGTATGCTATGGATAAACCACGAAAATGATAAGACTATTTACATTTTGTTGAGTTTTCTTATAATAACCATTTTCAAGCTTCTGCTAAGATGAGTCCATTTGAAATACTTTTTGGATGGAAGTGTAACACTCAAGTTTCTTGGAGTAGTCCATTTGATAGATTTATGCTTGGTCCTGAATTGTTTAAGGATATGGAACTAACCGTGAAACGGGTGCAGCAAAATTTGAAAGTAGCTCAAGATAGACAAAAGAGCTATGTTGACTTAAAAAGAACCCAAAGGGAGTTCCAGGTAGGAGACCATGTTTATGTAAAGGTAAAGCTAAGAAATAATTCCTTAATATTGGGAAAGTGTGATAAACTAGCACCCATGTATTGTGTTCCTTTTGAAATATTAGACCGGATTGGACCGGTAGCTTATCGGTTGGCATTACCGCCTACGGTAAAAGTACATAATGTTTTTCACTTTTTTTTGTTAAATGAATACATATTGTTAACACCCAAAATGACCCCCTAGGTTGTGGGAGAGGGTAGACTAGGGTAACCACTAACCAATCTTTAGAATTAAGCTACTGACCCAGCTTAGTCTAAGAGGGCTCTCTCTACAGATCTATGAAAGATTGGAATAATCAAAGTTGTCAACAATGAAATCATGCACGGCATTCATCATTCAAGATATTCAATTGCAACAATACAGAAGATCAGATTTCTGTGGGAAATAAGATGGTTTAAATGTAGCTTGGCTGAAACATACGAATCTTTATTTGGGCAATGGAGTCACATTCAAACAAACTCTGAAAATTCATTTACAAATGCTTCACAAATGCATTAACACAGGGGCGAGATAGCAAACAGCTCGTATTCAAAGTGATTTTAATTAGTGAAATAGAAGAGAAAGAAACAATCCATTGACATAAGGCATACAATAATGAATCCTATATCAATTTTAGCAGAGAAGTAATGGTGGAATACTTGGAAAAAGATAAGTAGAGCATAATTTCTATGAATTCTACTTAGCTATCACATTGCACCAAGTATGAAAGAATGTTACAAACTAGAATTAACAATGAGAGATACACAAATCACATAAGAAAAAGAAGGAACAGACTACAAGAATAGTTACAGAAGAATCCCTAAGAAACATTGGCTCAGCGCTGCAAATCTTTATTCAAAATATAGCTCAAAATTTCTTACAGAACAATACACAAAAATTCCCATAAAGTTTTCAACAATATTTTTCAACCCCTTATCATTCTATTACATTGCATATATAGATGTCGGGTGTCCTTTTGCTCGACTCATCTAAACCAAAAATAGTTATATCGGAGTGACACTTCATTCAGGTTGTTTTGCCACTATCACAACAAAACAGAAAACAAGTAGAAATTGGCCTAACTACTTTCTTACAATCCATCGGTATTCTTACTAAGTAACATTTACTTCAAGTAAAAAAGTAAAGATAGTAAAATAATAGTTCCAGCTGGCTATTTATATAGCCACCTCAAAGAATATTACAAATTATCAAAAATAGGAAAGTTTCTTAGAGGTCCCAGATTCCAAACAAGCCTCAACAACTATAAAAAAGTCAAATATCACTGTGGAAGACGGAGATAGTATAGCGATCTGCTATACTTTTCTACATTAGCCCATTGGTCTGCAAGTGGGAGGTCATAGTCCACCATTTCCTTTACCATCACTCGTATCTCGATATGCTCTGCGTAGGAAAACGGGAGAAGCCTTTCGCCAATGGCGATCAACCTACTCAAGATTTCAAAGTCCTCTTCAACCAACTCCATCAGAGCCTTGCCTATAAGCAGTTGGTTCAGATGTTTGAACTTTGCATGATCCATTCTTATCACCCACAGTAGGTTTTTATAAGCCTTAGGGGAGAGTAGCTCCTGGTCATCTTTCCAGAATGAAGGTAACCCCATTTCGACCAGCTTATCGAACAGTCCTTTGAACTCTGCCACTTGTCCCTTCATTTCTTCGACTTTAGCTTCCACACTCTCGATCTGTGCATATTTCCCCAGGACCCTTCGTGCCGCTGCAAGTGTTGCAATCCGGTTCCCAATATTCAGCTTAATCCTTTCTTCTTCGGATAGATCATTCAAGAAAGTGATGGCACTTAGTGTCACTTATTTAGGCCTTTGGATTAGGGTCTCCTTTGCAACTTCACAACCTTCTAGAGCGTCACTAATGGTTTTCTCTTTTATCCTTATAAACTCAAGGTAGGGTCTAAAGTTCTCAACTTCCTTAATGATCCTATCCCATACCAAGTGTTTACATCCTTGCAAAGCCGCCTGCCTGTTAACCTGATGAGTGAGATTTTTATTCATCTCAATCAATTCCTTGTGCTTCTTTTGGAGGACCTTCAGATCTTCTTCCTTTTTACTACTCTCTTCTTCCAATCTGTGGGCTTTTTCTTTCAGCTCCTTGATTTCCACGTCTTTCAGGCTAATGTGAGACATAGCCTGCACCAGACTGTCAGTACCATTGCTTTCCCCAGTTTGGTTCGAAGGGCAAGTTAGTTTTCAAGTCATCAAGTTGTTTTTCTAAGTTTATCCTCTCGCTTTTCCAGCTATCTTCCTTCTCTACAAACTTCAGCAATTCTGCTTTGCAATCACTTATTTCCTTAGAAAAACCTTCTTTTTGTTTTTCGAAGTCCGTCTCTTCGGGAGATTCGATCAACCAGATATTTGGAACTTTTTACTTCTTCTGTAGCTTCTGAATCAGCTTGTCTTTTTCTACTAACATCTTGCTCATGCTTTTTCCTCTGCCGTCACTTATGACCAGGTCAGACTGTACCTTTTTTACCTGCTGTTGAAGTGCTCGATTTTCACTTTTCTCTAGCTTCAATTGGTTTTCCAGTTTTTTCACAGTAATCAGCAAGTTATCACTTTTCAAGGCTGCTCTCACAAAATCATCATACATAAGGTCAGTAACCTGTTTGTGAAACTGGATTTTTTCTCGTACTGGTATCTTTTCCTAATTTATCCTTGTCTCGGTCACTCCATCTTCCGTCAATACTATGAAGTTTAAGATATTATCATTTATACTCCTGCTAGTCATCAAGGAAGTCTTAGACAAACCTCTGGCTATAGGCATTGAGTCAAATAGCCTCTGGGTCGAAGCCCGCTTATTTTAATCGTATTGTTCACAGAGGTTGGCCTTGGACCAAAACTTATTACTGACATCTCTCTCTTGAACATCTTGAAACTTGTATTCTACAACCTGGATCTCAGGAGCCAAAGACTCCTCATCATCTACCCCTCCACTATCCATTTGGATAGTCAATCCTTCTTGAGTTGCTGCAACAACCATCTCCTCTTTAGTTGGGGAAGCAATTGACTCGACTTGAATAGCCGCAACAACTAACTCTTCCTGTACTTCTAATTTAGGCCGCTTGTCTATATTACCTTCTTCAATATCCATATCCATGACTTCTTCTAAGTCTCTTTTTCGGCCCACCTCCATGGTGTCTGACACTTGATCTAAATCCATTATTAAATAGGAAATCATGAGATCTCCTCCCTGTGTCTCCACTGCTTCCTCTGCCTTGGGTTCCCAACACAACAAATTTCACCCCTTCTAGTTCTACATGCTAAAAGCGTTGAGGTTACATTCCTTCCTTCTCTCAAAAATTATATGCAAGGGGTCATATTTGATGGCTACATCCTTCCTCAACCCTAGAGACTTCAATAACTCTTTCACCTCTTACAAAGATTCTTTATTCTTCACAATGAAAGGCCCTACCTTCCAAGGATATTTCACATTTGTGCTCTTCTTATGTTTCAGGAATTGCATCTCTTCCAGGGCCAATTTCTGTCTAATAAATTCAAGAGCAAATATCCGCAATATCAGAAAAGCGGGTAGAACATAAGGCTCCTGCACAAAATCGTACAATCTAATAATTGTAGCTTCTTTTAACAAAAACCAGTCACCGACTGCCAGTTCGTCCTTCAACTGCATCATTGTTTTCATTTCAGGTAGCACTCTAGGCAATTCTTCCCCAAAAATGATTTTATAAACAAGGGGCAAAACATAGTTCAAATAATTGAAAACATTGTCTACCAGAACATCGGTCTCAAGCAATGAGGAGAAATGTGGGCTTTCGGTGTTGCTGTACATAATCATTTTCATCAACTACGTCCGATATCTAAAAGGCCTAGTACTCAGGAAATTGCTTAACTATACATGTATCTTTTCTGCCAAAAATTCATCAAACCTCAGGGGTGGGATAAGCTCGCTTTCGGACCTGGCCAAACTGATGCTAATCCTAAAGAGTAAACCTAATTGGACTTCATTCACCCACAAATCAATATCCAACCCTAGAAACTGAGCTAACAAAGAAAGAACCAATTGGGAATTGTCATAAAAAAGGCTGACATTTAGGGGGTAGGGTTACTCAGATATTTTGGAGTCGGGTTTCAGGCATGTGGCTAAGAAGGCTTGACAATTTTCAGGGCTGATTTGGCTATACAAGGAAACCACCGACTCTTTAGAAAAACCCTATGACTCTTGGTACTGAGACTCTAGAATGAAAAAGGAATCCCTAACGGCTGACGCAACTATATTATAGATGACTATGGACCTACGGGCATCCATAATTACTCTTTGAGGTTCTGAGTAATTAGAAGAACACCACGCTACAAACTCAGGAAAAGAGAACACCTGGTCAAGGCAAAAGAAAATGAACGACGACCTAAAGACTCCATGGATATCCAGTCCCTGGTCATGCAAGGTTTCCAGTCTCTTCTTAATTTCCAGAACTAGGAGCCGAATGCATGTTTCAAATACATCTGCGTCTCTATCTTCGAGGGCTATCTTAACCCTATAACTAGTAGAAGCTTCTTCTTCCGTCATCTTATGACTATAAAAGACTTAGATTTTTCAGAGAATGGCGGTTATAGACCCTACCTGTCACTTTGGAAGTCCTGCATGCACCCTGTCGAAGGTTATGTCACCTTCGTCGTCTGCCACACACCGAGAGGCTCCCTGACTTCGACGGGCTTCCGAAACAAATGTCAACCCTCACAGGAGTTCTTATATATATAACCTGGTTTCCATAAGTTCCTCCCTCTTTGGCCCGCTATCCTTTGATCTCAACCGTTGAATTCTCAAGTGCTCATTTTCCGTCGTTGGATATGAGTTTCCTTTTACCCACTGATTTGACAACCTATCCATTTCCACCGTCGGATCATCTCTGCTAGTCTGCATCTGGGCCGTTGATCTCATTTTAATGCATCTAAGGGGTAGCATTGCATGCACCCAAAAAGCTTCTCCTATATCACCCTTTCTCTATGCGACAAGCTATGGAGCTAACACCTGTTCGGCGAGACTTAGTCCATCGCATCTACCCTGCCGCTATTCATCATGCTACTTCTTGATGCGACGATGTATGAGGACCGTCCATTTCTTCTCAGACGTGTATCTATGGTGAGTCTTCATACTCGACTTAGCCTTTAGATTTTCGTATGCTGGTGGGGTATCCCCTGTTATACCCTCTGCATTTCAGACTACCCCCAGCCGTTGATCTGGCTCTTCTTTCCACCCGAACTGTAGATATGTCAAAGACTCAGGCCCTTTTTTCAGTAAATAGACCCGAACCCTTGGATCTCAAAAAGATCATCTCCACCGTAGATCCTTGTATATGTCCCCACCATCGCATGCACCTAACCAGGCATCATTCACTACTCTTTCCTCTTTGCTACGTGCTCCTAAGCTGACACCTGTCCGATGGGCTCCAGCCCATCGCATACTCATATTCCCTTTCTCCCTTGCGACTTGGCCATGCGACGGTATTTTTAAAACCGTAGATCTTGCTCCCGCCCTTGATCAACGGTGCCGATCTGTGCGACATTTAATCTTTCATAAATTTTCCCAAGGACTATAGGATTTAGGGTATTTCTCTGTTTATCTTAAGTCATTCCTTTCTCCTATTAATACTTATCCCTTGACATTATCCCTTTATTACATCGGACCCCTTCTAGACCATTCTATCTCCTGCCTTAGCACCTGGCCATTGCCGATGGAGATCACTTCAAGCTTTTTTCTCAAGTAGCTTTCTGACCTTCCATCTTTCATGTATAGGTCTTTATGTTGTAAAAGAGAGAAAAAATATATAGGTGCTAACACATACATTATGCTACTCATGTTGTGGATTGGAATGTTATTCAGGTGGAATCGGAAGGAGAATTCCAAGTGGAACCAGAATGAATCCTCGATAGGAGGGAGCTTATCTTTCAGAACCGCATTATTGGGCAAGTAAAAGTGCAGTGGATGCACCTTTTCCCAAAAGAGTCTAGCTAGGAATTGGAAAGTAAAATGCAAGAGGCATATCGAATTTTGTTTCAAGATGAAACAATGGAAGATTGAATAACACCGAGAACTGTGTTATCTTCAAGGGGGGGTGTATGTAATACCCCTAGAACCTTGATTAAAGTTTAAATAATTTGTAATAATGTCTTTAATTGTTTTTGAACAATTATTGGACCAAGTGTGGTCAAAGACACATGCTTGAGGATATTGTAATATTATTATTATTTAATAAAATTAAAGAGGAGAATCTAATCCGAATTAGTTGTTGAAAGAGTGTTTGTTGGCCCACAAGGAGGAATGACATGTGTTGGGAAGATTTCCCATAGTGGTGAAAACCACTAATTAATAACTCAACAGGTTCAGGAGGCATCATCCCTATTTTTAAGATCAGAACTCCAGATGGAGGTTCTAAAGCAGGAGGCTCATGATAGACCTAATTCCTAGGCAAAGCTTTATTAAGCGATTCCCATTAGACAAGCATGAGGCTTGGATGGAAGAGGGAAAATATTCTGTTGAGTTGAGAAGTGGAACTGAGTGATAGTTCTAGGTTGATTCAGTAGTCTTTGTCCTTGTGGTCCAGCAAACAGGATCAGGGGTTTCAGAACAAGTAAGCTTGGTTGGGAGGAGCGACGAACTTCAGATTGAATTTGGTCTGTTCTTTCATTCAATTTCTATTATTGTTTTGATTAGTACTCGGTATTTCTTAGCATCTATTTAATATTTACTGTGTAGAATGATTAGCAAATAATGAACTATATACACTGAATAGATGTTCTGTAAATGATTTTAATTATGAGAAATATGTTTCCTATTGTTTATGTATCTATAGTATTCTATTTATGTTCTATCATCAATGTTCTTTATATATGAATCTAGAGTTTTATAATTTATATTGTTGTAGATAGAAATACTATTGATAATATTCTATCTCAACTCTTTGTTCATTTTCAGTTTATAAATTGTTAAGTAAACCTAGGGTTTATATGAGAGAAAGTATTACTGTATTCCCTAAATAGAGTTAGTATTTCCATTATTACTTATTATCAATTGACTGTATAATTATCACATAATAACAGAGTTATTATATGAACTATTACAATACATTATACATAAGATATTATATTGCAGCAGCTAAAACGTTATATTACAAACATTAATATATTTAAGTACCAAACACGATTTCTGTTCTGGTTCACAATCATAAAAATATGTAGAGCCGAGAGGCCACTAAACATCTAAATTCAAAGTTAAACACATTGATAACTAAATACGATTTTTATACAAGTGTTTATAATCAAACAAATCCGTGAGGCCATAAATAGATAACATTAAAATGCTTAACAGGGTAACGATTCATATATGAATTCATATCTGTAGTTAACCAAATGGCTAAACAGAGTCGGATGGCTCATAGGTTTTATATTGCAACGCATCACATTTATCACAGTCGCAAGGTTCAATCATTAACATATCGTATGTATGTATAATACAGAGCCATGAGGTTTGTCTGAATAACAAGCTAGGTTTAATAAAAAGAATGTAAATTGTTTAACTGAGCTGTAAGGCCACAAAAGAACAACATCAAAACTTTTAAACAAGTAATATGAATACATGCCTGAAGTGTGGGGATAACCTAATGTTTTAACACAGCCATAAGGCTCATAACGTTTCAACTCAAACTTAACCATAGAGTCGTGAGGACCGCATACATTACAAATCTAGGTTAAAATCACACATTACGTATATGTAAGGCTCATAAGTATTATAGTCCAAACGCATTCATTCTAACCACTCATATTGAGTTGTGTAGTTACGAATTAAACCAAAAAATTAAATTCCATATCTGTATAACAGAGTTAAAAGACAAGTTAAAAGAATCCAATTATTTATGTAACACAAGAAATGGAAACAAAGCCGACAGGCTTGGTATATAACAAATAAATCCTTAATGGAGTCACATGGCTGTCTCAGCCCACACGAAAGCTTGGAACAGGTAAGTGAGTAACATACTCAAGTTGAAGTCATTTTCCATGTAGTGCTACCGACTTAACAACCATGAGGGTAGCAGTATCATTATCATAATCACTTAAACTACGTGTGTCCACGATACCACCTACAAGCAAAAGTAAAGAAGTTAGTTAAGGTTTAAGCCTAAAAGGTAATAACTAAATCATAACAAGATAATCGAATTTTTCTTACTAGAATTTATGGCGACCATCGTGCTCCCTTAGCAACGGCGTAGCTTGTGTGTTCCCTACAAAACACATAGTAATTTACAAGTTATGGTTTATCATTTAAATAAATACCTAAACCTTAAACAGAGGATTACCATGACCTCTACGAAAGAAGCATACATAGATATCTAGTAATAGCATCTTGTTTATACATTGATAAACATTAAGGGTTTAACTTAACTTACCCTGTTATTTTGGAGAACGGATAGAGATTCCAGGAGCTGGGCCTCCACCATACTCTGTAAGCATGGATTTCACCAATGGAATCCCTTCAAGATTCAAATTTTAACCTACAACGAAACAAGAATTGTTAATGAACTTTTGTTACAAATTTATAACCAAACAATAAATAAAATTTTAGAGAGTCAAGGAAGGGGGTTAAGAAACCTCACCTTCGTGCTGAGAACGGGTTCGAAGCTCTAGCACACACAGGATAACACTTAATGCCAACATGCAGAGTCCAAACCCAAACGCTTAACAAGCTAAGCTACAGAGTCGATCTATAAAATGAAAAACCCTATGGTCTGGAGGGAAATCCCTCATGAAAGCTCTACGAGCACTCCATAGGGAGGTCGTAGCAGCCATTAAAACATTTCATCACTTAAAACAGTAATATAAACATGTTACACTTCACAAAAACGATATCATGGTTGGGAAAGCTCTGCACAGAGCCACCTCAATCGCAGTAACATAAAGTTGCACCCTCGAAGAACAATGATCAATGCATTACCTCCTTGTATAGCTAAACCCTAGATGGAAACCAGTTACGATCCCGAGGATCCTTGATCAACGATCACTATGTTGTCACGCGAGGGACGATAATCCTATACAAGTTACTGTGTTTAATCCATCACATGGATTCACCAACCCTTGGCCGAGTTGGCATTCATCAGTGGTCCTACATTAACCAAGACAACCATGCATTAATTCTGAGTTCATAACGTCGATATCGTAATTAAGACGCAGAGATTTACATAGGAAATCGAGTTAATACAAGATCTTAAACATTGATATAATAACCAGGATTACGATTTCAGGTTTATCTAATAGTGATTCAATACAACTGTAAGCTCGTGATTCGGATCACATATTCTTGGGTTTGAACACTAATATCATAGTATATATCCTTAGCAAGCCGAGATTTGATATAGTCGCATTCAATACATCGTTTAGGAATTGCAAATTTTATGCATAAGCACATAACCATTTTAATACAAGCTCTTGAGAGCATACGATGGCATTATATGCATACTCTATACAACTATATGGTTAATAACCATAGTTTGGGTTTTGAATAGATTACAAATACTTTGACATATGTTTACATGAAGTTTGAATAGATTACAAATACTTTGGCACATGTTACATGAAGCTTGATGAGCATAGTTGATAGGACTTATACATATTTATAAGTTGTGGATGAAGTCGACTTATGGTAGCAATACCATAAGTCAAACTTTCCAATTAATCTCTTGAAGATAAATAAACTAACAAATAGTTGAATATAAGGTATTCTACACCATATGAATTTGATGCAAGTTCGATGGCTTAATGGATTACGACAGTAGTGAAGTCAGATATGAATTTTGTAATGACATTTAATCGCCAAGCTAAGGATGGCTTTTATTCCGCAAACAAAATGTAATAAATATTTGATGTATACATGATTTATAGAAATGCAAATTATACGTTGTCGATGGACGATGCTGAGTCACACAGCATGCTTTTCGTATATCATACCTGCGACATAAGAAATAATGTCGTCAACATGTACATATGAAAAATTTTAAAATTGAGTGAAATTGGGGTTGTGACAGCCTAGATCTATATGCTCAAATTTTACATCAGTGGACCTGTACTCGCGGGTAAAGGGAGGACTCAGACTCTAGTGAAGGAGGTACAATAGTGATTGATATGTATCCCATTCGTTGTAGCTTCTTTGTTTTTTCAGTATAGATTTATCTCCTTTTCTCCTCACCAAAACCCTTATGTTTTTATAGGATTATTTGGCATGTTTACATGTGTTTTTGGTTGGAGATTTTAAGCTTAAATATTATATTTTTTTTGCTTATCCATGTGGAATTAGTTTGTTGATTTTGTTATTCAAGAAATGTGTCTGTTGTCTTATTTGTGTGTAGATATACAGGTAAAACTATGGAACTTGAATAGGAGAAAATGACTCTTTCACAAAGGCCAACGGAAACCTACTATTATCATGTTCTCTTCTTTGATATTCTCATATATTTCCTATACATGTATGCAAAAATTAGGGAAGAGTTAAATATGGATCTATCCTTGGATTAATGGTGAGATGAACCCACTTACCGAGGGGACTTCTTGCTCAATAAGTAGGAATTTCCGTCAATAGTAATGGCGACCATACTGGGGATCTGTCTCCTGGGTTCTATTTGCTTGAATTTTTAAGTAACATTTTTACCTTTACATGGGATTTTTACCTTTCCTGGGTGTTGTACCTTTCTTGGGTTGTTTACTTGGGCATTTTACCTTTCTTGGGTGTCTTACCTAGGAGTTTTACCTTTCCTGGGTGTTTTACCTAGGCATTTCACCTTTCTTGGGTAATTTATCTGGGCATTTTCATTACATTGTTAGGCGTTTCCATCCTTGCACCCACCTTTGGCTTTGGATAGGAATTTTCATTGCATTGTTGGGAATTTTCATCCTTGCACCCACCTTTGGCTTTGGATAGGAATTTTCATTGCATCGTTGGGCATTTTCATCCTTGCACCCACCTTTGGCTTTGGCTTCACATTTTCATTCCATTGTTGGCTAGGAATTTTTCATCCTTGGAAACACCTTTGGATTTGCCTGGGAATTTCACATTTGCATATGAATTTGCAAAATGATTTGCATTTGAATTAGAATTTGAATTGACCAAAAAATGAATTAGTTATGTATTTGAATTAAGAAAAAAAAAAACAAATTTGCATTTTACATTGAGCAAAAGATTATTTTTTCTTTTACATCGAGTAAAAAATAAATTTGATTTTGTATTTGAATTGAGAAAAATAATGAATTTGCATTTTACATTTAGCAAAAAACGAATTTACCCATTGAATTTACTACGCATCATGAATTTAACCATTGAATTTACTATGTATTGTGAATATACCCATTGAGTTTACTGTACATTGTGAATTTACCCATTGAATTTATTGGGCACTGTGAAGATGAATTTATGCATTTGCATTGTGAAAATGAATGCATCTAGTTTTACATTTGAATTGTTTGGATGGTAAATTGCATGCTTTGCAATTGATTGTTATAAGGAAAATCTAACTTCTCTAAAGCTCAAAATTATTCACCAAATAAAAATTGAAATTGCATTCCACATTCTCTAATTTTTATTTCCCTTTTCCTCAAGAACATCACAAATATTTCATTATGTAGCCTTGAGTATGCAACAAACATTAAAAAACAACACAACTTAAAAAACAACTAGAGTGTGTTTTATAGCAAACAAATATTAGTCTAGGTGGTAAGGCCTTGGTGTAATGCTATAGAGTAAATTCTCCAAGGTCACCTAAATGAAATTAGAATTTGGATAAAGAGAGATAAATCCATTAGTAGCAAGGAGCATTTGATAAGAAATCACATCTTGCACATATGTCAAGCACTATGGCCAAGCTAAGCAAGTGGGGCAGGTATCCCCTCTTCACATGTTTGGTGGGATTATCGTATGTATAAGGGATTGGGATTCAAGTGGAAATTTGGTGAGGTGACACCACTTTTCTCTAGATTTTTGGGTCGAGGACATAGTCCCGCATTCCCTACCCATATCCATAATCTTGACTCATGGTTGTTCCTTCCAAGCATTCATTGTGAAGCGGTAACCTTAGTGGATTTTTCCTAGGACATCACATAGGTGACTACAAGTGGGAAATACTTGTGGTGCCCAAGATATATGCATAATATATGCCTAAGCTCCTTTTCGGGGAATTCACCTTAGTATGCCTCAATAATCTAGTGTTCCTTCTTTCGAGATTCCATATGTCAATGCCAAGTATACATATTATGGTTTTCCTAACTTGGGGATGCCTATCGAGCACTTTGGTGCCCAATATAAACTTTCCTTTTGAAAGGAGGAACATCCCTTCTTTTCATGTCAGAAGTGGGTCTACACTAACATTTAGCATTCTTATAGGAGGTTTGGTGGTTCCACACATGGGTTTTACCTATGCTTGGAATTCCCCATCAAGTGAAGCCCCTCCTCCCAACACTACTAATGTTCTATGGAGAACTAATGCACCTTGGGATGCCAATGTTCTAAGGAGTAGTAATGTACCAAGTGGGTCAACAATATTCTAGGGAGAATTGATGCACCTAGGGGAAGTAATTCTCCAAGGGGGGACAACACTCCTTAGGGAGTTCAATTCCATGGGGGAAACTAGGTCCTGGGGAGTAATCTTGTCCATAGCAATGAGGTGCAAGAACCTAAGGCCAACAAGCCAAATACCTATGCTTATCCTTGTATTCTGGTGGCGTATAAAACCCATATACTCGTATTTAATAGTCATCTTGTTGGAATTTGAATTATGCATAAAAAAATCACCGTTAATACATGTTTAAGGTTGTTTTATTTTCTATGTAAGAATTTTAGAGTCTTCTAAAAAGTGAAGATCAATTTAGAAAGTTGGACATACCATTTGGAAAGTAAAATGGTTTTGTTTTGGGATGTTTTAACTTTGTTCTAAAGTGGGTTAAAGGAATTTTTAACTTTGTAATGAAGGTGGTTTTGAGTAAGAATAAAATTAGAAAGACAAATTCCACTTATTTTTATTAAAGTATGAAAATAAAGAGAGACTATGGGTGAAAACATGAAGTTGGGAAACACTTTTTGCTTGTTTTTTATTAAAAAATTGTAAAATTTATGTTTTTTCAGCTTCAACCCCTCTAAACTCTTCTTCTTTGAGAATTTCACTTTGAGGTAAGAAAGAGATTTGTATATAATTGTGTTACCTCCATAATCATATCTTTTGTAAAAAAAATTATGGACATGTGTTGGGATAAATGTGGTGTCTACTAAAGTGCATATAATTTAAAATTTTACATCATGATAATGAGTGACGTACTAATCCGTTATGTTTGTTAGAGATGGCCATTCATTTTTTTGGGGGGGGGATATATTGTCACAATCTACACAGATTGTACTAGTGCATGAACTATTGTTAGGGAATTGTTAGATTTAACCACTATTTTTTATTATTTAATGAAATAGAGTACGACAAAAAATAGTGATGTTTCAACACGTTTTGTAATCCATCCATTTTTGTTTTGATGTCATCGTCACTAATAAAACTAAAAGTACCTTTGTGAAGAAGACAAGGAGAGGAAGTGCACTATGATTTTTCCTATTATTTTGGTGTTGTCATTTTGAAGATTATGAATTTTCATTGCAAGCACTTTTCATAATAGTAAAATTTTGAAGTGATAGAGTTTAGAATAACTCACTCCACCTCAATGGAAGGATACAAACTCTAATACATAAAAGTTAATATTCACCCTTCCATGTGGAAAGAAGATATACTTACTTGAAAAAGTTATATAATGTGAATGCTCTCTTCTATCTATAATCTTCGATGCAGTTGTGTTTTCATTGCCTCTGCAAAATGGAAAAGTAACACCATAAAGTTGTGTTTGAATTATAAAATTATTAATAAATAGAAATTATTGGTGAAAAGAAACAATATTATATAATTAGAAACTATATTAAGAAATGGATCCATTGGTACTAGTTCGAACGAATAATCTTTGAAATTTGTAGGGGTTTGGCCTCTCTTGCGAAAGATTTTTTAAAAATATTTTACCAAAAACTCAAGTCCAAGAAAATGTTGTAGCCAAAAGTTTTATACCAACTCTTGATCGAGAGTTTTAAACTCTCAAGTAATATATTTTCTTTTTTTAAAATAAATGACCCTAGTTAAATAAAACTCTCAATCAAGAATTTAAAAATGTGTTTCCCAATTTAGCGTTTTCACCGATCTGCTATCGAGATTTTACCACAGAAGATTTAAATCTGAAGCTAACCTATCCAAAAATTACAAATACCATGTCTAGAGAATATGAATCGTTCTCTCTTATTTATATTTATAATTTATAAAATTATTATATTTAAGACTAAACTTAAAAATATCTACTCATCTTCTCTTATTTATATTTATAATTTATAAGATTATTTTATTTAAAACTAAATCTAGCTCATCCTCTTTTATTTATATTTATAATTCATAAAATTTAACATAATTTAAATTGTTAATTTATAATTCATAAATCTACACATATTTTTAATTCATGGGTTTAATCATAATTTTAAATTACATTTTAAATTTAATATATATTTTATATTTATATTTATAATTCATAAAATTAATCATAATTTTAAATTCTAAATAATTATTTATAATATATGAATTTAATCATAATTTTAAACTTTATTTTAACTTCAATATATATTATATATTTATAATTCATAAATTTAATCATAATTTTAAATTTTATACAAATATTTATACGTCATGAATTTAATCATAACGTTAAACTCCATATTAACTCCAATATATATTATATTTGTAAGTTGTATATTTAATCATAATTTTAATCTCTAGGCTTGTGGGGTAGAGCAAGTGGTAAAGTTGAAAAGTTGTAAAATGGTTGTAAATGGAAGGCCTCGGGTTCAAATCCCCCCAAACTTAACCATGCACCATAGGTCAGGATATAGTGGTAGTAGGGATTGGATCCCCTAATTTCCATATATAAACCATTGGAATTGGATCTGGAAATTTGATCTTAAACTTAAAGTTATCCAACATTTTTTAATTTATTAAATTTCAATTGAATTAAAACTTGACAAATATTACCTTCTTATCTCACCTATCCATAATTTGATCAAGTACAGAGAGGGATCCAATTTCTTAAGATGCAATTTTTTTTATCTTAATTTTTTTGCACATTAATAACAATTTATACCTCAAAATATTTTGTCCTCTTAGCACTTGATATATTTAGGTTTAACATCAAATCATTATAATTTTTTTTTTTTAATCCCACATCATTTGTAATTTAATTTTAGTAAAATATTAATTTTTAATTTTAAACTAGATTTTATTCAAATTCATGAAGACTACCAATTTGTTTAAAAAATGAATAAATTAAAAAAATGCATTTTTAACAATGTTAAAAAATAACCAACCATTTAATGAAAAACTTGTAATTTCAATAAAATTATAAATTAATACAGTGTTTTTCAAATCAAAATTATCCACAAAACTATTATTTTGTACAAATGGATGTGTACAATTCAAAAAATACTAATCAAGGAACTTGCTTCCATTCATTTCATATTCTTCAAAATTATCAAAATTTATTACATCATGAAGAGATGAAGCTATTTGCCCAATGGAAGAGGCTTTCATGCTTTCATTAGTTTCCATACATCATAAATGGCATTCCAATGTACCTCATTTAGAGCATGAGGTGCATTAAAAGAGAGAAACATTAACACATCTAATGTGTCGAAAGAAAGTCTTGATCTATCATCATTTGTTATCTTATTTAATTTTGAGAAGCCTCTTTCACATACTGTTGTACTAGTTGGAATAACAAGAATAGATTGGCATAGCCACATTAGACATGAAATTTTTTCAAACCATTCAAGTTCACCTCCACATAGATCTCATGCTCCAAACATATTCCTTTTTGGGTATGATTTATAAATAGTACAAATAAATTCATCCATCTCACCCAAACATCTAGCAATATCCACAATGAGTGAATCACATAGATCTCATGCTCCAAACATATTCCTTTTTTGGTATGATTTATAAATAGTACAAATAAATTCACCCATCTCACACAAACATCTAGCAATATCCACAATGAGTGAATCCCCAACACCAAAATTTTCACATAAACATGTTAACCATCTTCTTGTTTGAGCATCTATACCATCCATCTCTTCCTAATAATGACAAGGACTGGAAAGCTTGGCAGCATTAAATATATGTAAATCCATAAACCCCATTTTTAACACCCAAAAATTGTTCACCTAGCTCATATCCCTAGTCACATAACCCATTTGGTTACCAATTTAGGGATTTTTGGGGTTTTGGAGGCCAAATATCCCTAGTCACGTAAACCCATTTGGTTACCAATTTAGGGATTTGGGGGTTTGGGAGGCCAAAAACTCCCCCTGTTCCTCAAGGGCAAGTTTATTCCCAACAGAACCAACCACAAAAACAGCCTACCCAACAAAACCAACAAAGACAACAAAATAGGGGGTGTAGACATAACCAATGTAATAACCAAATTTCATGGTAGAGGCAGTCCACCACCGAACCCCCCTGATAATAATGGTGTCGCACTGACTAACCAAAATCCTAATCGACAATCCCAGTAAGGTAAAAACCCCAGCTTACGTATGAACCACCCATGTTCTATTTGCAGGGTCTGTGGCCATTACACGCATAATTTTCCCCATCAAGAGAGAGCTCGCCAACTTTGGAGTGACAATGCCCAACACCACGTACATGTTGCACCTCTAGCACCACCAAACCCCCCTCAACCTAATGCACAACCCATGGCATTATAGAACCCCCTACCCACGCAAGGTGTAGTATCAACCCAACCTTTGGATCCCCCTCAAGGGGTGGCTACACCTCCACAGCCAACTACTTATGCTGCTCCTGGTAGCCAACACATTGAATCAGGTACCCACCACCTTTTCATGATGTCTTCAACTGATATCAACCTTCAAACACACCATGACCAGTATGGTTCCACCACCAAAACCATTCCTGTGGACAAGGCTGCTACAACTCTTCCCATAGATCAGTTGTTACATATACCCCCACAACCACTCGGAGGAGCCCCCAAATCCCCCCGATTTCCTCTCTGTCGCATCAAGAAATACGCCAACGCTCGTGCTGCTCCCAACTATAATATCTTGGATGACTTAGCTCAATCCCATGTGGCTATGTTAGCCTTAGAAGTTCTAAAGAACTGCCTAGCACAGCATAAAACACTAGTGTCTGCTATAGGTGCGATCAACCCTTTTGACTCATGGATGATGGCATTCGATTTAGACCAACATGAACCCCGCACGCCTTCCACCTTAGCATTTCAAGTCTCCTTGTCAATCTAGAATCTTGTTATCCATCGATGCATCATCGATGAGGGTGCCTCTACATGCGTCATGTCTACATTCGTGTGGCAGAAGATAGGATACCCTACCCTACAGCCATCCACGACCTCCTTACAAGCTTATGATGGTCGTTCATTTCAGTTGCAAGGCCTTTTGGCTAATGTCCTATTCCAATTAGCTGGAAAAACTGTCCTGAATAATATTGAATTCGTCAACGCCCAGCTCGACTAAAACCTGCTCCTAGGATGTAGCTACATGTACGCCATGAAGGTTGTTTCCTCGTCTGTGTTTCGGCTTATGATGTTCCCCCATGAGGGACGGGTTTTTAAAATTGATCGAGTCACTTACTATGACCCAAATGCACCCGCTACACCTGAAAATGTTCTCCCCATGGTTGAACAAAATGTTTTTGATGTGCCTACCTCGTTTATTTCCACTTTAGGGCCTAGCCTTTATTCAAATCCTCCAATGGTCTCCACATTGAATTATGTACCACCTCCCCCTCCGACCGTTGAGATATATGACTTGTGTACCATTTCTTCAACTCAATCGATCCCTGACCCTCAACCACCACTCTTGTCCCAACCTCCATTGGTACCTAGCCACATTGCAGCCACACCGATCCACACATTTGCGTTCTTGTTTCCACCATCAGGAGTAGTAAGTATGCTCATCATGGCCACACTGAATCTCCCCGGGTTGACATTAGGAGTTCCCGTATGGTATTTACCTGCCCCTAATCCCACTCCAACGCCACAAGTCATCATTCAACTAGTCCAACCAATCACCACCGCCAATCATCCACCTCCCGGTGTGGTGACGAAATCTCCCTAAAACACTTTCCCTCAATCGTCCAAGAATGCTGGGGGGGAATCCATGCACACACCCACCACACCACATGCGACTAAAACCATGCACCCCCCTCCTCCAATACGTGCACCTCCCAAGTGTGCCTTGTGCGATGCGTTAGGCCATCTAACCCATACTTGTCCACAATTTCCCAACCTTCAAGAACATATGAATACATTGGATGATGACCCAACTATACCAATTGTCGAACTACCAATCACCCCCCCACCACGTAAAATATAATTGCGCACCAATCACTCCTGCGCCATATGTGGAGTTTACATCCATTACTCTCATCATTGTCTAGACTTACCAGAATATCGGTTAGTACTCCATGAAATGCGCCAGTCTTCATCAGAGTCATCCATTACTACCATTAAGGAAATTCACCCACCTGAATCCTCCTCTTCGGGATAGGTTAACACTATTTATATGGTTTCTGCAAGTGGTGAACCAACCATTCCCCTGACCCCCAGCTTTACCGCTTCCGATCTATCCACACAGTATTTTTGCAGTGACGAATAAATCCTCGAAGCACTAACCTCCCTTGACTTCCCTTGGGATGGAATGCATCATAGATCCTACTTCATTCCCGAGGATTCTACTCCTGTTACGGCCAACCAAATTTCCATTGAGTCCAAAGACTTCATCCATATCGAAGTGGATTGGTTTACGAAACCCATCCCAGCTCCCGATGCCTTCGAAGAAGGTGACATGGCCAACATCTCATCTACCATTCAGGTCGATATTTCTGTCACACCCAGTATAGTTGAGAACATTAATTTAGACGGTTCCTGTACTCCAGATGAAGTCAATTCCTACAAGAATCTCTTCCGATAGTTCTGTGATGTTTTCACTTGGTCATATACTGAGATTCCTAGTCTTGACCCCTCCATTTTTTAGAATCATATTGACACTTGGCCTGACATCCGGCTTGTCCGCCAAAAGAAAACGGCCTATTCTTCCCTCCAAATTACCAGCTGTGAAGGCCGAAATTGAGAAATTACGACAAGTTGGGTTCATTTATCCCATTGCTTACACCACATGGGTGTCCAATCCAGTTTGGGTTAACAAAAAATAGGGAACCATTCACATTTGTACTGATTTTCATGATCTGAATTTAGCTTGTCCCAAAGACAAATTTCCTATGCCTTTCATCGATTAACTCATTTATGCATGTGCGGGTCACGAGTTTCTATCCTTCATGGACGGTTTCTCTAGCTACAATCAAATTCAAATATGCAAAGAAGATCAATGCAAGACTTCCTTCACTACTCCATGGGGCACCTTTTCCTACCGCATTATGCCATTTGATCTTAACCAGCCTAGATCCAAATCTTAGGCTCTATCAAGCGCCGAGAGGGATCAAATCTCCCGAGGTGCAAACCTCTCCTCGAAAATCTCCTTGAGTGCAATACTTGAGAAAAGGTTTGCACCTCGGGAGATTTGATCCCTCTTGATGCTTGATAGAGCCTAGGATTTGGATCTAGGCTAGTTTCAGTGGTGAGCGGTGACACAAAACTGGAGTTTGAACAGCATTGTAAGGAACAGGTTAAGTTGAAAACACAGATACGAGGATTATCATAATGTAAGTAATAAGTATTAAGGATTGAGTAAATTGTTAAAGTGGAAAATAGAGACAATAATTTTGCAAGGATTAAATAAATGAATATATGGTTCACATTGTGATCATTCTCAATCTATCTTCTTCATCTTTTCTTATCTTCACACCTGGTAGTTTTTACATCTTCTCATATCGATCATATGAGAATGGAGGTTGTAATCGTAGACCTGCCAATTCATTAACTCGAGATATTGGAGGATACATGTGGTTCTTAGCTGCAAATCTGTGATTAGATCTCTCTTTCAGACATCGCACACACATTGGACCTATACTTGTATTACGTACTTGGATTCCAGCATATGACTCCAGGCAGACATGACGCATTTCCACTTTTGCTAATTGATCAACTCGTTCATGAAAATTGCGATGTATAGTATACATTTCTTCAAATGGTACCGATATATTATTGTCAATTTCAATATCCTTATCTCAGACTGTTACACATTGAGCATCTATGGCCGTTACATGTTGAGCATCTCTGGCCGTTACACATTGAGCATCTCCCACAGTTGGTTCTACAGGTAGATTGGTTGAATATTGTCTTTGTCGTTCCGCAAATTGATTTCTTTGTTCTTCCACTTGCTTCAACTTTCTCTCTCGATACGCTCTTTGTCGATCAAGGTTTCATTTTCTTTGTTCTTCTCGTTCCTCTGTTTTCATTTCGTCCAACTTTCTTTTTCGAAGTTCTTTTTGTCGAAGTGCGTTTTGTTTTTTTCGTTCTTCTCATTCTTCTGCTGTCATTTTATTGAGATATTGTTTTTGTTGTTCTGCTCTTCGTTTCAACTCTCCTTCTCGTTCTTTTGGTGTCATTTCTTTAGATGGTACCGCGATATTAGCGTCAATCTCAATCGCCATATCATGTTCTACATTTTGATTTATTTGTTGTTCTGCAAATTGATTTCTTTATTCTTCCAGATGCTTCAACTTTTTCTCTCAATCCGCTCTTTGTCGTTCAATGTTTCATTTTTTTTGTTCCTCTTGTTCTTCGGCTGTCAATTTGTCTAACTTTATTTTTCAATATTCTTTTTGTTGATATACGTTTCGTTTTCTTCGCTCTTCTCCTTCTTCTGCTGTCATTTCATACACCTTCTGTCTCACGTCTTCTGCTTTTCGTTTCAAGTCTTCTTCTCATTATTTTGCTATCATTTCGTTAGATTTTTGTTCTTCTTTTGTTTGTCTCATAACATCTTCTTCATGCACATATTCCATTTCTAGTGTAGAATCTATATCAAAAATGTCAATGATTAATACACTGAAATTAATGCATATTTGTTTTGTAATCCACAATGAAATCAATGCTTGACACTGAAATCTATGCAATTTAAAAAAATAATACACTGAAATCTATGCAAGTGTAAAATTCAATATAGTTTAAAAATTCAATATATTTTCTAAAAAAATAAGTGGTTTGGGAGGATCAAACCTTGGACCTCACACCCATTATCCCCACACCCTTACCACTATACCACAGGTAGTTCTTATTATAAATAGTATAAAAATTCTATATAAACTTGAAAATGGGGGAAGGGTGGATCAACAGGATTTGACACCGTGACCTACCTATGACCACCACAATGTGTTACCAATGGGATACACCCAATTGTCTGGGATTTAAACTATATAATATATTTATATATTTGAATCGAGAGATTTAAGATTTTAAATTTAATCCTAATCATTATTTTCTAGCTTCAGTTTGGGATATTAAGTTGAAATTTAATATAAATATTGCTTTATATTTTAATTCAAATTTAAAATAATATATAAATGTAATTTTAAATATAAATTATATTTAATTTTAAATTTAAATATAAATATAAATATAATTTATATTTAAATTTAAATTAAATATATATATTAAAGTAAATTTAAATCTAAATGCCATATCATATATATACTATAATTTTAAATCTAAATCTAAAACTAAATATTTTTAAATCTAAATCTAATACTAAATATATATATTAAATCTAACTAAATTTAATATATATATATTGTAATTTTAAATTTAATATATATATTGTAATTTTAAATTTAATATATATTTATTAAATATATATTGGTGCAGGTGAATGTTGCAGGTGGCGGGGGGAGGGGAGGAGGATGGCGGCGGGAGGGGAGGAGGATGGTGGGAGGGTGGTCTCAAGAGGATGGGGGAGATGGCGGTGGCGAATGTTGCAAGCGGCAGTGGGAGGGGAGGAGGATGGACGTCGGGAGGGGAGGAGGACGCCGGGAGGATGGAGGGAGGGGAGGAGGATGGCGGGAGGGTGGCTGTAGGAGGATGGGGGAAACGACGGCGGAAGGGGAGGAGGATGGCGAGAGGGTGGCTGGAGGAGGATGGGGGAGACAGCGGAGGTGAATGTTGTAGGCGGCGGCGGGAGGGGAGGAGTATGGATGCTGGGAGGGGAGGAGTACGGCGGGAGGATGACGGGAGGGGAGGAGGATGGCGGCGGGAGGAGGGGAGGAGGACGGCGGGAGTATGGGGAGGTCGGTGAATGGAGGGGACGTAGATGAGCAGGGGACGCGAGGGGAGGTCTGCGGAGGAGGGGACGTGAGGGGAGGTCTGGGAATGGAGGACGGACGGAGGAGAAGGTGCACGTGAATGGTGTAGGGGACACGGATGAGCAGGGGACACAAGGGAGGTTTGTGGAGGAGGGGACGCGAGGGGAGGTCTGCGAATGGAGGACGGACGGAGGAGGAGGTGCAAGCGAATGGTGCAGGGGACACAAGGGGAGGTCTGCGAATGGAGGATGGACGAAGGAGGAGGTGCAGGCGAATGGAGGATGGACGAAGGAGGACGTGCAGGCAAATGGAGGATGGACGAAGGAGGAGGTGCAGGCGAATGGTGCAAGGGATGCGGATGAGCAGGGGATTTTTAAAATTCCAATTAGATTACCTTCTCTTTGCTACTTTGATCGATGATCCACTTCTCTTTGTCACTTCTCTTTGCCTCTTATTTTATAAATTTTTTTATGTTGTTTTTTGTTTATATAGGCATTGATTTCAACCGTGTTTTTCAACCGAAAATACACATCCTTTTTTAATTAATGGCCGACAAAATATTAATTAGTTTTTACTATTTTTTACATTTTATTAGATGTAACGCTACATCACACACATTAGAAGATCTCCCTCATATTATCACATTTTACTATTAGATGTAACGCTACATCACACACGTTAGAAGATCTCCCTCATATTATCACTTTTTACTATTAGATGTAACGCTACATCACACATGTTAGAAGATATCCCTCATATTATCACTTTTTACATTTTATTAGATGTAATGCTACATCACACACGTTACAAGATCTCCCTCATATTATCACTTTTTTACGTTTTATTACATGTAATGCTACATCAAACACATTACAAGATATCCCTCATATTATCATTTTTTACGTTTTATTAGATGTAACGCTACATCACACACATTACAAGATCTCCCTCATATTATCACTTTTTACGTTTTATTAGATGTAACACTACATCACACATGTTACAAGATCTCCCTCATACTAGGCTGTAGAGCGCCTCATGACGCAAAAATGCTGGTGCCACATTTCAGTGGGCCATGACCTTTTACTTTCACGACTTAATCCATATTATCCTTGTATACTTGGATGCCCCACCACTCGATCCAAGAAATGATATGACCACATGGACGATCTCCGACACGTCTTTTTGTGTTATCGCAAATATAACATTCGCTTGAACCCCCTCAAGTGTGGTTTTTAGGTTCGTGCTAGCTAGTTATTGGGTTTCATTATTTCCCAAAAAGGAATCATTGTCGACCCTTTGAAGGTTCAAGCCATCCTTGACCTCCCACAACCCCTAACATTATGCTAGTTACAGAGCCTTCAAGGGAAATCCAATTTTCTTTGTCGTTTCATTCTTGACTATGCTACCAAAGTTCATGGTTTCCTTTGCTTACTTCAGACCCACGTTCCCTTTGTTTGTGACGAACAAGCACAAGCATCGTTTGAAGCAATAAAATGATCCTTGACTTCCGCCCTATTGATTTCACCTCCTGATTTCTTAAAGGATTTTATCCTTTATGTTTCGGCATCCGAATATGCCGTTTTCGGCGTGTTAGTCCAGGAAGATAGTGCGCGTCAAGAATGTGTCATCTATTATGTGAGTCAGACATTTTTTGGTCCACTGCTACACTATCCCCATGAGGAGAAGTTGTCCCTCGTCTTCGTCTTTTCTATTCAGAAGGTTTGCCACTACATTCTTATGAGTCGAACTACAGTTGTGGCAGACTCCAACCCCATGGTCTATCTCTTGAGTCGTCGCCTCCTTCAAGTATGTGTGGCTAAATGGATCATTATACTCCAAGAATATGACCTGACGTTTGTTACCCCCAAGAATAACAAAGCCCTTGCATTGGAAAATCTCATGACCGACTTACCATCTTCATCAGCGTCACCTCCAATCATCACTAATTTGCCTGAAGACCACTTGTTCAATATTTCTCCGGATGACCCATGGTATGGTGATATCCTTGTATACCTTCAAACATAGAAGTTTTGATCCACCCTCGGTCGTGATGATCTCCATCACATCCTCCATCACGCTTCATGGTACCTCCTTCTCGACGATGTCTTTTATCGGCGTGGAGTTGCCACCATTTTACGTCGATGCCTCTCACATGACGAGGAAGAAGAAATTTTAAATGGTTTTCATAGTGGATCCTATGGTGGCCACTTCTCATGAATGGAAACTTCCCAAAATTTCATCCGTTTTGGGTATTTCTGGCCCACCCTTTTCACTAATTCCATTACAACAGTCAAACATTGCCGAAATTTCCAACTCTTTGCCCCTAAAGCCAAGACCCCTCTTGCCCCTCTCCATCCAGTAATCACCGTTCGCCATTTCTGTAAATGGGCCATTGATTTTATGGATTCAAACCCTCCCTTGGCCAGTGGCCATAAGTATATCATTGTGGCTATCGATTATTTCACTAAATGGTCCAAGTCTATACCCACATTTAACTGCCAGGCCTAAACCGCACATGTTTCTTTTTTAACCATGTCATTACTCGATTTGGATTCCCTAAAAAACTCATATCAGACCATGGAAAACACTTCGAGGACACCATTTGGAAATAACTGTCCACCTTCCTGAATTTTGACCACTGGTACGCCTCATCCTACTACCGCAGGGGAACGACCAAGTTGAGTCTATGAATAAGATTCTGAAGACAATCCTTCAACCTACCATGGACAAGCACAAGTCAAATTGGCACCATATGCTTTTTCCTACACTTTGGGTTTACCGCACTTATACTAAGACTACCACGATTTTTACCCCTTTCCATTTGGTTCATGGTGTAGAGTCTATTCTCCCCATTGAGTGTCAAATCCCCACTTTACACATTGTCTTCGACCTTCTCCCAGACACCTCACCTCTTGAGAAACGCTTACTCTTGTTAGAACAAGAAGGTGAATACCAACGAGTGACCTTAAAAATCATCGAGGCTGGAAAACATCGCTCCAAATCCCATTATGATAAACGTGTCCATCCCCGCAACTTCCAAGAAGGAGACCTAGTGCTCATCTATGACCAAGCTCATGACAAGCATGGAAAAAGAAAGTTTGAATCCATGTGGCAAGGCTGTTACATTTTCCAAACCTACCTCAGCAAGGGGGCATACATCCTTACCGATTCTGAAAGACACCCTTTTCCCAACCCTCGCAACAGGTTGTATCTCAAGCGATTTTTCCCTTAACTTTTTTCGGATCCACTAGTCTGTGTTGTACATTTTTATTTCCATTTTTTTTTACTTTTTGCATCTAGAACCTTACAGTTTGTTTCCATGTGTGACCACAGATGGATCTTGTTCCTCCGCTCTATGTCATTTATTTCCAACAATGCAAGTAGATGGTCTCCAAACCTCGCCTTAGCAGCTTGGGTATTGTATTCCCCCTCACACAAGTTGATCCACCTTGACGGAGTGTGTATAGGCGTTGCCACTAACAATCGGGATGAGTACAATGTGTTGACCAGTCTCCTGACCGCTGCCCTCCAGTTGAGAATTCGTCACCTTCGTGTGTTTCTTGACTCCCAACTCCTTGTTTCCCAACTCAATAACTTTCACCAAGTACGGGATCCTTGCCTTTTTAGAAAGTACCAGCACACAAAACAACTGATTAGACAGTTTGAGTTCATTACATTCATCCATGTCCCACGAAGTCATAATAGTGTTGCAAACCAAATGGCTAATAATATTCTAGAATGGCATATCAATCACCACATATAGGAATTAAACCCAAAGAATGCATCATCATATCATCCACATGCACATATACATCATATGGGCATATATCATCATAAAAACAAAAAGAGGACCATCATCATAATAAACTGCATCCATGTGCATATATATACCATCATTAAAGTTTCATAGTGTTTACATCAAAACATAAAAATCAATGCATTGAGGAGCCCCAACAACTTCTCGACATAAAAATAACCTCCGAGTACAAAACATTCCCCATGCTCGTCGCATTGGAGGGCAGTTCCATCAACTGCCTAGTCATCTGAGTCACCCCCATTGTCGTCTTTGTCCTCCTCCTCCTTCCCCTCCTCCTCTTCCTCCTCCTCCTCCTCTTCCTCCTCCTCCACATCATCTGACTCAGTATCCTCCTCCTCATCATCATATGGGGCATCACCTTGCACCATGGTCCTCACTGCCTCGGCTGCCATCACAATCTTCCGCATCACTGGTATCCGCTCCCGTGGAGCGTCGTAGAAAATGCCGATTAGCTCCTGATCCATATGCTACCAGTCATCGTCAATCACTCCATCAAGTTTGCGGTCAATACCTACACGTAGCATCTAAAATGTCGTTGAAGCACTCTGATGTCGATAGTTCCCATGCCCTGGAGAGTACACTCCCTCCACTCGACCCCTACGCGCACAGTATCCTATCAGCGGACACAGCCCCACATCTACACACAAAAGAACGTCATCAGTCTTGGTATAATAAAAATAATCTAGCTATCACATATGTTATAAAGTAGAAACAACATGATACTGTAAAGTGAGTAGATGCATGCCATCTGGTCCCCATGCCTTTCCAAGAGGTTGTGGTAGCTCTACATCCCCCTTATAGTCCATACCTACATAAGGGAAGTCCTCGATCACCATCGGCAACTACCGCCACTATGTGAACAACTCTCGAGTGAAGAACTGACCCACCAGTCCCCCACCACCGCGAGTCATCAGCTCACCCCATCACCGCATCCTCGGATAGGTGGGCCCACTATCACATACTGCTTTGTGTAGTCACAGTGTCGGAACGAAGGGAAACAAAAATCCCCTCCTGTGCGGCTCACCTTGTTCAGCTCTCACCGAACAACCATCAAGTACATATGTCCCCACCCGAATTAGGTACCCACTAAGGCCTACTCAACCAACATCATCTTCCCACTAGAAACTCTGTGGGGCACCTTGGACCCCAAGATCCACACTACTAGTGTCACTAAAGCTCGAGTCTCCAGATTCTATATCACACATTAGTATCGCATTATCATGCACATAAGTTGTGGCATAACAATGGCGCTCCGATAGGTCCTCCATAGAGACATCACTGGGATTTCTTGGCTAGGTGTCTGCAATCATACCCAATCGCGGGAGCCCCATCAAAAAGTACACATCAGTGAGTGATACCTCTATCTGCTCACCCTGAATCATGAATGCCCCCACATCAACATCCTATAACTCCACCAATTTGTTCAGTAGTAGCTTCGCTGAATGCATTGGGGGCACCCTAGAAAACATCAATAACCCACACCGGGCCAAAGTATCCTGGACATCCTCATCATCCATGATGTCATCTAGTAGCCTGTCGATCTCTCGCTCTCTCCAACTCACTCTCGGCATCCTACACACACTTGAAAAAACCCTCATTAGTAATGTGTAAAACAACAAGCTTTTCCCCCAAGGGCCAGGCCACCCATCCAAGGAAAAAACACGTGTTCCAAACTGCGCATTTTTTCCCTTAGGTGCTCCATGAAGCGTGCTTTTCCCCTGGAAATGCAAGCTCCTCGAGCACTCCTGTAGGGCCCACAGTCGCACTTGGAGCGCGCTTTTCTCAGCATAATCCGTGCTCCAGAGAGCGGCTATGCAGACCACAGTTGCACCCCAACTACATGACTATACAGCCCAAAGCCACGCCCTAGGCGCGCCATTTCCCTCGAAAAGCATGCTCCGACGCGAGTAGTGCCCTAGTCATGCTTTCCAAGGCTCCCTTGAGAACAAAATCCAAACAAAAAAGCATCAAAAACACCATAAATCACTAAAAGACTTACCTACAAGTCACAGAAATCGATTCCACCGGATAGATTGAGAGAAATTTGAATTTTCTCTTTTAGGCCCCTCCACATTCCTCCCAATTTGTACAGTGAAAATGACATGTGGAGGTGGGTTCCCTTACTATTCATAGCCATTTTTTACACTTTTTGTTTTGACCATTCCGGAGTCATCCGACCTCAATTTTCTGTGTCGTTTGCACTGTCGGATTCAGAATTATGTGCCTGTGATGATGCTTGAGATAATTTATCTCTCTCACTCAATATTTTTTTCATGCCCCTTTCCACCTCGATTTGTGTGTCACACAGGACATAGTCGTTTTTTCTTCACTTTGATTATTTTGTCTATCGTGGCCTATTCGTGATCCCTCCGATCCATCAATACTGCAGTTATTGAGTTATTTTTCCACCATTCATCTACACGAAAAGAGACCCCATCTGTGTTCCCCCCTCACCTTCTTTCTTGGTTCTCATACTTGTCCCTTGATTGAACACTTTATCTTGGCTTGGATTTTACATCTGTTCGATATACTTTTATCCCTTTTTCGGACCGAGCAACTCCTTTACGAAAAATCCACTCAGGGAGTTTTTGTTAAGCTCTTTTCTGACTCCTTAAAGAATGAAAATATCGCCGAGCAATCTTGCTTCCTTTCATGCTCGCTAAAAGTATCTGAAAGGGCATCTATCTGGTATAAGTTTAACCATTTTCCGGACTTGGTAGACTAATTATGAAAAAGGAATACTCTAGCCACATCGGGTTGAAGAGTTCTCCATTGCATACTTTTATGTTTTTTTGGGCCTTGGGAACTAACACACAAAAAAGAACCCCCTTGGAGTCTTCTTATTGCTTTCATACTCTCTAAAATTGAAAGCGACCACAAGCATTCACCATCCTAGGCTCGTATAAATCCACACGACGGTACCTTTCCACCATTTTAGAGTCTTCTTATCGCTTTTAGACTCCTTAAAATTGAAAGCACCCATGAGCATGCATCGTCCTAGGCTCGTATAAATCCACAAGATGGTACTATTTCGAGCACACTTTTATCCCTTCTTCGAAGAAGGCCCAAACGGTGTCTCTCGGCGCCCCGATAGCTCACATCTAATCCTACCATTATGGAAGCATCCCCAGCATGGTTTCCTTTGTTCAGATTATTCTGCCGCATGTATCACCCTTGGATTATCCTGATCTGACTCATCAGTTCCCCCCTTGAGTATCCCCCATTGCAGCTACAATCCTTGATCCCTTAATATATGATCCCCTTTCCCGAGGTCAGTTTCATATGCTGCCTAATTATCCCTTCCGTCATACTCTGAACAAAGGGAGTTTGAGTCCCATCACTCCTCGAACCTCGTACCCCCCCCAATAGTATGTCAGTCTCACATCCAATATCATCACATCTTGGTTGTACACCTCATGCTCCTATCAAGGAAACATCATTGCCTTAATAGTTACAGGTCTCCCTCTGTCGACATCAGCACATCTATTCCAGAGGATAGACCCAAAGGTCCATGTACCTTGGACTCATATCCATCAGTGGTGAGTTCCTACGGACCATTTGAGAGTAGTCCTCAGTGCCTCTTAGAATGGTTGTTTCTTATGTGCTCGACTTCAACTCCATCATCGCACCGTTGAGATTTGTACAGGGTATCGGTCCCTTCAGTCATTACTCGAAGACCCCATATGTCCCCTAACTCTAGCACATTGGTGGGTCTATTTGGAACCCCCAACTATATGTTCCCATAGATATCCGGGATGCATTGGCGACATTATTTGGAATCACCTCAGTTATATGCTTCCTAGAGTATCCAGTTCAGAAGCAGTTCAGTGTACCTTTGAGATTCTGACTCTCAGTTGTTGAGTCCATACAATTATTGGACACCTTCAGGTCTAGCAGAGCATCAATTGATATCATACCGCATTCCAGATGAATGTCATTACTTCCATATATCAGTTCTTCAGATCAGTCATGGTTGTACCATGAGTATGTCCCAGATTTCTATCCCCTCTAGACCATTATGATATACACATCAGTTCTCTATGTATTGTTCAGGTCCCCTTTGGACTCCATTATTATTTGTGTATCTTGATACGAGCATGAGTATGGTCGCCTTGTCCATATATTTGAGATTATGGTCCTCATACATTTTTGAGGTGATGTATTTCCATTTTTATCCCTTTCAGTTGGCATGAAGCACATGTTCCGGTCTCCAACCAGTTTTTTCTCTCTGCCATCATAATGCTCACACCCCTAGAAAAGTTAGAACCTATGATGTCTATCGGTCATACGATGAGCTCCTACCCTCACACATCAGGGGGCAATCTATTAACACCCAAAATTTGTTCACCTAGCTCATCTCCCTAGTCACATAACCCATTTACCACTTTTTCCTACATTTTTGGCCTCCAACACCCCAAAAATCCCTAAATTGGTAACCAAATGGGCATAAAATCATTATTTCCCTCATCAATTAATGAAAATCCTCCAAAAAAGATAAAATCCCATAAAAAATTGTCAAAATCCCCAAAAAAGAAAGAGAAAAAGGGGGAAAAGTCAAAATAAAATAGAAAAAGAGGGAGAACTCAAAATACCACTAGCCAATACTATTGGTTTTCCAAAACCATGGGTCAATACTCCACTGCCCAAAATCACTATAAAAAGGTGATGGAGGCCTCCCATTTCACATCCATGATCAACTCTTCATACCCTTATGCTGCCAAAATTCATGTTGAACTTTAGCCTATCACCTTGAGATTTTGTTCCCCATTCAATTGAGTCTTGGCCACCTCTTGAGCATTTGGAGAATATCAAGGAACTCTGGAGACCCAACACGCTACTCTTCGTATAGCTGCGGGGGGGCACATCTACTCACCTTTTGAGGTAACTCTTATTGTAAGCCCTTGTTTGCACAATAATACAAAAAATACTTCATGGGTTCCGATCTATTTGTTGTTTTTATTGTAGTATTTAGTTAGATTTAATTCATTTGTCTTTTATGTTATTTACATTTGCATACTACATATTCATGAGCTTATACTAAGGGTTCCATAATCCTTAGTAGGTGCCCTTTTGCACAGGCTAGTGTGAAAACACTAGCTACACTCATATTTAGAGAATCAATCACCTTGGTTACAAATCTTTTGCCCAAAAGAATGCAATCATTTAGTGTCACCGATATATTTGTATTGGGACAACTCCCAAACCTTAATGGATGTACATGTACCATACTTGCATTATTTGAAAACTCAAGAGTTCATTTTTTTTCTCTACTTAATAAACATGATGTGTGCATTGCACTTACTCCAAATATTCTTCCTTGAAACCGCTTAGGAAGCATGTTAATTATAATATCTAAAGTAGTGCCAATAGAAGTAATAGCCACATGATCTTCTTGGAACTTCTTATTCAACTTATTTAACTTAATAAGCACATCTACAAGTAAATGGATGCAAAATTGCACTTGAAATATTATTTCCAAGTCATACATTTTTTCTCCCCTAGCTCCCAATCTTTTAACAAAGCAGGCACGAACTTAACGAGAGTTTCCATTACCTTTCCTCTAGACAACCTCCTGATTTGTTGAATTTGAAACTCCTTTAACCTAGTGATTTGGGATGTTTCCATTATCTCTTTTAGGTCACCATTTCTTTTAGAAGATTTCCCAAGCCAACAATAAAATTTATTTGCAAATTTATCTATAAATTGTAACTCTGGGAAATGAGAAGAAGGTTAGAGTCATTTGTTACTAATGCTTCTCGATGAGCTATGCAATGTATATCTAATAAATGAGGATCATCTCAATGAAGTTTAGTAGATAAACCTTCACATATACCCCTCATGGAAGAAGCCCCATCAGATCCAAATCCAACTAATTTCATCAAGGATAGATCAATCTCTACAAAAAGAGTCATTACTACATCACACATAGATTGAGTTGTTCCATCCTTAATTTGAAGCAAGCATATGAATTTTCACACATTGACTTCTTCCTTCATTTTTCAAATATGTAATATAGATAATCAAATGTTGCTCTATAGTTCTATTTGTACTTTCATCAAGTAAATTAAGTAAAACAGACTATGGTGGATCTCATCTTTTAACATTTTCCAATATACCTCTTTAGCAGTGTTGATGTATTTGTAACTTCAGAAGATATTCACTTGTATATTACATGTATTACATTTTTACTTTATTGTATCCCCAACGGAGATGTATTATTCCTCTGATTGGAAGTGTCGTCACTTGTATTTGCAAGTGTTGCAAGTAATATTGTAAATGTCGTAACTTATATTTGATGGGTTATTAGACCACCTTGGTGGGATCTTCCCTGTATGATTCATGTGGGTTAAAGGGTTATTAGACCACCGTAGTGGGGTCAGCCCACTGACAAGTGGTAGTGGGTTATGAGACTCTCCTAAGTTGGGGCTGACCTAGTTAGAGTTAAAAGTGAAGTGAAGTAAAAAGTATAAATAGAGGATGTGTGATCCTCATTTAACACATTCACTCACTTCGCATTAGTGAGAGAGAGGAGGAGTGCACATAAGTGGAGGAGGAGTAGCTGCTGTAGACATTTATCTTTTTGGGATTCATCTTGGTGATCTTTGTATTGGTGCTTATTCTATCTCTGAGGAAGTTGCGGGGTTTTTCACCTTCTTGGTTTTACCTGGTGAAATGCTTTGTGTCTCTTGTCTCTTGTGTTTGATATGCTGTACATATTGTTCTCTCAGTTAAGATCCTAGATAATATTGAATTAAATGATGAAAAACTAACATGGTATCAGAGCTAGCCTGAAGGAAGGCATGGTATGGCATTTATGACACTTGTTGCACTTGCGACAAATTGGAAGTTAGGGCTTGGTATAGTAAAAACCAATCATCATGGAACTTTCACTATAACTCCGTTTTGGAGAAGGTTCAGGATCTAAAACTTTTACAGGTCGAAGATGAAATGTCCATGTACCTTGTATCCAAAGTACAGCCTCAGATTCATTGTACTCTGTGAGATATGATCCATACAAGTTAGGGTTTATGTCTCTTCCAGAATGCAGTCCTAAACAGGTGACCTAGGAAAAAAGGTCATATCTCGGGCTAGGAAGATCCAAATAGAATTCCGTAAAAATTGACAGTTAGGGAACATACTGTAGTTTCACAGATCCTGGTTTCAGAGGCCGAAGTTTAAACAGTAACACATGTCACGTCGTACAAGTTCACTATACTGTTTCATCCCATAAACAGGTCATGTTGCGACACTTGGCATATCTCTGTCTCAGAGAATCCATTTGAGCTCAGATCTATGGGGTTGAAAAGATAACAGGTCATTATACCATAGGCCGAAGTTTTAGACCCTCAGGATCTGAAATTTCAGAGATACATAAGAAACAATATGGCATATATTTCTGTCCAAATAGAATTGCATTCTCCGCACTTTCATTTTTGGTTTGTCACTGCTGCGGGAAATTAGGGTTTCAGAGAAAGTTGGAATTTTTGCAATCTAAGACCACGGCTGGATACTCCTCATCAAAATCTAAATTTAGAGACCAAGATCGAAGTTTTTGGTTGGGTAGAACCCCAGGCTCTATCAAACCCTAGTTCGGGATTTTGACCAAAAAACCAAAATTTGACAGAAGCTACAGATCCAAAACTTTCAAAGTCAATTTTGAGGGGTAAAATTTTAGAGATTTCAAAATTGAAGTATACCAGCTTGATCAGCTCAACAAGGCACATCTTTTCATCCAATTGGAAATTTTGAAATTCAAAGCTTAAATTTTTAGGGTTTCTCTGACAAACCCTAATCCAGCTCCAGATCCAGCTTCATCAAATCAAAGTGGATTGGGTTAATCCTAGAAGAGAATTATTTGGACACCTACATAAGTGAAGAGATTCCAGTTCCAGAGGGAGAATGAGGTTAAGGCCTTACATAAGAAGACTACAAGCAATCCCGACAGGTATGACTTGAGGAGATACAGGTATGTTTTGAAATGTGTTCATGATTAAGTTTATGATATGTTTGTCTTCATATTATTGAGGTTAGTACAATATTGATTAATTTTAGACTTGTCTTATCACCCTAGTAAAAGTATGAATGCCTGCAAATGATAGAAGACATTCATTGATTAGGGGTATGACACTTATGATTGTACTAATACACTGTGGTGTTGTATGATGATGGTATTGTCCACTAACATGAAGGGTACATCAAGAAAGACAAATAAAGTTCTATATCAAGAACATATGACCATGGTGACATGAAGACAAAGACTCATCCATAGTCATGGATCACATAGAAGCTCTACTTACTGGGTATGTATAACTTGGTTCTACAATTATTAACTTATGAGATATGTAGGTTGCTAGCACAAGGTCTCTAAGAGAACAAAGAAGACATTGTTTGGGTATGTTAGACAAGCATGATATTCCAAGTATGTTTTCCTATATCGAGTTAGGATCCTACTTTGTGTTAGGATCTTAGATAAGTATACTTTTGTATGATTGATAATTCATGAAGTTATAAGTTTGAGTAATCATGGGTTTATACATATTATGCTTCTTACTTTGATTGATGATATGACAAACTAGAAGAGTCCTATTGTCAAATAAGAATATGCATGAGTAAAAGAATCCCTGAAACCTTTAATACTAACACTTGTGGCAAATTACCTGTGTATGAAATGACTATGACCATAGATGTTTAAGATTATTTAGAATCATAATATCTTGATAGTATTGAGATTATACTAATGAATATATGATTATGTATGAGATCTTGAGGATGACACAATGATGACACTAGTGCACACGTAAGCATGCATAGTGGTCCAGGATGGATAGAAGTTCAAAGACATATAATCATGATGATATCATAAAGGTGGCAGAGTTCAAGATGGATCACACTCCAAGAAGCAAAGATCAAGAGGGAGCACACTCCAATAGTTCCCGCAAGGAAGCAAAGATTGAGAGGGAGTCCACCCAACAACCAAAAAAAGATAAGTATTTGAATTGTCATTTATTATATATTTGATTACTTAAATGATTTTGTCCAGTCATGTACATGCTTATGTTCCTAGATTTAGGATGTATATTATGCATAATAGAAAAGTTGCATTAATGAACAAGATACTACTAATATGAAAGTATTGGGTAAGTGGCTTATGGTATTGTACAACGTGCCATTTCTACTTATCTAGAATGAAACCTCTTTGCTGACATGTTGGGAGTTGTGCAAACTCTTAACAATGTTCTGGTAGAGATGGAAGGAATCTAGAAAGTTACGGGATACGGATAAATGTTGTATTGAAGCAATGGCTAAGATAATTGCATTATTGTATGGCATACATTCTTATGTGTAAGAATTTGTTTTTGAAAAACTATGAGAAGTTTCTAATCATGCAGTTGAATTTGACTTGTAGAAAAGATCGTGAACAATCACCTACAAAAGAAGGACGAGGACATTTGTTCCAGCGACGAAGCTCAAGAAAACTACCTATTGAAGATATTGAAGTTCCCAGGATCAGGGATGCAGTAATGGAAGGATGCCATGATCAAGGAATACCAATCGATCATGAAGAATGATGTTTGGGATGTGATCCCAAGACCAGAAGGGAAGTCTGTTGTGACTTCCAAGTAGATCTACAAGATCAAGCATGTTGCAGATAGTAGCATAGATAAATACAAGGCAAGTGATGAAGTGGAAGATACACCAGGTGGATGTCAAGACAGCTTTCTTGAATGGTGTAGTCGAAGAGGAAGTGGAGCAGCCACTCGGATTTGAGACACATGACAGGGAGTCACATGTGTGCAAATTGAAGAAATCCTTGTATGGCTTGAAGCAAGCACCCAGGACATGGTACGACAGGATAGATAGCTTCCTTTCCAGTTTGGACTTTACCAAGAGTAAAGCAGATTCCAACCTTTACTACAAGGTTGAGGAAGGCAATCCAATGATACTCCCACTGTATATGGATGACCTATTTGTGACAGGTGAGGATAGGTTGATTGCCGATATGAAGAGGAATCTTGCTTCCGAGTTCAAGATGAAGGACTTGGGTATGATGCATTACTTTCTAGGTATGGAGGTGTGGCAAAGTGCAGATGGAATCTTCCTTGGACAAGGGAAGTATGCAGTAGAGATCCTGAAGCGGTTCAGGATGATGGAGTGCAAGGCCATGTCCACACCTATGGCATCGAATCTGAAGCTATTGAGTGATGCTTCATCAGAGTCTTGAGTTATGCTTCATCAGAGTCGACTGATGCCACTATGTATCGTCAGATGATTGGGTCCTTAATGTACCTGAGGAACACGAGACCAAATATTTGCTTTGCGGTGAACACCTTGAGCCAATTCCTGATGGATCCTAGACATGTTCACCTGATTGCTGTAAAGCATATTCTGAGGTACCTGAAGGGTACGATTGATTATGGGCTCAAGTATGATGTGAATCAAAAGTTTAACCTGGATGGTTATGTTGATTCAAATTGGTCAAGCAGTGCTTTAGGGTGCTTCTTCAGTATGGGATCAGGTGTGATCTCTTGGTTTAGTAGGAAGCAATCCTACGTAGCACTGAGTACAGTTGAAGAAAAGTATGTCGTAGCTTGTTCGGCCAGTTATGAGGCAGTATGGCTAAGGAATCTACTGTCTGATTTATTTGATTTCCAGTTGGATGCTACTTGTATCTATTGTGACAACCAGAATTGTGTGAAGTTGTCAGATAACCCAGTGTTCCATGACAAGTTGAAGCATATCGAGATCAAATATCACTATACCAAGGATATGGTGTAGAGAAGAGCAGTGAAGATCCTGTATGTTGCGACAGATGAGCAGATTGCAGATGTGTTGACCAAACCACTAGCAAGAGTGAAGTTCGAGTACTTCAGAGAGAGGCTTGGTGTACTTCAGATTGAGGTTCCTTCCAAGAGGAAGTGATGAGTCTAGAAGATGCAGATACACATGGGCTTTTCTGACATGGTTTTAGATGTGTTCTCCCATGGTCGTGATGTAATTACTGAGCCATTTTTCACATGGTGGTAGATGTGTTCTCCCATGGTGAAAAATTAAGGGCTAGAGCCTTCCCCGAATGGTGGTAGATGTGTTCTCCCATGTCGGTGGTGTAAGTGTTGTATGATGTGCATCTAGGTTGTTCTCCGTGGATGATGAGATGATTTGAAGAGGATGATCATGTGATGATGATATGCATTAGGATGATGCTGTGATGATGATCAGGATGATCATGTGATGATATGTATCAGGATGATTCTATGATGATCAGGATGATCATGTGTGGTGAGCCTCAGGTCAATGCTCCATATGTTGTGCATCAGGATGATGTACTGTATGATGATGAGCAGTATGATCATGAGCATCAGGATGATACTCCGTGGCCATGGACAGATTGTGCAGGTAGCATAGAAAAGATCCTAGGAGATCCGATAGTTTGAGCTCGGATACTGTTTCGAGGTTTTTCTACAGGTAGCATAGAAAAGATCCTGGGAGATCCGATAGTTTGAGCTCAGATGCTCTTTCAAGGTTTTGCTACATGAGGCATGTAATCAGTCCTAGAGATCCGACAGGTTGAGTTGTGTGCTCGTAAAAGTCCTAGGATTCTCTTTAGACATTAGGGGAATTTTGAGGTAAAAAATGGGCCTCCATACAAAAAAAGTACTATCAAAATCAACTTTTTAAGAACCAATCACATTATAGAGAATGACATCATCTGTAATAGTTGAGTTGGAAATCCTTGAGTTAAGGTTGCTTATTTGTCACATTCTAAATGGTTGTTGAAAATCTAGAGTTAACCATGGTAGTCTATAAGTACTTTTGCACCTATAGAATAAAGTACTCATGTCTTTTCCTATTTCAATAAAATATATTAGTGTCCTTTCATATATTTTGAAAGAAACAATACATGTCTTTTCACATAATATGCATTTCTTTACACAATTTTCAATATATACTATATTTATCCATTTTTCTTAATGTAAATAATATCATATTGTTTATATACCTTTAATTTAACTTTTTTTTTGTTATATTTTTTAAAATATTATTAAGTTTTCTAATACTCTAAAAATATGTTATTACTATATTTATATAAAAAAAACACAAAAGTAATAAAAAAAAATATAACAATAAAAATCATCATAAAAAAATAACTTTTAAAAAACTAATTTCAAATTATATTAAAATTTAATACTTTATAAAATTATATTGCAATTAATTAAAAATCACAAAACATTAAAATATAAAAATTATTATTATTTTTTAAATATCAATTTATATAATTACATTGAAATATAATATTTTACAAATTTATATTATGATTAATTAATTAAAAACTACAAAACAAAACATAAAAATATTAAAATCAAATTTTAAATAAGGAATATATATCCCGAAGAACCACTATCATGTTGAGAATCCTTTTAAAAATGATTTCAAAATTAAATAGTTGAATTCAATTTGAAAACAAATACTAAAATAAATTAATAAAAATATTGGTAAAAATAACTTACATGATATGAATGAATGTCATGAATACCACATTTGACTCAAAGAAACAAAATCTCGACTCTAAATAATTGTATATAGGATAATCAATTATCATATTGTTGAAAATGTGTTCTTGATATACCAGCAACCTAGCCAGTTCCCAAAATGTGAACTTCCAAATGGCTGCGGATACCCTGGGCAAACAAGGGCACCTGTGGACCCTCACCTTTAGCAGCCCTAATTTACCCTCCATGGGGAGACCTATTATAATTATCTCAATACTATTTACTTTATAAACAATGCACTCTTTGGGATTTCATGAGTGAATGATGGTATATTTTCATAGTTTTTTTTGCTAGTGATTAAATTTGTTAATTTAGCTACTGATTTGCTTGTCATTCCATGATTCAATCATGGATAAAATATCGTATGATTGATGATTTCATGATGGTTGAAGATGGTTTCAAATCTTCTATGTAATTCCACCTAATGTTTTAAGCTTATAAAAATATAGAAATAGCCATGATACATCTTTATTGTTTCAGGATTTGTCACCACCTTATTTAGAGATTCCGAAGCATCCAAGGTAGTGCTAATAGGGAGTTATCCCGTAATAATAAACATATTGTTATAATTAGATTATAATTATTTATTTAAAAAAAAAATACAAATTTTATGATTAAAAATTATTGGGTGTAGAATAGTCAGATTATTATATTATTGTTGGTTGTGAAAAAAAAAGTTTTTTTAATGTTTTATAATGTAATTGTTTTTAAAGTGTTTTTTTTTAAATTACAAATTTTTTATGATTAAAAATCATTGTGTTTAGAAATTATTATATCATTTATAAAAAAATAAAATTTAATGTTTTAGAATGTAATTTATTTTTTTAAGTTTTTTATTAATATTTTTAATATAAATTTGTAATAAGGAAATAAGGGATTAGACTTGAGTAGTTCTAAGATCATGTTTAGCTTTAGTGATAAGTCATCTGTGTACCCATGGTTAAATTCACCCTACATGGTGGTTTCAATAAGGGATTAGAGAGAATGCATCCAAATATATTTACATAGTTTTTGGATTAGAGAGTGATTGCATCAAGATAGATTTACATAATTATAAGAATATAGGTTAAGCGATTAAAAAGTGAATATATCAAGATAGATTTACATAGTTATAATAATATAGGTTAATTTTATAGGTGGCTTCAATAAGAAAAAAATAGAGAGTAGATGAGTTAAAATAAATTCATATATTTTATATATAATTTTTGTAACATATAATCGAAATTTACAAAATATTAAAAAATCATAATAAATTTTATCAAATGTCACATTTATCAATTTACAGTGAAAGACATGAAAAAACCAAAACCATCACATTTCCTTTTGACCTGCAAAGCGGCAAAGTAGATTTGAAATTCCAGGGGTACGACTGTAAGTCATTTGTCCTTGACTCCTCTATCCCATCAGTTGAAGCAGCATCACAACAATCAGAAGCAGCAGTATCAGAATTTCCAGCATAACCAGTTCCCTGATCATTTCCAAGAGTAGTTTAACCAGCATTTCCATCAGCACTAGTCCCGGAATCATCATTATTATTCCCAGGATCCTAATTCCCAGCATAACAAGGATTATCAGCCCTAGCATCACTAGCTGAAGGAGAAATATTCTCAGTAGTACAACCAACAGTTCTATCAGTAGAATTCTCGGTATCATTTGAATAATCAGTTGAACAGGATTCCTTCCTCATTCCCAGCTCACGTAACCATCATATACCTTCTTAAGAAACCCCAATCAACTACACATAGAAAGAAAAAAGGCCCCAGCATTACTCGCGTCGGCCCTCAACATCAATAGGAGAAAAAGAGTGGGAACTGGGAAGTGGAACACGGACTCCGGAGACCAGCGAGAACGCTAACCAGCAGAGCACAAGAGCAGCAGAGCCAAACCTTGGAAGGTTAGTACATTCTGGAACTCATCTATTTTACACTTGAATCGTGATTATAAAACTAGTTATGCAACCAACCCAACCCAACCACTCTGAATCAAAGCGGAGGAATTTTTAATTTAGCAAATTGCTTGAGACGGATACATTCTCTTTCCCATGGAAACCCATTGGAAATACCCTTCACAGTCATGATCATTAACAATCGGCCGCTTGCAGTGGTCAATGGGTGACTAAAATTCCCTTCATCTTCAATGTCTTTGACCTGTGGCTTGAGAGTCGGGTTTCCTCCATTGAATGGGCATTAGCATTTATTGAAAGTTCATGCAGGATGCACTCTTGTCTCATATGCCAGATGAATTGGGGTTCCAGTGCATGTCCTACAGAATTGTTTTCATTTTAAGCTTCAGAATGAATACACTTTACGCATTGGAGGCACCCGGGGCTAGGTGAACGAAATGGCAGAATTCAAAAGTTGTAGTAGGAAAAGGGGCATCATTCCATTCATTTCCAACAGGGTCTAATGCATCATTGCATATGCCCAACATTACTCAAGGCACAACAACATTACATCATAAGTTTAGAGTTCATAGATGGCATACATTTCACAGTCTTATAACACAATAGTGAACAACCCAAAACCGATAATAAAAAACTATCAAAAAGCTAAAAGTTAATTACTTCCCTGTCATTGAGGCTTGCATGGAAAAGGCCTTAGCTTCCGCAAGTAATTGGCCACCCCTATCCACAGAATGAATATTACAGCTACAACAATAGATTGACCAACTAACTTGTGATGTAACATAATGGAGAACAAGAGCAGGGGATAGTGCTATGAAGGTAGTAACTGCTAAAGAGTTGGCTGACAAAAGGAAAGAAAAGCTTAGGAAGCAAGGAGAGAAATTGGATGATGTTGAGAAAAAGTGGCATGAGGATAAGAAGGAGATGTCCAAACTCAAAGAAGAGATAGAAACATGAAAAACCAGACATAAGGAAGTCATCATTGAAGAAATAATGGTGAAATCCCTCAGAGAGGTCAAGAATTTGGTCTAGGGTTATATTTTTAATGATCTCCCATCAATAAGAGGTCATCTTCAGTTCTACCTGGAATTTGATGATTTGCATAAACAAGTCCCTAAGTACCTCAACAATAACGAAAGGGACATACACCTCAGGCATAAGATAGCAAAAGTGGCAAGGGGAATCATAAATATGCTCTCCACTCAAGACCTGGAATTATTGGGAATCAAAGATAGAACCTCAATATATATTGATATAGAGACTTGCATCAACAAGCTCAATAGCTGGGGGATCAAAGAGCAACATTGTCAGAACAGAACAAAAAATAAAAAATTAAATTAAATTAAATTAAATTAAAATTAAAAATTAAAAATAAATAAATAAATAAAATAAAATAAAAAATAAAATAAAATAAAAATAAAAAATGAAAAATAAAAAATAAAATAAAATAAATAAAAATAAATAAATAAATAAAATAAAATAAAATAAATAAAATAAAATAAAATAAATAAAAATAAATAAAAATAAATAAATAAAATAAAATAAAATAAAATAAAAACATATCATGTCATTCCTCACAAATATGAGCACAATGAGAAATCATGGTATTCTTTGCCCATGGAATGATAATCTAAGGTTACATCTTGAGGAAGATTACAAGATAAGATAAGATAATTTTATTAATGTTCAACTAATGCTAACGTATAACCTACACATAAAGCTATTTAGCTATTTTTTTTAGCAGACTTCCTTTACGTTAAGTACATTTTCTATTAAAAATTGTTTCCCATTGACTTTTTTTGACCACTTGTGGTATTTATACAACTATTTACTTTATTCTCTGTTTATCCTGTCCTGCAAGTATAAATGAAATAGTTTTTGCTTTAAGTTCAGTTTGATTTTAAGGAACACTGCAGACAAGATTTCATATAATCATACTCATCGACTCAAGTAGATGCTGAGAATGTACTTGTGGTCCAAGTATGGTGGTGAGAAATGTCTTCCTTTGGTTGCTTGGGATGCTTGACTATGCCCAAGGATGAGGGAGGCCTTGGTTTGATAGATATTGCAGTACATGGCAATGTTCTAACTTCTGGAAAAAAAATGGGTGGTTAGATGTTTAGAGGGTTTGATGCCTTGACAGGTTTTTTTTTGCCACTGAGTTCTTTCCACACAACATGTTGACAAAGTTAAGGCGCTTTTGATTTATGTGACATGTCTCCTGCTTTTTTTCAAGTCACTGGTTTGTTTCTCTTCAGGAGTATTTGGTCATCTTGGAAAGTTGTGGTGGGATTGGCTCATTGGTAGTGGGAGGGTAGCTGGGAAAGTTGGGATCTAGCTTGTTGGTTGGTTGATTTATAGCTGGCATGTACAAGGGTTTGTACATGGCAGAGATACCGTGCTTTCAGGTGCATAGGTTTAGTTGGAAGGTCATTTTCTTCTGGCATGGCCTGTGGGATCTTGGTACTCGCTCTTGGAAGGAGTGGTGTCCTCTGGCCCAAGAGAATGGTCTCCTTGCTTCCGATCGCCTTTCGATTATGGAGCTTCGTGTCCACATACTGAAGGTTGAGTTGTCTAAGATGAACATTGGTATGCCTGGGCCATTCTAGAGGGAGTGGATATGGAGTTTTGGTTTCCCATTGCTTCAGTATGATTCCCACAATCCATATTCAACACTTCATCAGAGGCACCTTCTCTTGCTAGTTCTCAACACGTGGTGGGCCCCGACTGATTGTAAGACCATCGGACTTGTTGTCTTCATAGTGTATGGACGGTGCGGCTTTCTTATAAGTTGTGGTTTTTTGCTTAGCTTGTCATCTATTAGGGAATTCCATATACAGCCAAGCTGGCTAGAATAATATTTTGAATGGCCTCTGCCTGATGTGCCAGTGGCTGAAGCTTATCAAGCATATCTTCTAGGAGTGTCGTTTCATCAATCGTTGTTGAAGTTTATTTAAGGATTAGCATTCTGCATTGTATCAAAGCAACATTCACTGGTGTGTTGCTTTGTTTGGGGATGGTTCCTTTCTTATGTGTTATGCCTTTGTTGGGATTTAGAATTGACTATAGATCACGGTGCTTTTTGTGCTTTGGAATCTCAACTGTGAGTTTGTGTTTGATCAAGAGATTAGTTCTTTGTTTGTATTTAGTTCGTTTTGGAAGATAAGGTATGTCACTAGCTTTTGGACAAAGAAGCATTTTTTTATCAAAGATGGAAAGTCTCTGGATCCTACTCAGTATTCTAATTTTATTTCTGCTTTAGTCATTCTCAAGAAGAGGTTATGAAAGTCATTGTGTATACCCTTCCATTTTTAATTTTTTTGCATTTCTATTTGTAAATATTTTTTTTCTGAAAATAAGTCATTTAAAAAAAAAAATGTTTTCAAATAATCTACTATGGAGTCATGGACAAAGTTACGTACTATGGGTGCAATCGGAATCGACAAAAGTATCCGATGCGAGTGCATTGCTCATCCATATCTTAGGAATCAGGGAATTGGAAGCCAAATCCTAGGTTTATATATATATATATTTAATTTTTTTTCTTTTTTTCTTTTTTTTTAACCACTCCCTTTTATTTCAAAGAATGTTTGGGTAATAAAAATTCTAAAGGAGTCTGTCTTGACTTCCAACTCTACGCATATCATGATTCATAAGCATTCATTCCTTAAGCATAAATGTATCATTGTGGAAACACCACAAATAACCAATATTAAATTATGAATTAAAAGCTTTATTTCCTGTTAGATGGCCATCATGAAGAATCCAAACACAAATGCTTTGTCCATACATGTTAGCATATCCATGTGACAGATTGTGCATATATGTTACTTTTCAATTACTCCTGATGATGTCATTATGAAATCTAAAAAGTTCATGTTTTCCCCAATTATTGTTTATATGCTTTATCCTCTTTGTATTATTAATGTAGTGATCATATACAATAGCTAGCTTTCCATAGACGCATCAGCTAAAACTGTGTAAAACAGTGTGGATCTGTGTTAGTATCTTTGTGGGTGCCTTGCTATCTAATATAAGTAGAAAATGAATTTTTTGTTTTTAATAAATATCCAACAATAAACCATTTCATATTCCGAGAGCATCCATGCAGGTCCAATGCAATTGCTAATGTAAAATGTAAATCTTCACTTTAAATGCAAAAATGTAGGAACTTTCCCAAAATTCTCCCAAATGCAATTGGGCATGTAAAATGAATGCATCAGAAACTACTTAAAAATATAGCAGAATTAGGGATTTTAATGGAATGCAAGGATCTTGAAGCCATGCTTTCAAGGGCTTGAATGAAACAACCAAAAACCATGTTCTCAATATGTTCTCTCGAAGGCATACACAACCCCCTTTTCCTTTTTCCCTTTCCTTTATTTTCCTTTGCTAGTTTCTTTTCAGACTTCCCAACCAGTGTGGAATATCACTCAGTCTTGTATGTTTTTTCACAACTATTCCAAAACTTTAGTGATTTGGTTGACACTGGTTTCTTTCAACCGAAGAAGCCCTCTTTTGATGTTTTCTTGCATCATTATGTAAGAGTGACATCAGGTGTAAGATAGACAAGCAACTGATTGCAGTCAACTTGTCAGGCTGATTTTGTTTTGTGGTGGAACGGATGTTGTATATGCACTCAATGTAATTGAAAAGACATGGAAGTGGATTTTATGCATACTTTAGCAACAACTATGCTACATTGAAAATTTCCAAGAATCCTCATCCAATTGTTAAAGAGCATAGAACTACATATCTGAAAAGCATGGCAGATTGTTTTTGTAAGCTGTGAAGTCACATTCCTACCCAGGACTGGCTCATGTCAATGTTTATGCTCTGTTGATTTATAAAATTCTGGATATTTGGTCTTCTCGTGAAGATTGGCAACATCTTTTGAATCAAGAATTCCCTGCTTTACTAAGCAATATCATGCTTGGTTGAACTTAACTACTCTAATATTATTTATCTTGCTTCACTAATGAAACAAACTTTACAAGACATCTTGTTTGAATAATTTTTTATATTTATCTTAGGCTACTTTGTGCTCAGGATTTACTGTACAAATATTTTTGGATGTGGACATGATCATCATTTGCATTTCCTAAGACTCACATTATGAAATATAAATACTAGAAAATTCATCATGAAACTGTTGAACCATCCAATAATGTGGATGTAGAAAGTTAGTCAAAGAGGAATTTCAATAGCCTTGAATTCTCAACTTGTGGTCAGCCAGAACTGACCAAAACCTTTTGGATAGAACTTATGTCTAAGGTAATTCAGGGGCTCATATCACGGGATGCTAACATGCAATACCCTGTCCTAAATAGCATTTTCTAAGCATCATTTTTTATATTTCCAGCCTACACAACTATTTCTTTTGGCCACCAAGCGTGTAATACCCTGTCCTAAATAGGATTTTCTAAGCATCATTTTTTATATTTCCATCCTACACAACTATTTTTTTGGCCACTCAGGAATAATTTTCATTTGAAGGGTAAAAAAAATTATAACAAGATATACCCAGGAATAGTAAGTTTTCATTTGCATAACACTCAAAAAATTTATTTCATTTGTATGTTGCAGAATTCAATGGCTCAACGACGACCCAAGAGTGAATTGAAGTCAGTTGTGTTATACAACAAAACCGATGATCAACGAAAATGGGTTTCAATGCCATTATCTATTGGGTCATGGGTAACAATGAAACCATCAACAATTGGAAGCCATGCAATAAAAAAAAGGCGTTTGCGAGACATTAGCATCCACTGGAAAGGTTTGGTAAAAGGATTTAAGATGAGTAATGGAGGACAAAAGATGGAAAAGATTCAAGTGGCACATGTCTATGACTGTAGAGAGATGTCAAAAGAGAAAGTTTCTACTCAACTGAATTTTCCCAAAATTGATTGTAATTGTGAGTATGCATGACCAATTTTGATGTCATTTTTTTTATGGTCAATTTCTATTGAAAGTGTGAAGATTTCCACATCTCTTTATTTTTATTTTATAGTGACATGAATATTACATGTATCTCAAGTTTATGCATATCAAATTGGAAGGAATGGGAGCCAGTGGAATGCATAACGAGTGTTTTCCAAGCCATTCATTCAAAAGTAGGAGAACTACTCTATGTTGGTAAGGATGCTGCATGGTTAAAGAAGGAAGGCATTTTCTTTTACAAATATGAATACATTCTTCCAAAAACGATTGGATCAAGTGGATATATCAAAGAGATTCCTTTACCTCCTCTCAGCTTATTGGAATGGCCAAGTGTAGATGATTCTTCAGTAAGTTCTTTTCGTTACAAGTTATTTTCAGAAATGCAAATTGGAATGAAGGAAAAAGGTGGCATCCATGCACGTAGCGGCATTTTCGTGCCATTCTCTATGTTTGTTCACCTTTTTGGGAAGGATGAGTCGATTAGGGAAACTGGTAAAATGTATTCTACTTCAAAACCTTCTGATGCGCTACTCACAATTTTGTTTTTCACTAGGTGGGATAGAAGAGTACATAACCAAAGTCGAGAAGAAATAGAGTACAGATTGAGTCATGATACCTTGTCTTTCAAGTATGTCTTTTGAATACTCTTTACTTTTAATTGTATCATGCTTCATTTTTAGGGTCTAGAAGAGGCAAAAAGAAAGTTACATATCAATGTAACAAATCATATTAGGATACAGTGAGTATTTTTATTTGATTCTTTCAGGTACTAGATTTCAAGACATATACTATATATCTCATTTAAATTCCATAGGTGGAGACATGTTCGACAAATGGGGAAATGGGTTTGGGTTCCAAAGGAACAAGATGACAATGATGGAACACATTCTCCAATAGTTTCACTTGATATTATGAAAAATGGTGAATTATTTACAACATTATCAATGGAGGAGGATTGGACACTATTTGAAGTCAGAGAACAATTGGAATTACAAAAGACTTTGACCATTTTGTATTTATACACAATGGTAAAATGGTGAGAATGTAAAGATGAATATCATGATTTTAATTTGTAGACTGACCAAGTTATTGAAATGTGAGACCTTCTGTATAGACTATAGACAAAATAATTCTAATTTCTTTTATTGTATTTTGTAGGTGGGGAAACGGTGAGAACATACTGTGCGTTGCAAAGATTGTGTCAAGCCTTCAACCATTGAAATTAGGGAATGCTAAAGATTTGTAGAATGATAGTTTCCCGAATGCAATGGACATTCTGTTTTGCAATCTTTAGTATTGTTTTTGCTTCTATCATTTGCGAAACTATAATAGTCCATATCAGTCAAGACTTGCATTTCTCTAGGGGTTTGACGTAGCAGTCATATCCTTAGTTTTGATTACTACTTTGTTGGCTTCCATAATATATGCTAAATGGGAAATTTATGTGTCTTCAATCGAAAGAACTTGTTATTGTTGAAATTCAAGTTAGTGGATACAACCAACTTTATAAAAACTTGATTCAAGGGATATTCATTTATTTCTCCTTGGGATGAACATTTAGCTTGTTTAATCATGCAATGGTTATCTAAGATTATTTTTTTGTGCTTCCTTTTTTTTTCCAAGGTTTTTTCCTGGGAAAATGTCCGTAATTTTATTTCAAAAAGATGATTAAAATTACATTCTGCAGATGTAGTAGAATCACAAAGATCCCTACATTTTCACATATTTCTGTCCCATATTAGCAGATACAACAGCTTATATGAGCTGAACCAAAAAAAAGATAAACCCAATAAAACTTCACCACAAGAAGATGAATCGTGACCCAAACGTTGCCACAAGACAGGTGCTTCAAACCGAAATCCTCAGCAGAAGAAACAGCAGATCCAAGTCTGTGGACAAGCAGCAGACTCTGGATCTCCCAAACCGGCGAAATTCAGCCAGCAACTACTGATGAAGAAAAAGGCCCTACACACCAGGATCTGCACACCAGGATCTGCGATGCCTCCACCGCACGCCGTCCATCATCCTGCAGAAACAGCAATCAAATTTCTCTCCAAGAACCCTCGCCCCTCACCGCTCCCTCCAACTCATTGACAGCGAGCCGGGCGGCGAGCTGCGTGGGACGCTGGGGACATCCCTGAAAACGGAGAAAGAGGATGGCGCCTGAAAAGAATGGAGAGCAGAGAATAAAGAAACCTCTGCACAGGTTCTTGATTCTGCGTCTCCATTCCATACTGCCGAGAGTGAAGATCGGCAGGAACCAGTCTTATTCATATCCTCCTCTGTAATGTTTCTGCGATGTAAAAGCTCAGGGAAGATCCTCTGAAATATTTCTGCGATTTTAAATGCTCGACTGGGGTTCTGTCTGCTGGAAGACGAGGGCGCCTCAGAACGGCGCCTCCTGCATTCCCAAACTCAGGATTCTAGACTGAATCTGATAAACGCTGTGGGAGACCATTCCCTTGCCATTCCTCATCTTCCCGATCGATCCTCGATGTGCTGAGTCGAGATGGGACAGGGCGCTCGTCGGCTCGTCCAGCAGCAGCACCTTATTCATCAGAACCGCCACCTTCAGGGCCATCTCCGACGCCATCAACGCCAGATCAAAGATCATGATCCACGGGACGCCTTCACCGTAAGATAAGTAACCTGCAACAAAAGCAAGGGCGGCTGGGCCAAGCCCTGGCCGCCCAGGCTAAAAGCACAGCTAGGGCACCAAGAATCGCCCGTCCGTCTATACAGTCGTTTTTGTGTGCTTCCTTTTATTATAGATTTATATTTATTTTTGTTGTTGGACCGCTTTTATATTGTGTTAACTTGCATAATTAGAATCTACAGCACGTGATATGCTTGTAATAACAAGAAAAAAAATGATTTATTGCCTCTTTCGAAGTGAGTTTGTTATTGTCCTTAAATATATTATTGCTTTTTAATTCTGATATTTTCTTTCCCTGAAAATTCATATGCAAAATATGTGAGGATTTTTGCAAATTTGTTACTGCAGCTGCAAGTTTTTTTTCCCAAGCTTCATATTGTTCCATGGTAGTATGTGATGTAAGCTTCGTAGCATGTGGGAAATTGTCTGAAACATACTCTTGTTGGCAGGTAATTAAAGACCAAAAATGGAAGCAAATAACTTGTGTATTCAACTTTGCTCCAACTACCACCAGTGCATCATTTGTCTTGCGGAAATACTATATTTCCCTACTTCGTTATTATCAACATGTTTACTTCTTTCAAGAACAGGGTCAGCTTCCTGCTGGTATGTTGAGTATTCAGTCTATTACACCATTTATAGCAAATCAGACCTGAAATAATTTTATCTAATTACTGTTGTGATGAATTACAGCTCCTTCGTATGCTGTAAGTCCTGTTCCTCAGTCACCAGATAATGGATCTGCCCATCCTAGTTCAGATGAAAAGCAACCAGAAGTCAAGAAGTGAAAGAGGAAAATTTTTCCCTTGCCCTCGCCAATTGTTGGAGGTTTATGCTTCATTGGTTTGCATTACTATGCATTGCAATGACAATTCATTTATATTTATATTGTAACATTGTGTTGCTTATGGACTGACACCATTTGAACTTTTCTGTCCACTTTGACAGTTGATCCCACATCTTGAGTGGATCAACCTGTAACAGGATTTATTGATGGGAAGTTTGATTATGGTTACCTTGTAACTGTAAAGTTGGGTTCAAATATATTAAGAGTATTGTATCACAAACCAACTGAAATTTCAAGGGCACAGTTTGCAGGTGTTTCTTTTTTGCAAGACAGCAATGATTTTGATGTTGCAGCTTCATAAATCAGTACTTGTCGGAAGAAGAAAAAGGACCGACTCAAAAAGAGGGATCCTGATCATCCACAGCCAAACAGGAGAGTGGTTACAACTTCATTTTTGCTGAGCATCATGCACGGCTGAAGTCATTGCATCCTGCTAAGGATAGAGAGATCAGCAAAATGATTGGGGAGTTGTGGAATAAACTCAATGAAGATGAAAGACTGGTAAGATAAGTGTCTGATGAGCATTTGGTCTCTCTAAGAATCTTACAAATGAGGCATAGACAAAATTCTTTTATGTTATTATTACCTGAATTTAGGGGGCTTATTGGGCATAATTTCTTGCAATAGCAGACATCAAGATATAGCTTAGGATTTTGCCTTATAATTGCAGGTTTATCAAGATTTTGGATTGAAGGACAAGGAAAGGTACAAAAGGGAAATGCAAGAGTATAAAGAAAGACTGAAGGTTCAACCTAACACAAATGAAGTTTTGAAACAACAATTCAGCAAAATTCTAGATTCCAGTGATCACAGGTTGGACTACCCATTATCCATTAGAGCATCACCAAAATTTGCTAACGTTGATGTTAATATACTGTCAATTCAATCTGGTACAACAGACATCAATATTTCAGCAGAACAAAAATCTTCTAACCAAGAAAATGATTACAAGGAGTCCATCTTGAAGCAATAAGCTTACTGTTGAGGAGCTTCATTTCTCTTCTACCTGTTGAAAATCACTATGTAGTAGGACCAATTATTTTTGGCAATGGAATGCACAAACTGTGCTCTCTATGCTGGCTCAGCTGATTTGGCACTGTTTGTTTTCATTTTTGAATTTGTGTATAGTATATTGATTCATAGCTGACCTGGTTGAAGCAACCATATAACATCTGCTTGATTATTGATTTATGACCCCATTGAGGGGGAACATAAATTCATGATTGTTTTGTATCATTTTCAGACCGGAATTCATGACAAACTGATTCTGTTAAGGAATGATTGATGAAATTGATGAAATCTAAGTCCCTAGTGGACAAAACTTTTTGAAATCAGGGTGCGGGTGATGTCAGTATACTTCACATATATAATTTTATGTAGATAATTGTTTTTTTGTTTAAATTTATGTGAAAAAACCCAAAAACATGATATAATATGATTCCATCACCAATGACCTGGAATATGGAAAGTAGAACCCCGAATTTGAAAATATGAAAATTTCAAATGATATGATTCCATCACCATTAACCCCGAATATGTAATGAAGAACATTGAATATGAAAAATATGAAAATTTGAATTTAAAAGTGAATAAAATTTGAATTTGAAAGTGAATAATGAGAATGCCGGCCACTTATTTTAGAAATGCATATTTGAAAGTGATAAACAAGTCCGGCCACTTATTTTAGAAATGCATATTTTATCCTCAATGGTGCCATGGAGAGGTTTAGTTCCCTTTCAGCTAATGATTCCCCTGATAGTGAAACACTCTTATAGATATATGCATGGTTCATCTTACGCTGGTTGAGAAGGCATGAGGCTAAAGTCTGAGAGAAGTATCAATTTCTGAATCCTTTCCAAAAGCTAGGCTTTCTAAGAAATTTAGCACATTATTTTCTTGGTCTGCCTGTAAAACCTTGCTCAGCATATCCTATTTAGATTTTCCACTATCATGCTTAGCTTCTGAAGCTAATATGTGTACTTGAATCCCGTCCAAATGTTCTGAGTTCTTATCATTTGTAGTATCTATAGGTAAAAAATCAGGTTTAGGATCTATATTTACAACTTCTAGTTGCTTTTACCAAGAATCCATAGGGGTATTCAAATCCCAATGCGAACTGTCTTGAGTTTCCATTGCTTTCTTAGGTATCACCAAGGTATTTATGTGTGATCAATATGATACAACCAACTTACCCTTAACATAATTTAAGCAAGAACTCAATCCCTTCAAGGGCTCTTGAAGATCTCTGTCGCCATAAGAATCTTGGGTTCTATCAGGTCTAGATAAAGTTTTTCCAATTTTACCAACGAGATTGTTCTCCTTGCTCCTTGATATTTAGTATTTTTCCCATTATGTTCTCAATGGTGCAACCCATTTATGTACCTAGGTTGCGCTGGACTTAATGTGATTCTTCCATCTTCGGATGCTACTTAAGGTGATTTGCAGGGGACATTCCATATTAGTTAGAAATTCAGTCTCTCGAGGTCTAGATCATTGAGCACAACTTTATTACAATGGAGGTTATTTGATTTTTGGATTTCATGTGCCAGCAATTTACATCTGAATCAGATCCCAAAGTGATATTGTTGTATATGCCACCTTGAAATTTTGACAAATATGTCATAAGTCATTTGAGTTCTTGGTCTATTAGAAAAAGCGGGGTCTTTACCAACTATATGGATAAATTGGAAAAAGAGATAAGGATGCATGCTTCTAGATCAACTACAATGTCATTTTCTTTGAAACATCATCTTTAATACCAAGAAATTAATTTGTGAATGGGCTCTTGAAAGGTAAGCCGATAGTGTTAAATGTTTGGGACTTTTTGTCATTTAAAGGACAGAAATACGTTTAAAACTAACAATTTTCATGTTGCTGACCAATCCAGTTTCCATGGCTAATGGGTTACCATCATCTTGATCTTTCTCAATCAACATGCTGTGTATCTCTCCAACCATAATTTTTGTTATTACCTTCCATGTGATAAAGGAATCAAAGGCCCTAGTTTAGTTGATGCTCTGTGTAAATTGTTCAAAGTTCTTTTTCATTTATTCAATATTTAGCATAAGTAAAAATATTCAATTTTCAGTACATTTTCAGGTATATGTCCTTCAAGCAGATCAGAAACCAATCATCAAGTTGTTTTCATCTTGAAAAGAAAGAAAAAACCTTCCTACATAATAAAATATTCCTCAACCAATTGAGTCTTCCGCTCCCCCTTAAGCAATACCTTTACACCTCAGGAACATGAACTGGAACAGCAAAAGAGAGCACTCTAGTGTTAAGTTCCAGCACGTTTGTGATTATATTCTTGGATTATGGTGGACTTGTCCAAATCCCAGCTTGATTGGTTTAAAACTGACAGTTTGTGGAAACATTGGTGGTGGATTTAGCATCAATGGTTCATGAGTACCTTGGCCATATTTAGTACCTCATTCCAAATTTATCAAGATACATTTATTCCAACTTATTACTATAACTTGGTCACAAGTCATTTTGGATTCATGGCAATTCTATTGTATATTGACCAATGACTAAGCATGAACATGAAAATGTAATCTTAAAACCTCGTAAGTAAATCATCACTACTAAAGAGAGGTAAAATATTCTTCAGAAATATGGAGACACATTTACAATAGAAAACATATTTATTCTGCTAAACAAAAGGATCCATTTATATTAGATTAGTGGGAAATGTACATAGGATTACAAAATGGTGGGATTCTTTTAGTTTGGTAGGAGGATCCCAAAGTTCCAGAGTAATGATACATGTTCCTTCTATTCAATCTTCTCCTCAAAGTTGTTGCAAATTTCTCGTGAAATGACCTACTCTACCGCAGAATTTTTTTTGAAATATTCTTGTCTATGTTCTTTTGCGGACGGTATGCAAACACCAGCAACAAAATACCATTGGAAGTAAACCAGCAAATGGAAGCACTAGGGGTCGTCTTTGTGCTACTTCTTCCTAGAGAATACCATATGAAGCTTCCAGAAATGAGAACCATGCATTTTCACAGCATTTTCATGCAAAGATATGCCCAGATTACTTGGAAATGTCGTATCAACACCTTTATATTTTCCAAGTAACCTCCACAAACCTGTTGCAACAATCACCGGTAGCTTCTTACTGTTGATTTTCCTCAAACGATTGCTCAAATTTACTTGAGTATGCCCAGAATTCATAGCTTTTTCCATAGGGATGTTACTGCTGCAAACATAGCTTAAAGCTGTTGAAGGAGTGTGCAATAAGGCCAATGGTGAAAACCTGCCATGGGAATACCAAAAATTCAAAGCTCATTACATTGAATCTTTTTGTACAAAGTCAATCTTTTATTATAATAAAAAAATGTGTTCTAACTTTTAATCTATTCATTTGTGCTATCTAACCTACAGATATGTAAATACATTGAACAAGGGTTAGGACAGCAATAGGAAAATATTCGTACTAGAGGAAAATATTCGTACTGATATCACTACTGAAGTTAAGGCTTGTGATAAACTCAGATTTAGATGGATCTGGCCTTGCAAAGTAGGCCAACTCAACCCTGCCTTTTTGTCTTCTACATTAAGTGGCATAAACCCTAGATCTTCCTCTCATTTTGAATGCACAATGAGTATCGAGCTTTATAAAAGGTTCATTTAACTTGCGTGGAAAATTAGGTGGATCAACAAGTGTTTCCAAGATGTTCTTGATGATTTAGTTCTACTATCGGTGCCATTGAGTTGCAGATTTACTCTAGACTTAATTAAAGATTAGAATTGCAATATTGTTGGAGTTTTAGAATTTGAAATTAAGTGGTTGTTGTTAAGTACTCCATCTAATTAATCCCTTTTCTAAATGCTATGTACCATATTAACAAAGTTCTGTTAATGGAGGTGCATCACTGTATATCTTATTATCATTAACTTTCTTATTCATTGCATAGATAATATGTTTATTGTGCTCGAATCCATTCTATCTATATGCTTGGTTGCACTCCATAAAGTGCTTGTCAAATTGAATTCTCACTTATTCCATTACACCTTTTTTGGAAGTTCTTCCTTTAAAGTTGAGAAACATTATAACTGGCCTGAAGAGGTTGGGCACTATAAGCAGCCTCTGATGGGGAACCATTGAACTCAAACACTTTGTTTGGCTAAGCTGCTTTGAAAGGGGTGTAATCTTCCCTAAGAATCACCCAAGGCTTGCACCTGGGGCAACTTCTTATTTGTGTCTCCAAGAGAATTGAACCTTTTAGTGGATTGCTTGACATACTGCCACCCTCCTGATTGCTTAACTACGACCCCATTGATCATTATGTTACACTTTATAAGGATTGAAAGTAAACAGTGGAATGACTACTTGATCCCCCTTAACTGTGGTAGTTGATTGACCATATGTAACCATCTACAGTGTTCCATTATTTTGGTTGTCCGTTCTCATAGTCTTGATATTACTTTGATTTTGAGCATCACTTTTGAGCATTCACTTGTAAGGTTACTAGGTATTTTGCTTGTTTCATCCTTGTTCAGTGAGTTGTTCATTTCCATCTATATTTGAAAGTGAACTTATGAACTTATAGTGATATTACAGGTTTCGAGGTTTGTTGGTATTCAGGACTTTCAAATTGTGATTAAGTGATTGTTTTATTCGAATATTTGTCACGTAGTTTTCTTTGTATATTATTGGGCTTCAATCAGGAAATTTGAAACATGCTCATATTTGGCCATTATTGGGTCCTAACCCAAGGCACATCAACCAATTCATGAAGGAAGTGGATACTGCACTTGAAGAAAAGAATGAGATTGAAGAAAATGTGTTATTGAATTGAGCTGATGTAACAACATATAAAGACATTTTGATTTTTTGTCTAAACTAAGTTGATGCAACAAAATACAAATGGACATGGAATGAACATAGGAGTAAATGTACCTGGAACATATACATACAAACCAGTAGCACAGTTGTTGCCCCTATGATGGTGTTTTGAGAGATAAGCTGCTTGACACATATAAGATAAAATCAGAGAAGGATAAACTACAAAAGTGAAAGCAATCTACAGTAAACAAGTCATCCATGCCTTTAGTTCAACTATTTTCTATGAAAATTTATCGTAAAAGAAAAAGTTGGTACCTTATTTGTTGAATGCTGTAGTATCTTTTTTCTGACAAAAAGTTGTCATTAAATACATCACAAGGACACGAGAATCATCAAATTGATGCACACAGAGCTGTGACAGTTGGGTGTCCCTTTTTCCATCTAGACAACGTTTTTCGAAAATTCTGATTGGAGGATAGGATAGGGCTAAAACATGCCCAAATTTGCTTCCGAGGACTGCTTTGATAGAAATGTGTTGTCATTAATGACTGTTAGATGCTCAGACCTGCTATTAAAACACCCATAATTGAATTTTGTCCCTTTTGCAACATGAAGATGAAAAGGGATTGATTTGGCATGCTAGGCACACCCTTTATGGGGTGATTGTTGATCATCACATTCTAGGGCTGCAATCAACCCAAAAACTTACCACAACTTACTAGGCCTGATCTACATATCTTTTTGTTCATTCGACAAACCGTACTTTTTCCTTCCATTCAACTTTAGCGAGGCAAAATTAACCCCTGAAGAGTGATTGAGATTCACATGTGGACACCTTCACAAAATGAGGGGTAACACTTTTGTTGATTATTGACAACATCCCAATGATAATTGTTTGAATTCCAACCAGAGTAAGTCATCCACATACACTGTACAAGCTCTGCAGAGTAAGACCTGGAACATACACATATGAACCAATAACTTGTAAGTCATCCATGCCTTTAGTTCAACTATTTTCTATGAAAAATTGTCCTTAAAGAAGAAGGTGGAACCTTATTTGTTGTATGTCGGTATCATTGTTCCACCAAAAAGTCATCATTAAATGCATCATAAGGATAAAAAGAGAAATTGTCCAAGGATCAAAACAATAACATTCAGATGCAGCTCGACACTTAAAACAATAAGATTAACATATCAAACATAGTATCAAATGCAATTTCAACACTTAAAAATAACATAATAGATATCAAACATACCATGGCAGAATATGTACTTACCATATATTGATTTAAAGTAATTCTTAAGCAATATCTTCTTCCGCAACCCATTTTTTACCCTTCCTTGTTCTTTTTGAATGCAATTTTGTACAAGCATTTCTACCTTTAGATTGTTCCCATGTATCACATTTTTGTCTTATATGTGCATCTCTTATCCATTCTTCAACTGAGTCTTCACTAGAATTGTCTACTTCCTAAGTAAACCTTGATACAATGCGCCTATAAAACCATTGAAACATCTAAATGAGTGGATTTAAAAGAGTTGAGCCACCTCTATGTTGAGTACTTTTATGATATGCTACCCTTGCTTGCTTATGAGACTTTTCCATTCCTTGGGTATTCCAAATTCCTAAGCTACCATACTCCTTAGCAAACCATGGTGCGTGGGCATAAAGTATGTGCTGCCAACATAAAACAATCACTTAAATTTGGTAATCAAAACGACATAATAAAGAGTATCAAACATGATGCAGGGAGAATAAAAAAAAGAGACCTACCATGTAATGTGTAATCTCATTTTCTCCCCATGCCTCAATCATTTCTTTTGTAAAATGAGTAACTGCTTCAGTGAAGGCCATATCATCCCCCTTTTCAAATTTCTCCTTGTCCATTAATGGAAACAATGCAGAGAGTGCCATCCAAACTTTTTTTTTTCTTAATGCAGATCTGTCATTATCAGTTCGATCATCCTCTACATCAATAAGGTCCTTATAAATTTTCCACTGACCTTTTCCTGATGGTTTGTCTTCTGCTATAAAGTGTCTTGCTTTAACCCCACCCATGGATGGTTTAGAAGGAACATTACCTCAAGCCCCTGAAAATTTTGTATCTTTACAAATTTTTACATTGCCTCCATGTAAACCAACATTAGAAAGAACCTTCTCAGTTGTTTCAATTGAAGTTTGAGCAATTTCTTGTGGTCTCTTATTCCAAGCAAATAGAATAGTAAGGTACACTAATTTATCAACAATTCTCACAAACCCATATAGTGTACATATATGTACTCTTGTAAGTGGTATAGGTAGTATGGGATCCATATTTTTATCCATCTCATCTCGATTTGGAGCGATGTCCTGTTTACAACTCCTAATCCCATTTGACCACCCACCACTTGGTAATTTGTCTTTTTTCCTTGCGTGCATACAATAAATACAACTATGCTTTGCATTAGCACCATGGCCAACATTATACATGCACTTTAATGTTTTTAAATCAGCTGCTAGGTGACATTCAACTTCATATGAACCATAACCATCAACCTCAAGCTTTTCTCCCATTCTATGTGAAGCGATTGTTGTGGGTATTGAAGTTTGATAAAAAAACCCATTTTAATGTTTCGTGAGTCTCCTTAGAAATGCGAAACAACCCCAACCACCATATGTGATTCTCAGATTGGACAGAAAAATATTTTTTATCAGTTACTTCAATATTAGGATCCATGGCTCTATTCATTAATGTAACAAAAATTCTTTCATATTTCTCATTATTGATGATTTCCATCTCATCCAATTTAATGACAAAAATCAATTTTCCTTTTTCTTCCTCCATAGAAATATCATAGAATTTTACTATAGCTTGTAAGGTTTTTTCTAGATCTAACCATATGTTGTTCTTTGGATTTAATATAACAATTTCATTTTGACTATTTTTTTTCCCACCCTTTTGTTTTATCTCCTTCTTTGCTTCTATATGATACATGTCACCGATGAGGTCAACAATTTTTCTATTACTTCTTGTATGAGCATTTGCTACATGAAAAGGACGAGGAATGACAACTTTAGTGATTCCTGTCCTTATTAATCCTTCTCGTAAGCATTTGAAGAGTGTTTGATAACCTCGTCTACTGATCCCAGTATCATCACAAACACTTTGGACTTTCTCTGCATTCATGGACTCCGCTATTTGATTTATCACTTGATCAACAAGGGTTTTTCTAAGGGAACTAAAACGAGGTTGTCCAATCATAGAGATTATCTCATCTTTATTGAAAATGGACTTCAATATATAAGACAAGGTTTCACTATCATCGATCTCATTTGTCTTGTTTGGCTTCATGAGAGATTTAATAGCATGTACCCTCTTTTTCATAGCACCCCCCCGTGGATGTCAAAGAAGAAATGCTAGTAAAATTTTTAACCCTATTTCCTCCTCCAAACGGTGTTTTCTTGATTGTTTTCAAACTGCGTGTTAAAATAGAAACCTTAGATTTTAAGTTGTCCTCCTCTTTATGAAGACATTGTCTCTCTTTGACAACTCTGAATTTTTCTTTAAGGCTGTTCACAAAATTTTGATTGTTCAAGGAGATGGTTTGTCGTAAACTCATATTTTCATTATTTACAACCAAATTTATATTCTGAATTTGATTAATGCTTTCAACCAACTTGTAGTTTTTGTACTCCAAATTGTAGATTGTTTTGTGCAAATTATTGACCTTCTCCTCAAGGTGTTTAACATTTCCTTCTATATTTTCACAATAACCTAGCAATCCGTTCTTTCCATTACACAAAAAATTCACTAGTTCTGTTACATTTTTAAAGTTTGGGGGAGAATTTGTTATAGGATCTATTGGAAACAATTCTCCCTTTGCCCATAAGTCAATGTTTTTTGCTCCTATTCTTCTTTTGTTTTCATCTACACCATATATTTTAGGACTATTTCTCTTCTATAATGGTGCCATATTTTGATCCACCTGAATCATAATAGTGTATTTCTTTCCTTTATCTGGCGTTTTTTCTAGATTTTCCATTTAGCACAAAACTAGACATGCAGTTACAAGTAGAATGAAACAATAAATTACGAAAAACATATAAAATATAAAAACATAACAATTTAAATACTAAATCTGCAATGATGATTTAACATGGTAATTTGAGCATGAGTACTAATTCTAGAAAATGACGATTTCGATGTTTGTATGTCAATCTAACATCTGTTTAACATGGTGGGGAGTGTACTTGTTGATATGTATGCCAAAAATGGAAGCATATAGGATGAAAAAGAGGTGTCTGGTAAAATGGTTGAATGAAATGTTGTATCCTGGAATGTAATCAGTATGGATGCGAACTTTGAAGAAGAGATGGCTATCAGAAAAGGCAAAGGGTCTACCCTAGAATGATGAATGCTTGCATATGTGCACTCTAAATATCAGCATGGGGTCTATAAATGTTAATTAGGCTGCAAGTCAATGATGTTGCATAAGTGGTATTAGAGCTAGTTCAACTCTGGGAAGGGAATAATTACAGAGTAATTAGATGAAACTGATGATGAAAGGGAATAATTACAGAGTAATTAGATGACACCACCTACAAAATTGAAGGAGTTGGTTCAGTTTCATTTCAACTTGATTCAGGGACCATGCTGCACATTGAAGACATACTGTATGTTCCAGGCTTGAAGAAAAATCTCCTTTCAGTTGTTGGCTTAGAAGATAAAGGCTACAGAGTTATATTCATGGACAAAAAGGTTTTGTTGTGGTCAAAGAATGAAAGGATGAGTGTAGCTGAAGTGATTGGGGTTCAAGAGGGAGGCCTTTACAATGCATATGGGCATTCTACTCAAGCATTGGTTCACAGTAAAATCAACCCTTGTGAGTTATGGCACCAAAGGTTTGGGAACCTTCATTATACAACTCTCCCTGGTCTTCAAAAGATGGTTACAAGTATGCCTGAGTTTTCTAATGAACATAGTGGTATTTGCAAAGGTTGTGCCCTTGGTAAAAATACCAAGAAGTCTTTTTCCAAAAGTCACAACAGATCAAAAGGGATTTTGGATTTGATTCACTCTGACATTTGTGGACCCATGTCTTCATCTTCTTTAAGTGGTTGTTTATACTATGTGTTGTTCATTGATGATTACTCTCGTAAATCTTGGAGATACTTTCTAAAGGCTAAAAGTGAAACTTTTGATAAGTTCAAGGAGTTCAAGGCACTGATTGAAAATCAAACAGGAAGACACATCCATATCTTGAGGTCAGACAATGGAGGTGAGTTTGAATCTAATGATTTTGATGACTTTTTCCAAGAAGCAGGAATTAAGAGGGAGTTGACTGTACCTTACAACCCCCAACAGAATGGAGTTGCAGAAAGGAAGAACAGAACAGTCTGTGAGGCTGCTAAAGCCATGTTGTGTGATCTAGATCTTCCTTTGTCTCTATGGGTTGAGGATGCTGGTACTGCTACCTATATTCAAAATGGAATTCCTCATGCCATTTTGGGAGAAAAGACTCCAGAAGAAGTATTTACAGGTGAGAAACCTGCAGTTGACCACATGAGGATCTTTGGCACTCCAGTCTACATCCATGTGCCAAAAGAAAAGGGATTAAAGCTGGAACCTTCAAGAAAGAAAGGCACATTTATTAGGTACAGTGCAAATTCAAAAGCCTACCATATCTATGTTCCTGTTCAAAGATACATTGAAGTCAATAGAGATGTGATATTTCATGAGGAAGTTATTTTCCGCCATGCCAGAGGGCTTCCAAAAGATACAGAAGAATCTCTTTCCGACATTCCAGACTCTCCTCATTCAGAGAATCAGAGAGAGGAAGAAGATGAGCCTCATATTCCAAATGCTTTATCAGAACTAGAAAGACCAGTTGAAGAACTACTTGAAGCTCCTCCTTCCAAGAGAAGACCTGCTTGGGCTCGAGAGATATTGCAAGAAGCAGAGAAGCATAAAGCTCCTTCTGGGACATTCAAAGAAAGAAAGAAGCCCCATAAATACTCAGGTCTTATGAGTAAGCTCATTGATGCAGAGCCTTCTACATTCAAAGAAGTAGAAACTCATCAGGTATGGATTGATTCCATGACAGAAGAATATAATTCCATTATGAAAAATGATGTGTGGGAAATTGTTCCTAGACCAAAAGGGAAGTCTGTGGTGACTTCCAAATGGATCTACAAAATCCAGCATGCTGCTGATGGTAGTATTGAGAAATATAAGGCAAGATTTGTGGCACGTGGTTTCTCACAAAAGAAAGGAATAGACTATGATGAAACATTTGCTCCTGTTTCCAGATATACCACCATCAGGACCATTATCTCCCTTGCTGTTGTCTTTGGATGGAAACTCCATCAAATGGATGTGAAGACAGCTTTCTTAATGGAGAAGTTGAAGAAGAGGTCTACATTGAGCAACCTGAAGGTTTTGTGACTCATGAAATGCAGTCTCATGTGTTCAAGCTAAAGAAAGATTTGTATGGACTCAAACAGGCCCCAAGGGTCTGGTATGCTAGGATTGATGGTTACCTTCACAGTTTGGGATTCTCCAAAAGCACTGTCGATTCCAACCTTTAATTCAAGGTTGTTCAAAACCATGTCTTGATCCTAGTCCTATATGTGGATGACATGTTCCTTACTGGAGAGGAGCAACTGATAGCTCAGTGCAAGAGGGAGCTTACTTCAAAATTTGAAATGAAGGATCTGGGACTCATGCACTATTTTCTTGGTTTAGAGGTCTGGCAGAAGCTAGATGAGATCTTCCTATCTCAAGGGAAGTATATAGTTGATATCTTGTAGAGGTTTGGGATGCATGACTGCAAACCCATGAGTGTACCCATGACATCAAATATGAAGAAGTTACGTGACTCAGCTACTTCTTCATAGGCAGTGGATCCCACTCAGTATCGCCAACTTATTGGATCTTTGATGTATCTAGTGCATATGAGACCAGATATCTGTTATGCAATGAATGCATTGAGTCAGTTCATGTCCGAGTTGAAGCACATACACTGGATAGCTGCCAAACATGTGCTCAGATATTTGCGAGGTACTATTACTTATGGGCTCAGATATACCTCCAACAATGGAGTAATGCTACTTAGATATGCTGACTCCGATTGGGTTGGCAGTACAGTGGACCGGAATAGCACATCAGGATACTGTTTCAGTTTGGGATCAGCCATGATCTCGTGGTCCAGTAGAAAGCAAGGTTCCATAGCTCAGAGAACAACTGAAGCTGAGTATATTGCTCCCAGTAATGCCTGCAGAGAAGCAGTTTGGCTTAGAAAGATTCTCTCTGATCTGTTTGGTGGAAAGCTTGAGCCAACTATTATCCATTGCGATAATCAAAGTTGCATTAAGCTTTCAGAGAACCCTGTATTTCACGACAGGTTAAAGCACATTTAGATGAAGTATCACTTCATCATAGATATGGTACAACGAGGTGCCATGAAGCTCCAGTACATTCGTACAAATGAGCATATTTCTGACATATTGACCAAGCCTCTGTCGTTGACAAAGCTTGTGCACTTTTGAGACAAGCTTGGTATTGCAGAGAATGACCCTCTTGCTGAGAGGGAGTGTTGATTTTTTCTGAGCAGCATCGAGTGCCATTCTTTGGGAGAATGGAGGGACCTGGTCAGTTACTAGGATATTGACCCAGTTTGGGACTGGGAACTTAGCCTGGGGCTGAGAGCCATTCTCTGGGAGAATGGAGGCACCTAGTCAATTACTAGGATATTGATCCAGTCTGGGACTGGAAGCTCAGCCTAGGGATGAGAGCTATTCTCTAGGAGAATGGAGGCACCTGGTCAGTTACCAGGATTTCACTATAAGCCCTAGACCGGTTCTAGGCAAGTGGTGTACTCCTTCCCTTGATCTATGGGCTATGATACCTAGCACTTGATCTTGGTGGCATCAGGAGGGTGAAGTAAAGCAATTAATTTATCTCCTTATGATGATGTGCTTGGAGTGGACATGAAGACCTTGAAGAACACCTGGATGATTTGTTGAAGAACCATGGAACCCAAACACCACTTGGCTTGATCCATATGCCCACAAAGTGAAGAAAAGAAAAATAAAATGATGAAAAATGTGTGAAGTCACAGATCGGCCTCATGTGAAGAAAATAAAATAATATATATGAAAAGCCATAGATCGGCTCATTATTGGAAGAAAAAAAATAAATAAATAAATTTAATTTATATAAGGACAGGTCAGCCTCATTGTATGAATTTTTGCCATTTGACTTTCTATAAATAAAAAGGAAGAATCTCTCATTATGATCATCGATTTTTGAAGCATCCTCTCTGCTCAGTTCGTGGACTTTTTCTGTCTGATCAGCTAGTGAGTGGGTTTTATCTTCTGTTGGGTTTTCCTTCTGTTGGGTTTTACTTTCTTCTGGGTTCTACTCTTTGGAGGAGTGAAAGCCCTAACTTATTTAAAGATTACCCTAACTTAGCTAGGGTATTGCTAAATCCTACTTGGAAGTTTTTGCATTATACTTCAGACCTGCTAGGGCCCTCCACTGAGCACCCGAGTTATGCTAGGGCTCTTTTCAGGTCTTCTCTCTAAATCGGCAGCCCTGTTAAGGAACCCACAACCTACAGCAGGTCATGACAGCCCTAGAAAGAGCTTGAACAGGTATTGGCAGCCCTGGAAAAAGTGTGGATGGATCATAACACCCTTAGTAGGGTATACACCAAAAATAAGTAATAAACAGGCAGATGGTATGAAGGCAGTTTGATGACAGAGCAGACTTATACAAGAAGCTTACCTTCATCAATGTTCTTCTTGGCAAATAAAACAAATTCTGAATTGTTGAAAAGGCGTGTTCTCAGCTTGTTGTAAAACTCAGTCATCTCATTCATGAGATAAATTATTAATATTGCTTTGGGGTTTTTGTCCTTGAAAGGTTTCCCCGTGAAAAATACTGTGTTCAATTTTTAGATGTGTATTTACTGCTAGCTATCTCTGCATTATCTTTATTTACAGTCTGTCACTGCTATCAAATTTTTTAAATTTTTAACAATTCAGAGAAGAAAGAACTATCGCTTCCTTGAAGAGAGAAATGTTGGATTTAAAAATGGATAAAAAAGAAAAATTAAATATTTTAACCAAAACTTTACAACAATCTTGAATAAATTTCATGCTACCTGGCAACCTGCTCTGGAAGTCATGGTTGAGTATTACACTACCACTCTAGATCCTTCAATAGCCATGTTTGTTAAGAGAGCTGGGAAAGTTACATTGGCAGAAAATTTTGAAGAAGCCAAGAAAGATGAACTTGAAATGTTGAGCATTGTTAAACATTCAGCTAAAAATGAACCCAAGCCTACATCATCAAAGAAGCCTCTGCTTTTGACCAAGCCAACTGAATAGAAATCTGTTGATCTTGGAATTGTTGTTAAACTAGTCCAAAAATTGTCTAATGAAATAGCAGACCTTAAGAAAAATTGTGGGGAAAGCTCTTCTAGCAAGAATCCTTGGTGACACTTTTTAAAGAATAAAGACAACACACCAAAACTCCCGGAAAATGATGCATCTACGTTTAGTTTGAATTATGTGTGGCATGGATCATTTTTTACATATCACTAGGAGAATCATTCAGGAAAAGCTTGCCCACAATGAATCAACTCGGTGACATTGGTGATTAACTAGTTGTTGGACAAGCAATCGGTTGATGAGGAAGAACTAGACTCTGAACAACAAAAGATAAGTGAATATGAAGAGGACTCTAAGGAAACCATTTTTTTTTGTGGGACTGATCCCCTAATCTAGAATATTATGGTGAATACATTTCTGATATAGTTGAAATTCACAATGTTCAGACAGCCCCACACAATTATTCCTTTAGGAGTAAATGGCATATGAAAAAAACCATTATGCCCTCTAAAGTTGCTGCAAAAAAAAAAACAAAATAGTCTATCTGAAGCAACCCAAATGAAGGCAGACCCTTCCAAGAGTAATGCAAATGATAAACAACTTCAAAATCCCGTCGGACTGTTCAAATTTAGAAAACTAGTATTGCTTCCCCACTAGAGAAAACAGTCCTTCCCGTGAACACAAAAACCTCAACTAGTTCACTTGGGACTATTAGCACTTCAAGTAGTTAATAAGTTATCCAATTCATGGATTATAACGTTGTGGAGGCTCATATGAAGAATGTTGTCACAAATTTAGAAGGACACAATGAGCTAGTAAATTTCACACAGTCCATCTTTGGTAACTATTTTTCGGCAATAGAACCAGGTTGTTGTCAATCTGAAGAACCAAGTCCTGAATATGACATACAGTCCAACCACCTTCAATTCTCACAAACTGATGGAAATGACTGTAACATAGTAGAGTTAGATAATGACCTAGATTCTAATGGTAGTTTAGGTTCTGATTTTTGTAATTTGTATTTTAATGGCCCTAAAACTCAAGAAGCTGCAGGGGCCTTGCATTCTTGTTGATCCCAAAATACATAAAACATAACTTTCTTTTAGATTGGAATTTGAGTGAACCAATAATACAACTGAGTATGAGTCCCTTAGGTCCAAGGACTTAGAAAAACTATTGATTTTCAAGTTAAAAACTTAAGGGTTTTTGGTGACTCCAAAATCGTTTCCAGACAGGTAATAGACACTATACATTGCTTGTCTCCTAATTTGAAAGGTTACCAAGTAGAGATATGGATTTTGATTTCAAAGTTTGAAGTGTTCAATATTAATGCTATACCCTTTTCTATATGAATGATGCAACTAATTTATTAGCTAATATTGCTTCTTGTCTGATTCCATTAAATGAAGAATTCTTTGTTGAACTTTTTTTAGGCCCTCTATTGCATACAATGTAACAAGATAGAGAGTATTTAACAATGACCAAAAGATTATTGACTTCCTCACAAACGAGAATACATTTAGATATGGTGTTATTTATGATGATGATCATTAGGTTGGTCTAGAAAAATCTGAGGGGGGTGGTTAATCTTCAAAGGGGATTTCATGCCTAGGAGAGTGCTCACATTGGAGAAATTGTTTGACTTACAAGGAAAGTTCAAAAAACCTATGAATGTTAAGATGAACGACTCTTCCATGTAGTATGAGTTGGGGAACCTTGTCACCCCAAAAGAGCAAAAAAATGTAAATTTAGGTTCTTGTTGTACTCTGTAAGAAAGACGGAGGTTCATTCAATTGTTTAAGGAATACAGGGATGTTTTTGCATGGACGTACAATGAATTGAAAACATATGATACTTGAATTATATAGCAAGTTATTCCAATGAAGCCAAATGTTAAGCCATTTCAACAAAATCTTAAGAAAGTACACCTGAACCTGGAACCATTGATTCAAAAATAATTAAAAAAACTCTTAGATGCCAAGATCAATTTTAAGGTCAGGCATTTTGAATAAGTGGTGAACCTAGGTGGTGAACAAAGGAGAAACTAGCGGAACCACGAATGGATCCAAGCGAAGGATGGGGCCGGGAGGGTGCCTACCCAAATCCCAAAGTATTCCGGCTATGCAAATCAGATCTGATAAGATCAGAGAGAGAGTTGAACAATGGCAGGAGAAATCCCTAATAGGAAAATTCATGGGGATCTAGCCCCGCAAACGATATCTGGTTCGATGGATCAAAAGTACCTGGAACCCGAAAGGGCACTATGATTTGCATCTAGGATCCAAAGGATTTTTCACCATTATTTTCTTTAATGTTAAATATCGAGATAGAGTTCTGGAGGGAGGACCCTATTTTTTCTTTTCAGTCGGGCTTTACCTTAGACCCTGGAAAGAAAGGTTTAACCCTTAAACGGAGGACATGATGGTAGCCCCGGTCTGGATCCAATTATTCTCTTTGCCATGCGAATATTGGGATCTGGAAATCTTGCAGGATATTAGCAACACCATTGGGAATTGTGCATGGAGGGGATGGTCCGGCCACTTGTTATTACCATATTACCCCCCTCCTAGACACACTGGTGAGATTACCTTGACAGCGCAGGCACTCCAGGAGGCAGTTTGGGCAGTTTCACACTTCCCGAGGCAGTCCAGAAATGGTAAAAATGGCTACTGAAGAATTTGATTTGGGCTACTGAGGCAAATTTATGGCATGGGATGATGTTAGATGATGAGTGGGATGTATTCCACACCTTCTCCAGCAGTTTCATCTTTCAGTGGGACCCACACCCATCACATTTGGCATTTTATGATGATTTCTGGAGCCTCCAAAGGCCCACGACTTTCCCAAAGAGGCACGATTTGGTGCTTAGATGATTATTTTATTATTATTATGCCATGGGGATTGACCAAGGGTGTTAGAAATTACCCCTTGGACCCACCATGAGCTAGATCTTATATTTTATCATTGAGATTTGGTGGGACCCCCTCTGAAAAGGTGGTGAAGGAGAATCGTGGAAAGGGGATTTTAAACAACAATCCCTTCCAAATCCTGGAGGGACCAAGCCAGGAGGAGGAGGATGGCCGGAATAAGGATGATCCTAAGCCGAAGCAAATGGAGGGCATGGAAGAAGAAATTAAATGCCAAAAGGTAACTGGAGAGCATTTGGACGCAATGGAAGAAGATGGTGACGAAGAAATGGAATTAGGTGAGCTCAATGGCCAAATTTTTGGTCTCCACCTGCACTGAACGAGTTCAAATTGAATTTCGATGGTGTGTCTCGTGGTAACCCAGGAATTGCATGTTGATTTTTCTGAGCAGCATTGAGTGCCATTCTCTAGGAGAATGGAGGCACCTGGTTAGTTACCAGGATATTGATCCAGTCTGGGACTAGAAGCTGAGCCTGGGGCTGAGAGCCATTCTCTGGGAGAATGGAGGCACCTGGTCAGTTACCAAGATATTGATCCAGTCTGGGACTGGAAGCTCAGCCTGGGGCTGAGAGCCATTCTATGGGAGAATGGAGGCACCTGGTCAGTTACCAAGATATTGATCCAGTCTGGGACTGGAAGCTCAGCCTGGGGCTGAGAGCCATTCTATTGGAGAATGGAGGCACCTGGTCAGTTACCAGTATTTCACTGTAAGCCCTAGACTGGGTCTAGGCAAGTGGTGTACTCCTCCCCTTGATCTATGGGCTATGGGACCTTCTCAAGGAACTGATCAACCCTTGTTGAAATACCTAGCACTTGATTTTGGTGGCAATAGGAGGGTGAAGTAAAAGCAATTAATAATTCTCCTTAAGATGATGCACTTGGAGTGGACATGAATGTATCGTTGAAGACCTTGAAGAACACCTGGATGGCTTATTGTGAAACACTTGAAGAACCATGAAACCTAATCATAACTTGGCTTGGTCCATGTGCCCACCAATTGAAGAAAATACAAAATAAAAATATACATTCATGGGTCGGCATCAAATGAAAGAAAATAAAAAATATCAAGCCACAGGTCGGCCCCAATTTGTGGAATTATTTGTCACTTGACTCACTATAAATAAGAAGGAAGAACTCTCTTTTTTATCCATCGTTTTTGAAGTGTCTACTCTGCTCCTAGGTCAGTTCATGGGTGACTTTTCTGTTGGGTTATCTCTTCACATTACTAGTCCTTACTCCTTGAAGAAGTCACAGCTTCATGCTCTTGTTCTCACTCTTTTTACTGTTGGTTTTAAGGTTTCCCTAACTCAGTTAGGGTTTGCTGCTGCCACCCAAATTCCATTCGGAACTTTCTACTATGTACACCCGAGCCCAGCTAAGGCAATTATCAGTGCACCCGAGCCTTGCTAGGGAAACCCTCTGTGCACCCGATTTTTGTTCAAGGTCTATCCCTACGTTTGGCAGCCCAAACAAGGCACCCACAGGTTACAGCAGGTCATGGCATCCCTGGAAAGGACTTGGACAGGTCATGACAGCCCAGTAGACGGTTTAAACAGATCTTGGTCCTCTTAGTGATGTATACACCAGTGTTTCTTTTGGCATTTAAGGTTGCTCCAGGCATCTAGCAACACCTACAGTCATTCCGTGACAAATTAGGATTAGCAGACATTGTACAGGGTTCTTCTTGATCAATGAAACAAATTCTTATTTGTTGTAAAGGCTTGTACTCAACCTGCTATTGTACAAACTCAATCATCTCATTCAGGAGATAAATTATTATTAATTGCTTTGGGGTTTTTGTCCTTAAAAGGTTTCCCCATGAAAAATATTGTGTTCAATTTTTTGTGGATGTGTGTTTACTGCTAGCTATCTCTGCACTATTTTATTTACAGTCTGTTACTGCTATCAAATTTTTTAAAATTTTAACATTGTAGGGTTTGGAGGCGTTTGCAGAATTGTTAGGGGAGTCATTTGCAGAATTGACTGTATGATCATGGCTTATGACCATATGATCATGCCCTAGTAGGGCTACCATGGAGTTGTTGAAGCCCTAGCAGGGCCGCCATAACAGTAATTAGGCCCTATAGGGATTCCACTGATTGGTTATATCCTTCCAAAGTCTGTTCCAGTCATCTGAGGGTTTGACCATTCCCTAGTAGGGATACCGTGGAGTTGTTGAAGCCCTAGAATGGATTCCATAACAATAATCAAGCCCTAGAGTGCTGCCACTGATTGTTTGAAGGTTGACATCACCAATTTCATCAAGGATCAAGGCTGCCATTATTTTGTTAAGGGATGATAAAGGGCTGATGCCATCAATATCAGGGCTGACGTCATCTCAGGGCTTGCATATAGGGCTTCTTTCACCTATAGCAGTCTTCAGTGGGATTCTTTCAAATTTCAGTGAGTTCTTTTTGTTTCTTTTGGCATGTAACAAGCCCTAGGGGCTTCATTGTAAAGTCTACTTCAATTCTGCTCATGTAAAATTTAGTCATATCATATTTATGTAATATTATTCTTGTTGGGGTTTTATTCCTTTGACAAGTAATCCCAAGGTAAAAATCTTGTGCCTATTGTGTCGATTGACAAATGATGAATGTTTTAGTCTTCAAGTGTATTTGCTAAAACTTAAAATCAGTATACTGTTCTACTACATAACCATATCAGATTTGCAAAAATATAAAAATTTAACAAAAACCAATTATGACAAGAGATGCTTGCTATATGGCATGATTTGACTATATGTGAGAGTATTTGATGGGACACAAATTCATGGTGAAAACTGAACATAACAAAGTTTAGTATTGCAATGTCCTTGTAACCAAAATGGGTATTCACTACCACCACACCAAATACTAAGAATATTTAATGTTAAGACTATATAGAGACCATGATATCATAAAGATAGGAAAAACTACTCACAGTCACACAATATGCACATAAGAGTTGGGGGCACCAGCACATCCAAGTTGGAATGCACCTACAATTCTTAATGTAGATCTTAAATTGGAGATGTTGGGTAGGGCTATCAAGGTGTATGGGAAATGATACATTGTTTAATGATGTCCTCACAAAAGAATCTAGGGTTGAGAGGACCTAACTATGAATCCCCGAGAGGGGATCTAGTATGATATACTGAGACTCTCCTAATAGTTGAGGCTTTTGAAAAGTGCTTGGTGATGATTGACTGGTTTCCCAAAGGGTGGAGCAAGCAACTAACCTCTGCTAAGATTTCATCACTATCCAAACTAGGTAGTGTCTTAGCTTAGGGTAAGCCAACTATTCTTATTGTAGGAGCAATAATGTTTAGAAGAAATATTTTATCAAGGTGTCATTTTCTTTATTAAAAATGAAGATTTTAATCTTTCAAATGTTATTCTAATATGTACTCAAAAATCAATTCAAAATATTAACCCTATTAAGTTGGCTTGTTTTCAATGAAATGCAGTATTGTTCAGTTCAGAAGACGTAACTCTTGGCTTTGACATCTAGTTAACATGAAGAACAACTATATAGCAGAGGATGTTCTCAAGGATTGGTTGTATAGCAAGAGCAAAATCTAACAGATTGAAACCCGTCATTTTACATCATTCAATGGGATGATCAGAGAGTTAGTCTGATGTAAAAGTTCAATTTCCAATCAATTTGTAAATTGCTAGTAAATTTCATGAAAAAGGTCCACATCTTTTGTCTTACAAGTCCAAACTAAGTGGGACTCTAGGTACCTCTACAGATCAAGTTGGAGCAACCTGTAGCATGCAACGTAAAAGAAACTCATTTTGATAGAAAATCATGGTCTGTACCCAAAGGAAAATGAAATGCCTGAGTAAAGAGGACCGTGGTCACAGTGCTCTGCTTTAATTTATTTGACGGTTGATTTCTTCTAATTTGAGGTAGCTTGTTTAGCAATGAAACCTATTTAGAAACAGGATTTAAACATCTTTAAAATTTTTGCTATGGGGGGTATACCTACCTGCCCTAGGCCCTATAAACTATACCTATATCTAGCCTATACCTCTATATAACTACTCTAAGCACATAGAGTGCTGCACATAGAAGCAGCGATGGTCACTGCTCTATAACAAGCACATTAAGAGAAGCTATAATTTGTGCCAACAAAAATTGCATACTTACGTTTAAATTGTTCATGTGAGGTGGACCCCCTTTGTTGATTTTCCATGCAACTGCCATAAGGTGTCTACAATTATAGAGCCAAGCTAATACTAATTCAATTCATATGTATCATATGTACGGGGTTTCCTCCTGTGATCCATGGGTCTACCGTGTTGGGGTTGAGGAAAAGTTTAAAAGCCATTTTTGGGTTAAATTATGAACTAATATGTCAATCCTATTGAAAAAGTCTTTTGATACTTTATATTTCATGCACTGTCCTGATGTACTAGGTTCTGTCTAGACAGTTTATAGAAGGATGTACTCTTATGAGTAGCTCTTTTCAGGTGATCTCCTTTTGGAACTGCCTTCAGATAAATCTTTGACTGTGCAGAAGCACCTAAAGACTATAGTTTGGTTCTATTGTGAATAAAAGTACGTTTTTTCCTTGGAAAAAAACATATATAAAAAATGTTCACTACACTACCATAACAATTTTCATATAAATACATGTGTATATAATATTTTTTTCCAATTTCAACAATATGCTTTGACCATGGAAGGAACACTGAGAAAGCAAATCATAAAATCCAATGTAGGCCAAGAACTCTATTCAAGAGATTTCACCATTATCCCTCCTCTTGAAGCAGGATTATATAAGCTCATGCAAGTTACCGTGCATGCATAGCAGTAGGGGTATTGTTAGCTATCACGCTAACTACTTTGGAAAGGTCCAGACAATACTACTAAAGAGTATTCTGAATTGTGCAACTTCTTTTGGTGCCACTAAGCATTCATGAGACATGGAAGAATATGCTGACAAACTTCTATACAAATTGAAATACAGGAATATCCTTACCATGGTTAAAGCTACAAATAACAATTCCTAAAGAGCTTGTTGAGACAAACCCTATTAACATGCAGACTGAGATAAAATAAGCTAACTTATTAATGCCCTTGAATAAAAAAAGAGTGAGTCAATGGAACTCAAAATAAATACTTCAGCTATGTCTTCATCAAATAAGCTCTTACTAGATATGATTCACATGGGAGTGGACTATTTAGACTATATGCAAGTCTACCAAGACTAAAAAAAACAGAAACAACAGAAAGATTGCTTTTGACTAAATAAATTTGGCAGCCTTAACATCATGTTGTGTTGTACACATCTCAAACATAAACCGTGAAGTATCAACTAACATTAATTCCATTTGATGGATCTTTCTGGATTGAAAATTCATTAGAAATTGGATGGATCATAGACAATTGAAGGCCTGTTTTAGAGTTGAAACGAGTCAGAAGCATAGCACGATGGAAATGTAAGTGTGTTTCTGATCATTAAAATATGTGTTTTGACAGAGTCCAATTGTGCCTAGACTTGGGGTCAATGGATTCATGACTCAAATACAGTCCACCAACAAAATGACGCTACATCAGATGGATTAAACCATAAATACCTGGAACGAAGAGCCCTGCTCCTCTTCTTTTGCTTTTGGATTGCAATGCAATTCGTGATTCTATGAAACAAAGCCTCAATATTGACTCGATTCTTCTTCAACTTATGAAGATCGTTTCTTGTGCTTCTGCTAGCCATCTCTTCGCCGAGCCTTCTATTTATTGGAGTCCAATTTGAAAAATAAATTACCCCTGAAATTTCGATTCCCCCATTTTTATTGCTCAGGTAAAACGCCCTCTCTTTGCAATCTATGGAAGGCTTCACAATATGGAATGATTGTACTGTGAGTAAAATCATACCATTATGGCAATCCATCCTTCACATTAATGAACCTAAATCTGGGTAGATGGAATTAAAGCTGGAGTTGGAAATGAAGAAAAAAATCATGGAAGTGTGAAAAGTAACAGCAAAAACATCTGATGGATGTGAATCTCTGTTGTTGCATGCTGCAGCTCCCCAACTTGCTGATGATCCCGTACGCATGGCTACAAATGCCTGCGGATGCTACTTTTCCCTCCAAAACGACTGCTGGGCAGATTTCTCTTCCCCTGTTCACCCGCGCAGCAAAACTTGGGATAGTTCTAAATGAGTTTTAGGACTATTAACACCGATGGTGGGAGTTTTACAACGGTGGGAGATGACAGAAAATTAATTCTATGGGGCTCACGTGGTTGCAAGCCCATATTGATTCCACCAATCTAATATTTTGTATTTTGTTTGTAGATTGTATAATATCATCAATGATCTAATGATCTATCCTATATTACATAATATTTTGTATTTTGTTTGTATACGGTATAAATATCATATATATAAATATATGAGGTAGTACACATTCATCAAACATACATTTAGTGGCTTCTAGTTTATTTCTGAGATCTATAGTCTTTTTATTTCCAAAAAATAAATTCATATTTGTTGGAACTTTTGTGTAATATTTACATGGGGATACAAAAGATCCATATGTATTATCGTCAACTTATTTGTAACAATGGCTACAACCATCATTTGATGATTTATTGTAATATCAAGACTGCTTAAGGTTGGCATAGTAAAACTTGTAAACACACATTCATTAGTATTTCTTGGGGTAGCATCCTACTTGAATCGTGTATAAATATGCTATAATTCTCATTTGTATTTCATCGTCTTGATCTCGCTTATAAATTGTTTTATGCCTAAAGACACTTATATATTTGGTGCTTATTGTGATTGCCATTTCTTTCTTTCGTGACCACTTGTGCAACTTTTGTGTAGCACATTGTTAATTAGGCTATTGCAGAATTTGGGCTTGTCTTTGGTCCCATTCAATTCTTGGTAATCGAGTGGATGTTTACCTTAATCTCTCAATTCTATAACTTTCACTAGTGGAATCTCTCAAGTTCTCTTGTGACAATGGAATTGGAATTTTCTTGGATCACCCTTTTTTGTTTTTTTCCTAGGATTCTAGAAGTTCAAATCCTCTCCGAGTCCAACACCTCTCTTCTAGGGTTTTCTTGGGAATTCCTAAGATATTTCCACTTTTATTCAAGGCTATTGCCTCCTTTCCTAGGGCTATCTATGATTTATACTATTTGATCCTATAAAAGTGAAACATGGAAAACTTCATTCTCATACAAATGCTTCTTCTTCTTCTTGTTGAGCCTAAATAGATTCAAAGTGGATGTTTCCTTGATTAAATTGGGCCAATTATCATGCTTGATGGATCAAATGGTTGTGCTTCTTCGAACCAAAGGCTTGTGGATGTATGTAATGAAACCTATTCATGTTGCTGAAGATGATGATTATGACCTCCTATGTTTGAATGAATCTCTTGCATCGATCACTCTATATGTCAAGAAAGATCTAATTCATTGTACCAAGGACAATAAAGTTGTGAAATATATAAGAGACACCTTCAAGAGTCTCTTTGGGACTATGAATACCAATTAGGTCGACTGACTTGAAATTGCACTTCCAAATCTCTAGATGGGTAACTTCAACACCGTTGAGGAGTATATTGCAAGGTTTAAAAGCCTAAACTTTGACATCATAAAATTAGGAAGAAAGACAAAATCAGATTTAGGATGTAAGTATTGTTCCTAACAAATCATCTTTTGCATTCAACTCTTTTGCTATCATATTCTATAGTATACCCTTTATCAAGGGTGCTACAAATCCTTCCCTTGATGGGGCTCTCTAATATAATCCATTGTCAAGTTACTTTGAAGAATATGGGTAAATTACCCCTCTAGATCAAGACCGTGTGAATACTGCCTCAATGCCTCCTAAATATCAACTTGACCAAGGAAAAATGGAATATTCAAAATCCTCTACAAATAAAATACTCATACACAACCTTTGTAATAATTGAACCAGAACAACAAAAGAAGTTTGTTAATGGCTCGATTTGCGAAAATTCTAGATACATGAGTAATTAAGAGCTCGAGGCTCTAAAATTTGATGTGTTTTTTAGCAATCCAACGTGTCAAATATCAGATATCACTGAATGAGTCACTGCTAGAAACATCATTATCTTGATTATTGATAACATCATGACATTTGTCATAAACACATTGCAAGCTAACCTAAGGGAAGACTTCACTATCAAGAATCATATGATCATTCACATTGGGGAGCTGCAGAAATTCAAATTTATTGTCAGGTGAGCAAGCATCGATAATTAAGTCATTAGAATAATCACAATGGATCAAATGAGGTATTTCCCCAAAAACATAAGATTTAGAATCGAGAGGATGGGATCACGAAAATCAAGGTTCTCATCCATAACCAGAAAGGACTGGGCATTTTCGTTATGAATTGAAGGAACAATAAGGGACTTGAGAAAATTATAAATCACAACATCATTTGAGTTTAAAGATTCATTATTTCCAGGTATATGACAAAAATTAGTATGCCTCATCTCCTCAAAAGAATCAACTTCCCCTTTTGAATGATTAAGATCTTCTAAACATAACATTGCAAATTATAGACCTCATCTTCAATTAATAAATTCTTTTGTGGATTGCAAAAACATAGAGAGTTAAGGTGAGGTAGGATGACAGCTCCCTGATGGATTTGGATTTGAGGATCATGCTTGGAATTAGATGGAAATATGTCATCATCAAAATATAAGAATTCATAAGCATATTGTGTGATCGTTTCAGAACAAGTAATCGATGGGAAAAGGGAGGTGAGAGCACTATTCATGTTTTGATATTGCTTAGGCTCTCTGAGATCATCAAAGAAATAGTGCCTTCAAATTCGCTAAATGATTGGCCACATCATAAGGTGCATGACTACTGGGAAAGGTAGGTGCAAATTCAAATAAGATGCTAAAATTATTGGCTTGATTGATTGACATAAGAGGTCTCTATTCAAATATATAAGAAGTAATATGATCCATCGTCAAGTGCTACAAATCCTTCCCTTGAGGGGGTTCTCTAATATGATCCATTGTCAAGTTACTTTGAAGAATATGGGTAAATTACCCCTCTAGATCAAGCCCATACGAATGCTGCCTCAATGCCTCCTAAATATCAGCTTGACCAAGGAAAAATGGAACATTCAAAATCCTCTACAAATAAAATACTCATACACAACCATTGTAATAATGAGGGGTATCTCTTTAAGAATTTCCTCTCACAGTTCACATTTAATAATGCACTTTGCGTATTTTTTCTTGTCTTAGTGAGAATGTATCATTGATTCTAGAGAAACCCAACATATGAACCACTATTAACACTTGTCTCTTTGATTATGGATATTAACATAGTGGATAGAACTTGGTTCTCCATGAGAGGCTCAAAATTTTGTAGAAAAATTTTCCCTTCAAAGTGACTTGATTATGAGGAAACCTTAGATCTCATCATTCTCTCCTGGGTATTGCCCATTGATGTGAATATATGATTGTTCTATTTGTTATGATAATCCATTGATGTGAATACAAGATTGTTCATACTTTGCATGTCTAAATAATTAAAATTGAGACATGTGAATAAGTTTTCCATAACTGTAGTATCATGTAATTATTAGTTTCCAATAGTAGTGCTAAAATTTTGCAGGATCCTAAAAAAACAAGAGCCGTGAATGATGTAATTTAGTGAAGGTTTTACTAAATGTGAATAATGGAATCAAAACCATGGAACAAACGATTAATGATGGATTTGTTAATCATAAGTCTATGACTCCATTTTATTTTAAAACTAAAACAACAAAGGTCAAATATTGGTGTAAATGTTGTTACAAATTACATATTCATAGGAATTGCATAGTTTATTACTGGCACTTATAAATTTTCAAATGGCAAATTACTCATCCACTTCAAAATATAAGACAGTGACTTTGCAAAAATTAAATAAAACTTGATAAACATGGAAGCACTCCTTGCACAAGATTGCAAGTTTACGGTGCAAACTAAATTTAAGACAAGAATATAACCTAAATTTCAAATACAACTCTATTATTCCAATGGATAAGTCGCATACATATGAAAGGTCATCATCATCTATTAAAAGTATTTTTCCATGGGTTATGAAATAAGTATAAACTAACATTTTCTCCCGCAAAAACATATGATATAGTCATTCAAAATTCATGATCGGATCATACACAACTTCATTATAGGTACTAGAGTTTATGATGATGTGATGCATCTTAAACTATGATGAAACTTGTGACACTTATAGTCATCATAACACCATTTTAGTTCATTTATAGTCATCATAGCACCATTTTAGTTATGAAACTAGATCAACCAAAATGTTAGGAGTTGTTAAATAGTATTTGATAACCTTTCACTAAGGGTCTTATTGGTACCAAAGTCTACTCTATCAAAAAAAATAGGTGTCGTTGGAAGACTTTCAAATTCGGCAGCAAAAGCTTTAAGTTGTCTATTGCTCCCTTGGTTTGTTTAATCGTTGCCAGAGTAATCCTACCTAGGATATTTGACCTTTTGCAAATTCTGGATCAATTCCTTTTATGTCAACCTAGCAAATTTCTCATCACCTTGAAACCCCCATCCTAGTCAGTTTGTAATGTATGTCTCAAGCCTTAATTCTCTTTGTTTGCATTCGAAAATGCCATAAATTCTTATCAAGATTGTTAAATCTTTAAAAAAAATATTGTGCAATCTTTGCCTTTGCCTCTTTGGTTCTCAAGCCAAATATTTCAATATGTGTGATCACGGGCTTAAGAATTTCTCGTTATCATAGGTTGTATGTGTGTTATTGTTACAGGAAGCTTATAGAGATGGTTAATTTAATACAATAACCTTGACATATAAGAAGTCCGAGAAAGACAAATAGCCCATAGTTGTGTTTGTTTACATCATTGTCATAAACCCCAAACTTCTAAATTCTTGAAACATAAAAAAAAAAATTATTAAAAATTATTTATGTGTAAAGAAAACATAACTTCATCCCATATAAAGAAACTAGGGTACTCTTTTTAACACATCATAACCAAAAGTAAAATTTCAATTTTCGATCCATACAACTTTTTCTCATGTATAGTTATTGATACCATTATGATCCTTCTATTGAAGTAAACACCATTTAATTGTATGGAAGCTTTATAATACTTAACTCTTCCTAAGCCCCCAATCATTTACTTTCAAAATAAATAAATAATAAAAATATGCATCATATGTTAATCTAAAATATACACATATTCATTTTCTTATTATTTATTTCTAAGCGTTAGAGGCTTAAGAATTGCTCGTTATATAGGTGGTATGTATGTTATTGTTACACGAAAATTATAGAGATGGTTAATTTAATACAATAACCTTGACATATAAGAAGTCCGAGAAAGGCAAATAGCCCATAGTTGTGTTTGTTTACATCGTTGAGGTTAAGCGCTAATAGAATATATATGTCCTTGTAGTTGTGTGAAATGTCTAAAAGATTAAGATTCATATGCTGATTTATATGTACGTTAATGATGACATAAGTACTAGGAAGTATGGATGTTGTCCAGTCAATCCTTGTACATTAACTAATGATGCAAAATGTACGTAGTAGAATAACTGTACAAAATAAAAAAATAAAAAAATTGTGCTCTCTCAACCACAAGGTCATTACATTTGCTAAGGATCAACAAAATTAGTAACACCCTGCAGAAACACAAAGACATAGTTAGTGTGATTAATTCACATATTTTAAACGATGGAACTAAATATAAAAAAATTATAAATTTATTATGTTTCGATCAATAGATATGATAACAATAATCAAATTTAATTTGATTTTGGATAATGAGGCATTATAAGTTTAACCTAAATTCTAAAATATATTTGATTTGATTTATAATTGTGAACAATAAAATTCTAACATATATCTGATTTATATTTTTAATTTTAAAAAAATTAAAAAATAGTGTTTTGTTTTAATTTATGAAAAAAAAATTATAAAACAAAAAAAATGAATTTCTATAATAAATTTCATTTTTTTATAAGAAAAAAAAAATCATAACAATTATGTTCACTATAATTTTTTGCTATTCCACCTGGGAAATGGTCACCACCTGTTATTCTAGAGAATCAAGGTGGCATAAATTACAATCATTACAATATGGGCTCAACTAGAGCAATATGTCACTTACAAGAATTGAACCTGGGTGGGGAGGGTAACAATATTCCTCCCAACCACCCAGGCTACAACCAGTGGACAATTATGTTCACTATAATTGTTGTTAAATATACTTTTAAATCGCATATAAGATACACATTTATTCATTGATAACTATAATTATAATAAATTAAAAAACAACAATTATCAAACACTAAATTAAGCATATCATAAGAATACATAAATTATGTTAAAAACCAAAACATGTAAGTTATAATAAAAAATTAAGAAAATACAAATGCTATCTTAAATTTCAATTTTCAAACATTAACTCAAGCATATCAAAATAATTTTTTTTATAAAAAAATCATACCAATTATGTTCAGTATAATTGTTGTTAAAGATACTTTTAAATCTCATATAAGATACACATGTATTCATTATTGATAACTACAATTATAATAAATAAAACAACAACAACAACAAAAGGAATTATCAAACATTAAATTAATCATATCATAAAAATACATAAATTATATTAAAAAACAAAACATGTAAGTTATAATAAAAAATTAAGAAAATACATATGCTATCTTAAATTTTAATTTTCAAACACTAAATCAAGCATATCATAAAAATAATTAAATTAATATAAAAAACAAAAGAAGATAAACTTAAAAAAAAAATGCATATAAGTTTTATCTTAAATATCAATTTTCAATATCTTGTTAGAGAAAAGATTTGATTGCATTTTCATTTTGTAAATATTTTTATTAAAAGTTATTTGATTGTCTTTTCATTGTGTCTATATTTTATTATTAAAGAAGATTCGGTTGTCTTTTCATTGTCTCTATATTTTATTATTAAAAGTGATCTCCAAGTTCAAGGATATTAATGCATTTAAGTACCACACATTTTTGAGAAATTAAAATTGACTTTTAGTCACTTCAAGAGAACATTTTTTATTATTTTTATCTCTAGTATGTAACTCAATCACGGTTATCTAGATTGTACATTGATTGTAGTGGAAAGATGAGTTGTCAAGTATACCTTCCCCATAAAAAGCCTAGTCCATAATTTTTTAATATATCTCTTATGAGGCCCATTTTTTACCTAAAAATTTCCCTAATGGATATTGCAGGTTGCAAGACACTCTTTTAAGGTTTTTCCTCACCACATAGAAAAGATCCTGGGAGATCCGATAGTTTGAGCTCAGATGCTCTTTCCAGGTTTTGTGGTGGTCACATGTAAAGGATCCTGGGAGATCCGATGGGTTGAGCTGTGTGCTCGTAAAAGTCCTGGGATGCTCTTTCGAGGTTTTGTTGACGCACATTCCACAGGATGGCCTGAGATGTTGAAGACCTACAGGAGGTTAGGCCTACAACCAGCATGAAAAAGGGTTGGCTCTATAGAACTTCCTATGACGAGAAGTATTGAGAGATAGCCCAGTGATCGAGATGACGAGTACAGTAGCAGTGACGATGATGCTCCAGTGATCAAGTGACGATGATCCAGCTCTAGAATTGAAGACTTGTGCCGACGTGTATTGATCACCTGTGTCAGGAGAATACCTTCCTAATTAAGAGGGAGTGTTGATGTATTTGTAACTTTGGAAGATATTCACTTGTATATTACATGTATTATATTTGTACTTTATTGTATCCCCAACGGAGATGTATTATTCCTCCAATTGGAAGTGTCGTCATTTGTATTTGCAAGTGTCACAAGTTATATTGTAAATGTTGTAACTTATATTTGATGGGTTATTAGACCACCTTGGTGGGGTCGGCCCTGTATGAGTCATGTGGGTTAAAGGGTTATTAGACCACCCTAGTGGGGTGGGCCCAGTGACAAGTGGTAATGAGTTATTAGACTCTCCTAAGTTGGGGCCGACCTAGTTAGAGTTAAAACTCAAGTGAAGTAAAGTATAAATAGAGGATGTGTGATCCCCATTTAACACATTCACTCATTCACTCACTTCGCATTAGTGAGAGAGAGGAGGAGTGCACACAAGTGGAGGAGGAGTAGCTGCTGTAGACATTTATCTTTTGGGGATTCATCTTGGTGATCTTTGTATTGGTGCTTATTCTATCTCTGAGGAAGTTGCAGGGGTTTTCACCTTCTTGGTTTTCCCCGGTGAAATGCGTTGTGTCTCTTGTCTCTTGTGTTTGATATGCTGTACATGTTGTTCTCTCAGTTAAGATCCTTAATCATATTGAATTAAATAATGAAAAACTAACAAGCAGCTTGTAGAAACTCTTTCCAGATGTTGTGTTTGTATAGGTTGAGTATTCATTTGTTAAAGGCATGTTTGGAGTGCATTTGTACCTATTCAAGTCACAAATTGACTAATACACTTCTAATGATAAATCATGTATGACAACAAAATACATGTTTTGAAACACTTATATAATTATCTCCTTCTAAGCATCTACCATTAGTTCTACATGTTTTGTAATTGAAATATTTCTTTTTTTGGTTTCTCCCTCCAAAAGTTGCAAAGAAAATTTATGAGCATTTGATTTAGTGTGGGCATTTAGACCACCACTTTGAAGAGTGGTACTTCCACCTTTAGCAAATGAAATTTCCCTCTTATATTGAAGACACAGAACATTTTATATTTTCAACACCATTACAATATTTTATAGCATAAGCCTAAGGAAATCTTGTCTTCCATTTTGATTTGAATGATTTTTTACATCTTTTTTATACTTGCTCCTTGTCAAGAATCTCAATGATATTTGAGCCATGTTCTTTTGGTGAATGATTATTTGATGCTTGCTCCTTGTCAAGAATCTCAATGCTATTTGAGCCATGTTCTTCAGGTGAATGAACATCAACATCATTTTGGAAAAGGCACATCCCATTAGAATGTTGACTAATACCAAATACCTCAAAAATTGATGATTTGTTTTATCTTTTTAGAACGGCCAATAGAAAGACGAATAAGAACCATTTTTTTAAATGTACACTATTCAATCAAGTCAAACCAGAATGTCAATACTATTTGAGCCATGTTCTTTAGGTGAATGAACATCAACATCATTTTGGAAAAGGCACATCCCATTAGAATGTTGACTAATACCAAATACCTCAAAAATTGATGATTTTTTTAATCTTTTTAGAACGACCAATAGGAAGACGAATAGGAACCATTTATTTAAATGTGCACAATTCAATCAAGTCAAATCATAGAAATAATTAATGGATTTTTTTTATCTTTTTAGAACGACCAATAGGAACCATTTTTTTAAATGTACACTATTCAATCAAGTAAAACCATAAAAATAATTAATGGATTTTTTTTATCCAATAGGAACTAGGAACCATTTTTTTAAATGTACACTATTCAATCACGTCAAACCATAAACCATAGAAATGATTAATGATAGAAACATAAACAATAATATACCAAGTAAGATCATGCAAATCACTTCTAAATAAAAAATCATGGTGTGAATAAAATTTTTTATGCAAATCACATGGTAAAAAGTCACTCTACAAATATAAAATGCTACAGTTTGACTAAATGTAAGATTATTCATATTAATAACGATTGCAGGTCGCAGGTCGAGACGAGGGAGTGTGAGGAAGCACGTAGCCTCGTCATTTGTATCGCGAGAACTTCCAAGCACGAGCGAATACCATTCACGTTAAGACCTTCACAAATTAGAGATGCATCAACAATGAAGGGATTGATATCTACAGTCTAAACATATCTGGTTTACAACTTTACAGAAATCCAAATGCTTACTTTTATTGAGCACTTTACATAATTAAAAAGGGCTGCTGTTCTTTCTCGAGAGAAAGGTTAAATGCCACAAGAAAAGATAGGGAGAAGGACGACCCCATATGTAGTTGGGACACTGAATTTATATTATATTATATCATAACTACGTACTTTTAGACCATAGTGGACTGTTGGAGAAAATGATGGCAGGTAGCAGCTAGTTGGCAGGAAGCCAGACAATGTGGTCGTTCGGAATGAAGTGGCAGACAGCTGCACCACCGGGCTTAATATGAAGCACCTTGAAGGCCAAGTGTTGAGGATTCCACCCGCTGGTGTCTGTGTGACACACTGCAACTCCCTCTCCACGACTGCCATCTTCGCCCTTCAGAGACACCCGCGCGGTGCTTGTGTGCTCTGTTTCATGGCAGTAGTACACAGCATATGCATATGTCTGCCTGTGACAAGCCACCGACTTGGCCCCGGATTTGCTTCGAAAAGGAAACCCAGTGATTGTATATTGCTGCCCCTTCTCTACATTCGTTGCTAACACATTCACGTCGTTGGTCCCCACTGTAGATGTCGAGTAATCAATCATGGATTCCAACGATGTCGCGCAGTATTTGCTCTCACCACTGATCGCAGGAGTCTCACATTCCTCTAACGTCTGCTCCATAGCAAGAGCCTTCTCAGATCCTTGGGATATATTGAGCTTCTCCAGAGCCACGGAGAGTTTCTGAGAGGAAAACGGAATAGCCTCAGCCAAACGACGTGGAAGGAAGAATACTCTACTGTCACGGCTGCTTGATCTCTCCAGGAATTGCAGATTCACTTTTGTTCCACTGTGCAACTCCTTCTCAAGAAAAAAGATTGACGATAGGGAAGGGTCACTCATGATCTCATCGTCCGATGCTGCGTAATTGTAGTTAAAAGGACTTTTGTCACCGACATGGACGCCTGTTCCTTTCCCAGGCTGTTTACCTACAGACACCCCTCCCTTTCCGACATGAACGCCCACTCCTCCCTTTCGGCCAGGGCTAGGCTTCTTAGTCACAGATGGTTTAGGCTTAGGTTGAGGCTTAGGTTTAGGCTTCCCCGTTGTCACATTCACTCCTCCCTTGCCAACGTTTACAGAAACCTTTTCTTGATCGTCAGACTCCTCTTTCAAGTCGGCCAGCAGCTCCGAGGATGACAAAGGGGACATGAGCTCCCGCAGAGCATAGGGAATGGCCGCCGTTGGCAACTTCTGATGCCAGTATCTCAGTGTTGGAGAAACTGTTGAAGGCTTCACCACTGCTTCACTGGCCACCAGATACTGCCATTCACACATATCGCGCGTTATATTTCTGTGAAGGCATGCACAAGAAGCGAGAAATACAAACAGTACGCAAGATTCAGAATACATCGAAATTACTTACAGTTAATAAAACAAGGAGGGCAGTAGAAAACTTCATCTTGCACCAATCAATCTCTGCAATGGAAGAAAATCCTGCAACCAACAAACCTAGACTTTATCAGTGAAAAACATTAACTAAACCCTAAGTCACAAGCCATCAACAGACACCATCAAGAGTAGAGACGGTTCAGCTGCCTAAATTCCAATAAAATTCAAAGAGCAAAGAGCATTAGAGAATGAATCTGACAGAGATTTACCCTTTGAATCGCCCTCAAAATAGTATGTCTGGCTACAACTGAGTCTAAGCCTCCATTACAGTTAATAAATAGGCACATGAAAAGCTGCTGTGGGAGACAGAGTCTGGCTTGCAGTAAGGAAAATATTCATGCTGGCAGACGTGGGTGTGTATCGGACTTTGGACAGAACTGATGTGCCAACGATCCACTGCCATCATAATTATAGAAATTAAATGCCCCGACGAATTCCAAAACTATTACCGGTGAAATTCGTTGGAAGCATTTACGATCTCCTCTAACTTTCTGCCAACGCATGGACAAGTGCCGCTTGTCGAAATCGGTAAAATTCAAGTGCTTGACTTTTGACAATGAAACTTTATTCGTACCCATCTTTGGTGCGTCTCTTGAATGCATATAGTCACTTCATAATGATAGTAGAACCAAAGTGTAGGTGTTCAATCTAATCGCAGACTTATACTGCAAACCCACACGTCTAAAATCTAAGATACCCCTCACATGGATCAAAATTGAGCACGTAAAAGGTTCCCATCACGTTATAGAAGTGCTATTAAAAAATTGGTCCTCATAAAAAAAAATTGCTAATTTTTATTTTTGACCGCAACTTGTATTAAAGTTTCATAAAAAGGGTTATATTACAAATTGCTCTTCAAAGATTAATCTTCGTAGCTAGTAATTGGCAAGTTAGTTTCAGAGTGTGTGGTCAAATTGCTTCCAATTTCTTAGCTTTATGTACATACTCCAATGTTTTTCGTTAACTCGTCAATGGAACTTGCTATTCAAAGTCTTTGAATGCTATTGACAGATTTTATTACTCTCTTCAAACGTGTGGTTTATCGACGCCTATTTTGCAAAAGCTTCTCACCTTCAGAATTCATTAATAACTTTTCCAAGAGTCTGTTGAGAAGATACTTCCATTTTATCATCACAGTGAGGCGAAAGAGATTCACGACCCTGGGATCGAGTCTTATCGGCCTCTTTTGGTTATGCTTGTTTATATTTTGACTTTGAGCGCCTTGGACAATGGCAAATAACTAATGAGTGCACCCAAAGACGAAAGATGTAGAGAAAAACATAGGTGAATATGAAATTGAGATTTGTGCCCAAGCGCAGTCTTGCATTTGAGAAACGCATTTATACTCCTTTGGGCTACCGGGTGAGAGTTGAATTTCCAAGAGACTAAGTCATACCAAGACGACAAATTTCCAGATACTACTAACTGCCTCCCAAGCACCAAAACTCCTATTATCGTTTCCTATACTGCATGATTTGCTTTCTATTCGTGCACATCGCCATCATCACCATTTCATGTGGCATTTTGTATTTGGTCTTCTAGCTGAGAATCCCCAAATACTTTGTGGACAACATCTAGATCACTAACTTCAACATCAACGCTAACCTCTGTATGTGTTTCTTGGCTCCTCTTCTCCCACTCAAGTGAATTTCTTGGCTCCTCTACTCATAATTAATTAAAGTTATACATATCTAATTGTCTTTTGAAATGCCACCGAAAACATTATTCCATTGATTCATCCATTCCTCACATTTCATCCCTTCACCTTCTTTGTCCTCCTTCCCTAAAAACAGACACAACAAGCAACCATAAGAAGAAATTGTAACGAATGGCAAAATGGGTGTTAGATTGGTAGAGATAAAGTTAGGCAGATGATGTAGATGTTGCAAGCTTGATCATTAAGCTACAAAATTACACAATTTCATGAACATAAAATAGAATTTTGGTGTTTTGGGGTTGAAAGAAACATAGATCCCTGAGTTGGGCATAAGTGATTGATATGTAGGGATTCAAGGTAGATGCTTATCTCCCCTACAATTGTTCTTTCATTATTTATTTTCAAGTGTTAAACTCAAGGTTTGAGTGTTTGTATGTGGATTTCTATTTCATAAATAGCGGTATCTACTGTTTGTAGCGGCGGTCTGTTATAGCTCCATCCCTTCTTTGTTTTTCTTTTGAAATTTTGCGATTTTATGGTGTGGTCAATCTCTTTTTTAAGCATAAATTTGATTCAAAATGTAATATAATATTTAGCATTTTTTTTATGAAACGTGTAATTAATTTATTATTGCCAATTGAAATATACTTTTTTTTCAAAAGTTTTCATCATCGAAGGAATGCATGAATATATATACTCTTCAACTCAAGCTACATAAATATATACTCTTCAACTGAAATTAAGACCAGCCCTTCAAATTTGATCACTACCCCCTCACCGTATGGAAAATCATATTTTTATATTGTGTATTTTCTTAATTCTTAGGCTTCATATTCATTAATGTATTTTCTCAAAAATTCAAACTTGTGTTTTAATAATATTAACTATTTTTTATGTTTAAATATTTCGTGATATAGTAAAGCTAAAGGCCCTTAATATATTTTCTCAAAATTTCAAACTCGTGTTTTAATAATATTAACTATTTGTTATGTTTTATAGAGTAAAGCTAAAGGTCACGTAGGGTTTAGGAGTTATCGTATATGACATTGAACTATTTTGTTAAGCTCACTATTATTATTGAGTAGTTAATTTTGGAATATATTAGAAAAGTTAAAATTTTATTTTCAATTGAAAGCTCTTGGAATAAGAAAGTATGAGAAGGTTATTATTAAGTTCAGGAATTTTGAGAGTCAGAAAAAAATAATTTTAATATAGGAATTAAACAAGGTTGTCTCCTATCCTCTATCTTTTTGAGTATATACATTAATAAGTTAGAGGGTTGTTTGGAAGATGCACATTGTGTCGGCATATATTGTTCTTATGGCAAGGAGTCTCTATGATCTCAGGATTTTTGCTAAGATGGGTATGACTATTAACACTGACAAAACAACGATTATGATTAATTATCAAATCCCAAAAGATCACTTATGTTAATTTCATGTATGACAACAACAATTTGGAGGAAGTGACTTCATACAAATATCTTGGAATCGATCTTCATCACAAGATTAATTAGAACTATAACATTGCGAAAAGGATTAATGGAGGTTGGAAAATTAAACTCATCTTTGAGACTATCATCATTCTTGTTATCTTATATGGAAGTGAAGTTTGAGGTTGCCATCGAAGCGAAACTCTGCCACATTGAGAGCATGGTTATGATTAGGTACCTAATACATACAAAAACTAGATAACCAACATGGAATATAAGAGGCTTCCTAAGATTGCCTTATACTCTAGTCAAAACAACTTGCGGTGTAAGCAAGGTTGACATAAGACACCATGTTTGGCTAAATCATTGAGGAGTTGAGGAAGAGACACTTTATAAAAAAGTGATAATATTGAAAGTATTATTACATCTAAATTTAAGGAGGAGTTGTGGTGCAATAGGATAAGAGAAAATTAAGATATTATAGGGAGGTGATCACTCATAGTCTAGAAGATCAAAAGTATTTCATTGCTTTAACCAACATAAAAAAGAAAATCAACTTTGCTAAAATAAAAACAAACTCTCAGAGTTCAATGGTGAAATAGAACACTAGAAAATTTCAAAAAAATATTTGTCATCTTTGTGATACTAAGAGGGATGAAAATGAAAATTCCATTTTTATATAATGCCTTGCATAAACCTACATTATAGCACAATGTCCTTACTAATCATTTAACTCTTCATAACTACGACGATGTAGAAATATTTAGAATTACAATGATTCTTATATTATTACAATAAGCTTGAGAAAATCATGGGAGCGATTAAGTTACACTTCAACGTACACGTGGAGCCAATAGTGGTTTACGACCCCACCGCTTGCAAGCTGCACAGGTGGCTAAATCTCACATACACCGATCTAGGGATCTCTGGAATATTCATGTATCATCTAGAAACTTCTCGTACAATCTCCCTGGCTATGCACTGTTTCATGGCAGATATGAATGCTGCAGTTATGTATTACTGTGAAGATAGGATCATGGGCATTAATATGTTTACCACTTTTGTAGACGAAACATAAATGTCATGATATTTCAGGTTGACATTTTAACGTCACTGTTGGTACACTGTATTTGAATGATTACTGGCACAACTACTTTGCTGTTAGTTGATATGGGCAGTAGGTCATTAGTTAAAACATTTATGTTGCAGACGGTGTAGTTTTGCTCCTTATTTCGGTAAAGTGAGAAAATTTCAATATAATAAACTGAATGGTAATATTAAAAAATTTAATAAATAATAAAAATTATAATATATGTATAAATAAGATGAATGGTATAGAAATTTTTATATTATTAATTTAAAAATATTGATATGAACAATGTTAATATATATGCTAAATAAGTTAATGGTGTACATGACCTCATTGGTGTTACCCTTGATGATGATCAAAGGGAAACTAATTTGTGTGTGGATATTATTTAGGCTAAAACTATCTTTTGGTCTCGGGGTAAGACCTAAAATTGTTTTAGATTGGTTAAGAGTTTGTCTTAATTGGATGTAAGGAACCAAGTTGATGGCTCAAAACCCATAGGCATCTGGGAAGAGTGGTAGTTTCCCCCCCTTACAAACCACTAGTGGGTCATTTTAGGTGGCATGGTTTTTCGTGAAAACTGGTGATGAGTTAGTCCACATTTGCAGTCAGCAACCAACCATGGTTGACCCCACTATCAGTTGACCCTTAAGTTATGATAAGTTTTGCCACCTTTGGAAACATAAAAGAAAAAGGATAGCTTAATGGCTAAGAGATAAAAGTGTTTTTGACTGGCAAAGAGCTAGTCATCATCTCGCACATAAGGAAATAGGTTAATGGCTCAAGACTTAGAGCCATTTGGGAGGGGTGGAAGTCTACCTCCTTACGAACCATTGGTAGGCCATTTCAAGTGGCATGATTTTCCCCAAATAATGGTGATGACTCTACTCTCATTCGTGGAGAGGAAACAGTGATGGTTGTTGTTGGCCCCTTTGTTTTTGAAGACCTAGTTGCAAAATATGGATGGACAATCAATGCAAGAAGAATTGTGCGAGAGGACATGGCAAAAGACAAGTTGGATATTAATGTGTATGAGTAAGAGCAGTTGGGTTGTAACTATCTTGTTGCAGTAATAACTAACCACTGTAGTTTGTATAAAAGCTCATGAAGAGATAGGGGATGGGGTGGGTTAGAGTGGATAATTATATTTGTGGATTATTTATAGCAAGAGGGGTAGAATAGTTGAGCTCTATGTTGTGGGATGCCTATCCTTGGAGATTGTAAAAGTTGTGTAATGATATGTTCTTATTGAGGAATGCATAATAAAGAATGATGGTTGTTGGTGCCCTTCAAAAAACATTGTTGTGCCTGGTTATGCATGCACGCTATCTAATGCTACACAGTATTTCTTTACTCTTGCAAAATGTAAGTTAAGGTTAAAATGAACTCTATCATCAAGTTTTTGTTCATTCACTAGTATCTCCCTCATTTAACAATGGTCTTGGTTGTGCTTTGGGTGAGACTTTCTTATCTTTCGAGAAGATCGAAAACGCCAACACATCTAGATCACCACAACAAGAATTTATTGGCTCTCACATAAGGACCTTGGTCTCTAACTTTGCACCATCAGTTGTCCTCACTATCTGTTGATAATTGAATTATGATAGGTTTTTCCACCTTAAGAAAAAATAAATAAATTTAAACAGTAATTATAGTGTTAAAAATTTAAACAATGACAATAATAGTAATGTATTATAATGATGGAACAAGTATAGACCGAGCGTTGAATCCTCTTGTAGCAGGATGTGTGACTTAGTAAAATTTGGAATATGAAATGGGATAGGGTTTGCAAATTTGGTAGTGAGCATAAGGTCCTGCGAGGAAGTTGACCACCGAAAATGAAGATGATCCATTGAATCATTAAAATGACCCATTCTAAGGGGTCTCCATATTCTCAAAGGGTCCTTTTTCCTTGTCAACTCTAATAAGCAAGTCCACAAGTGATTGGTAGTCCAAACCTTTGGCATTGGCATTCAATCATATCCTCATGTGAATGATGGTTCCAAGGGTTGTTTGGATTCAATCCTAGAATGAGATGATTAAGGGCTTGAGTTGGACTAGAGTAAATATGCATCCCATGCACATTACTATATTTTCCTCTTTCCTCCTTGCAGGGGTCATTGGTACAACCATTTAATGTTGAAGGGGGGTATATAAGACAAGAGAGGTGAAGGGTCTTGGTTTACATGAGGAGGAGCTATTGATAAAGTCTGTAGTTCAAGAAATTGGGAATCCAAGAATACTACACTTATGAGGGTGATAAGATAGCTTTATGGAGTGTTGCATAATTTTGAATTGTAGATGAGTAAAGTTTTTAAGAATAAAATTTCATTTTTGATTTTGTATGTTTTTCTTTTCACTTTGTAGTGTGGCATTAAGAGTGGTTGCTGGAGTATAAGGTCCCGTTGTAACTCAATGATCATCAGTTCTTTATTATCATATAATAAATATAATGGTGATTTTAATATTATGGGCATAATTAATAAATAATTATTAATGAGGTGGTTATTTGAATATGAAATGAAAGAAGCAAAATAGGAACTCGAGAATTAAGGTGAGGATTTTTCTAAGATACATTCTTTTAATGAATCACCTAGTAAATAGGGTCATAATTTGAAAATGTAAAAGAATGGGAAAGGAAAATTGGGAAAAGGATGAGTTAAGGGAAGAATTGAAAAAGAAGGACGATGAAATATGAAAATTACAAAACCATAATAAAACTATTTGATGAGTTCAAGAGATTTAAAAAATAAAACAAGCATTGTCAAAATCATGAAAAAGCAAGGATCTTGGATGAAAAAACTACAAAAAAACTTGAAGAAGAAATTTGGAAGAATGTTGAAAATGCTCTAAATGTAAATGACGTAAAAGCAAAACTGTAATCCAAAATTGAAGAAGGACGTAAGAAAATGATGGATTCCATCACAATGCAGCTTCAAAAAGAGAAGGAAGACATGATTCTAGAAGGACACTAGAAAATACTTGAAGAAGTTGAGCTCCAACTTGAAGATCACGTGGGCTTCACTAGAAGGCAATATAATACCACGTTCATTCATATTGTGGTATTAAATATTCATGAAAAACTAAAAATTATATTGCGTATATATTAAGGGGCAAAGGGTTTTGTTTATTTAATGTAACAATACAAAAATACTTTGGGGTCTTTTTTATAATGGCGGGCTGACAAATATCTGCCAAATGGAGATGGAGGGATCATGGCCGGATGAGAAATCGGGTTGAGGCAAGGCTCGTGCTTACCAGTACGCAGGGAAATCACATCTTGAGGCATGCTTGAGGCCAAGGGGTTTCGTGGTGAAGTGGGTTTTCAGTCGATCATAGTCGAGAGACAGTGGTCATTGACAGCCAATTGTTACCAATAGCACTCAACCAGTTGTTACTAATAGCCTTGGGAGGCTCTGAGCCTCCAGGGCCTGTTATAGGCCCTATATAGGCCTTAGGGGCTTGAATACCCAACCACTCGTGCCTATTACAAGCCTTGGGAGGTTTAGTCAGCCTCCTAGAGCTTGTTACAGGCCCTGGGGTCTTGGATACCTAGCCCATAATAGGCTTAGTCAGCAATTGGGGAACTGCAACATGAAATCTAAATGTTGTACTATGTGCATTGGCTTTAGTGACATACAAGAAGTGATCTCCTATCTCTTCATTAGACCATTAGATGTTGCAAATCATAATGATATGTGGTTGAGTAATTGCATTGTGGGTGAAGTAATGTGCATCCACAATATATATCGAAAGAAGCAAGGTGCATTGTAGAATGCATGTGGGGTCATAAGAGGGGTATCATATCAATATACTAGGTAGAAATATAAAGGGGTATAAAAAATTTTAATGCAAAAATTGATACATACAATATCTAGTGAAAATATGTTTTTTTTTTAAATTGGGAAGGCATATTTGGAGAGGGTTAAAAAAAACGATTTTGGAAGGTATTTTCCAATATTTAGTGAAACTAGGGGCATTGTTTCATATGCCACGATCGAACGTGCTATGATAGCGGTTTATTGAGTGAAGTCCCCGTGTTGAAGATGTACATGCCATATATGAGGGTGTTATCTCAAAGGTGAGAATAATCAAAGACTAAGCACAAAGGATGGAGGACACCCTTATCTCTTAAAATCAGATTGATGGTATGGGTGTGCAGAAGGTAGAGAAACCATCATATGTGAAACCATATCGACATCCTCATTACTAAAATAAATTAATGGATGGAATCACATTGCAGCTTCAAAAGGAGAAGGAAGACATGATTCTAGAAAGACACCATAAAATACTTGAAGAAGTTGAGCTCCAACTTGAAGATTTACTTGTCGAATATGAGGGTGTTATCTCGAAGGAGAGAATAATCAAAGATCAAACAAAAAGGATAGAGGATACCATTATCTCTTAAAATAAAATTGATGATCTGGGTGTGCAGAAGGAAGAGAAACCATCATATATGAAACCATATTGACATCATCATTACCAAGAAAGCTTCCAGGAAAGACAATAAGATATATAGTGACATTATCAAGGAATAATATGGAATACTCGACAATATTCATGTAACAAGACATCAAAAAACTAGTATTCAACAAGATATCATCAAAGACCATAAACTACAACAAATTGGAGAACTCAAAATCACAACACATGGAATCAAAATTATGCAACAACTAGCTATCAAGGATTGATTGTTGAATTAATGTAACTTCGAAGAATATTCTACTTGTACTTTATTATTGTAACTCCGTCGGAGATGTTTTACCTCTGTTCAAGGATGTCATTATTATATTTGGTCGTGTAAAAGTCATGAGGTAAAACCTCCATTGTATGTCGGGTTGCTAGTACCCAAAATAATGTAATATAAATATTAATTGAGTCTTCCTAGAGAGGTCAGCCCAGTCAAGTTAAGTGAGGCCGGCCTAGTTAGGATAATTGTTAAGTGAAAAGTAAAGTATAAATAGAGGGATTATTTCCTTCATTTGTACCATTCACTCACTCATGCATTACGCATTAGAGGAGAGAGGAAGTTTGTGAAGGAGGAGGAGAATTGGCTTGGCTCTAGAGTTTGGGGTTTTTGTCTCTCTTCTTTGTGAGGCTTGTTTTTGGGCATTGTACTTTGGTAATCTATATTGAGGAAGTTCTTGCTGGGTTTTCTTCCCCTTGAGGGTTTCCCAGGATATATTTTTGTGTACCTTGTGATTGTGTATCTTTCAGAGATCCTTGTTATGTTTCTATTATGAAAAATGTATTAAATGCTCATGAAGTTAGAATTTAGTCTTTAGTATCATATAATCTTAACATGGTATCAAAGCTATCCTAAAAAGAGCAGCTTTCATAGGGTAAGTCTTTATCTCTTTCTCCAAGCATGAAAATTAGGGTTTCTTACTAAAGTGGAATTTTTGAGTGAAAGATGCATAAGGAAGTGCGCCCCTCCTAGGCACATCTATTGGCACCAAGATCGAAGTTTTTCAGTGGCTAAATATTCTAGAAAATCAAACCCTAGTTTGAGTTTGGACCAGAAAACTAGAAAAAGCCAGAAACTGCAGACCATAATTTCGCAAGTCAAATTTCAAGGGTGAAATTTTGGATTCTTCAGAAACATATTGTATCAGCATACTCGCCTCAATCAAGCGCATATTTTGTTGAGTTTAGTTTTAAATTTTGAGAAAGTTAGAATTTGGGTTATTCTCTGCTCTCTAGGATAAGATGGCCTCAAGCACTAAGCTTGATGACAAGTTGGAAGGCATAGAAAAATTTTGTGCTTGGAAATACAGGATTGGACTCATCCTAGAAGAGAATGATCTTGCAAAGTTTACTAAGGAAGTTGTGTCGTAACCCGTAGAAGATGAAGCAAAGGAAAAGCACAAGAAGGACATGATTAGAGCCAAGGGGTCATATCAGATTCCATCAAATATTACTTGATTCCTCAAGTGTCCTCCAAGAAAACACTGAAGGAAATGTTTGATGCCCTATCAAGAATGTATGAAGGAAGAAACATCAATCGAAAGATGAATTTGAGAACCCAACTAAAAAACACTAAGATGAATCAAGGTGAATCTATCCAAGAATACTTTACAAGGGTTTCTCAATTAAAAGAACAACTAGAAGAAATTGGAGACAATCTTGGCGAAGAATAATTAGTAATGACTGCTCTCAAGGGTATTACTAGACCTTGGGACTCTTCTATCTAGACAATGTGTGCAAGAAAGGAAAGTCTACAATTTGAAATTGAATGGGAAGAATGTGTTCAAGAGAAAGCTTGAGTGGCAAATTGAGAAGCACTACTCAAAGATGATCAAGCCCTAGCTACTCATACTAAAAGAGGAAAGGGAAAATCCCATTTCAAGAAGGAAAATCATAAGTAGTTTCATCCTCCTAAGAAGTTTCAGAAGTACAAGAAAGGAAACTACAAGCATAAAGACTTCTCTTCTTATGATACATCAACCTTTGCTACAAGGTTGAAGATGAGAAGCTCATAGATGGGTGCAAGAGATAACTTGCAACATAGTTCGAGATATTGGTATCCAGTGACTTAGAAAAATGAAATAGTTGGATACCACAGTGATTCTATGTGATAAGGAAAGCTGCGTGAAGATGATAGAGAACCATTCGAGATATGGTGCAGAAGGGAGATGTAGAGCTCCAATATGTGAGTACCGATGAGCATATTGCAGATATGTTGACCAAGCCTCTGTCTCGTGTGAAGTTTGAGCACTTCTGTGACAAGCTTGGTGTAGTCCGTAAGGACTTCCATCGAAAGGGGGAGTAGTGTTGATCATACTATGATGGCGCAGTTGGGATTGATCATCCTTAGACAATGATCTCGTAATTCCGAAAGGAAGGATAGTCTTAAATGTTGATCCTTAGACTAAAATCCGGTAATTTTGAAAGGAAGGATTGTCTAAGATGTAAGTGGTGGACAATGATCCCCTAATTCCGAAAGGAAGGATCGTCCAAGTGTGCTGTAGTGGTAGCTCTGTAAATACTGCGTCTCGTAATTCTGAAAGGAAGGATTGTCTGAGCACCATCAGTGTTGATGGACTAGAGTCCCGTAATTCCGAAAGGAAGTATTGTCCATGATCCCGTAATTCTGAAAGGAAGGATCACCAGAGTTGATGGACTGGGTCTCGTAATTATGAAAGGAAGGACTATCCATGATCCTGTAATTCTGAAAGGAAGGATCAACAGAGTTGATGGAATGGGTCCCGTAATTATGAAAGGAAGGACTATCCATGATCCCACAATTCTGAAAGGAAGGATCACCAATATTGATGGATTAGAATCTCGTAATTCTAAAAGGAAGGATTGTCCATGATCCTGTAATTCTGAAAGGAAGGATCACCAATGTTGTTGGACTAGAATCCTGTAATTCTGAAAGGAAGGATTTTCCATGATCCTGTAATTTTGAAAGGAAGGATCACCATTGTTGCTGGACCAGAATCTCATAATTCTAAAAGGAGGGATTGTCCATGATCTCGTAATTTCGAAAGGAAGGATCACCTGTGTTGAACTTGATTCTTGAAGGAAGGATCATATTGGTTGTTGATGCACCTATTGACGATGATGGTGTTATTTCATATTTATGCTGATGAGCTAGCCTCGTGTTGTCATCGTTGCCTCGTGTTGTCGTCGTTGTTGTTGTTTCAGTATTTACTTACCGATGATTGATGTTGTTGTTTTAGTATTTACTTACTGATGATTGATGTAGTTGTTACAAAATTTACTTACTAATGATTGATGTTGTTGTTTCAGTATTCACTTATTGATGATTGATGATGCATTTTCAGTATTCATATACTGATGATGATATTGTTCTAGTAAATTCTTGTTGACAATGATGATGATGCTGATGGTGATATTCCAGCAGAAGATGTTGATGTTCCAACAAATTCTTGTTGCTGATGATGATGATACTTCATCTCTGTACTGAAGATGATGATGATACTTCAGCTTGGTATTGAAGATGATGATGATGATAGTTCATCTATGTACTGAAGATGAGGATAATGATACTTCAGCTTTGTACTGAAGATGATGATGATGATGATACTTCAACTATGTACTGAAGATGATGATACTTCAGCTCTGTACTAAAGATGATGATGATGATACTTCAGCTCTGTACTAAAGATGATGATGATGATACTTGAGCTCTGTACTAAAGATGATGATGATGATACTTCATCTCTGTACTAAATATGATGTTGATGATACTTCAGATCTGTACTGCAGATGATGATGTTCCAGCACTGCAGATGATGTTGCTCTAGTGCTGCAGATGATGATGTTCCAACCTCATGCTACAAATGATGATGTTCCAGCTTCGTGTTGCGGATAATGATGTTCCAGCTCCATGCTACAAATGTTGATGATGTTTCAACAAGTTGTTCTAGATGTTGATATTGATGTTGTTGAAGAACTTCCAATGATTTATAGATGTACCAACCAATGTTCCAGATGATATTGTTGATGATGCCTCCTCCTCCCTCCTTCCGATGATGTTGTGTAGAGCCACACATGTTGTTGTTGCTGTCAGTAGAATACCCTTCTTGTTAAGGGGGGGTGTTGAATTAATGTAACTTCGAAGAATATTCTACTTGTACTTTATTATTGAAGCTCCGTCGGATATTTTTTACTTCCGTTCAGGGATTTCATTATTTTATTTGGTCATGTAAAATTCACGAGGTAAAACCTCCATTGTAAGTCAGGTCATTATTATCCAAAAGAATGTAATATAAATATTAATTGAGTCTTCCTAGAGAGGTCGTCCCAATCAAGTTAAGTGAGTCCAACCTAGTTAAGTTAATTTTCAAGTGAAAAGTAAAGTATAAATAGAGGGAGTCTTTCCCTCATTTGTACCATTCACTCACTCATGCATTGCACATTAGAGGAGAGAGGAAGTTTGCGAAGGAAAAGAAGAATTGGCTTGGCTCTAGAGTTTGGATTTTTTGTCTCTCTTCTTTGTGAGACTTATTTTTGGGAATTGTACTTTGGTAATCGATATTGAAGAAGTTATTGCTGGGTTTTCTTCCCCTTGAGGGTTTCCCATGATATATTGTTGTGTACCTTGTGATTGTGTATCTTTCAAAGATCCTTGTTATGTTGCTATTACGAAAAATGTATTAAATTCTCATAAATTTAGGAATTAGTCTTTAGTAGCATATAATCTTAACATTGAGGCTAAAAGGAATCGAATTTGGGTGGATGGATCATCATCAATGGAAAAAATAAAGCAATAATATAAGGAAATCTAATCACTTGGTTTCATCACGTGTAAAGCCATTAACTGTAAAGCTTTGAGGAAAAATATTTTCAAAGGATGATACTATGATATGACCCAATGGGGGGCCATATATGGAGGTAAATGTATATGATATTACCCCAAGGGGGGCATATATGGGGCTATATATAGGCAAATAATTAAATACATATGTAATAATGTTTGGCCTAATGAAGGGGCCTCACGTGAACTGAGTGAATAGGTATATATAGAGGCAATGTAGTTAGTGTTGAGGAAACATGTGAATTGGATTAATGATTGTATTGGGGTATTTGGAGGAGGTTCTCCTATTATTTAAGGAGTTATTGTGTGACTATAATCTCTTATATAACTTGGAGTTGTGCTCCACATTTACATTTCTATACATTGTGTGTACTTTGTTATATTATGCTATCTTAAAATTTTGGATCATAACATATTACAACCTTTGTTGATTCATAATTTTAATATGATGAGAGTCATTGCCATGTTGAAATCATTCACTAATAATAATAATAAAATAGATCACCATACAAATTTGTCTAGGTAAAAGAAGAGAGAGGTATTTTTTGGTATTTTTTTGTTTTCCAAAAACAATGCATAACATCTAAAGTAGTTTTAGAGTCCATCAATCCATTCAAATAAAACAAAATCTTGAAGTTGTTCCCTTTTGTTCAACCCTAAGAGAAGATAAAGTGGCTACAAACAACACAATAGAGTGGACATAAAGACACTATCATAGAAGGAATGCAAAGTTGATTACATACTTCATGAAATATAGAAGATCTATGAATAAAAGGGAAATATGTAGAAGAATTCAGGATGTCAAATATTAGTGAGTATATTTGCTTATTATTCATTTAAATAGAGATATTTATTTTATTTTATTTTATAAATCATGAGCAAATGTAAAGGATTTTTTTATTAGTTTCATAAGGGTTTATACACAAAGATAAAACCCTAATTACATAAAGAACAAAGGTAGTGATACATTTTTTAATTAGTTCTCAACATAGACATGAACTTTTATTCTTATTAGAGCATAAATATAAAAGTATTTATTTTCATAAAGATATATTTTGAAGAATTATGGTTATTAATAAAAGTATAATTTTTTTAATAGGTGACATATTGGTTACAGAACTAGCCTTCCAAGAACATTTGACAAGTAGATTTCAAAGAGATATATCTTTTTTGGTTTTAGGCTAAACCCCAATTAAACAAATGAGGAAACTATTAATGATAATGACCAGAAAAAGTGATGAATTATTGTTGAGTGGTTAAATATCCAAGACAAGAGAGAGCCATAAAAGGTTTAACTTAGCATGGGTCGTTGTCCAAGTGATCCATAAATTCGAGGATCACATTGATTCGGGAGATCCGGAATTCGAGGAGTTTGGGAGCTTGGTAATTTAGAGAGTTGTTATGATTCAAAGTTTAGGAATTTGACGATTTTAGAATTTGGGGTGATGAGACAACTTGATGGAGTGCCATAAACCAAGGAGTGAAGTTATTTAAGAATAATTTATCATTTTATGTTTTTGTTGTCACTTTGTGTTGTAGCATTAATTGGGGCGTTGGAATATAATGCTTCCATATTGATAAGGAGTCCTTTATTATAATAGGATAAATGTAATGGTAACATTAATATTATAGAAATAATTAATAAATAATTATAAATGAGGTGGCTAGATTGTATAGAAAATGAAACTAACTAGAAAATGATATAAAAGGAATCAAATCCCATTTATCAGTTGATTTCATTGTAATAAAAACATATATTTTACATGAGTATATTTATTCATGTTTGAATATTTCTTATGTTCTTAAAAGTTTAAGATGGGATGAGCAATGAAAAGGATGATTCTCAAAGAAGTAATGGACCATCTAGAAATGATCAGGGACAGGATAATGCATTGCTCTCTTACATCATAGGAAAGTCATGTAATGAGTATGTACTTTTGATTCATCTGCTGAATAAACTCATAATCAAATTCTAGAAAGATGGATAGAATTGGGAATGTATAAGGGAGTTTATGGTGTGTGAAACCGTGAGTGAAAGTAGACTAAAGGGAACAAAGCCAAGACATCCCATAGGTTAGGGAGTCCATATTAGGGAAGGGGGGGTTAATTGGTGAAGGTAAACTACATAGACAATGGAAATAATAAGGTGAGGAGGGAATCCCCCTCTCTTTATCATATGTGTAGATTTAAAGTTTCCAAGGATACTTTAGATAACATTTAAGGTCTATATAGGTGGCATTTGATATGGTTGAATAAGAGGTTGAAGGATAGATTAACAATGAAAGGAATATGGAGGTGTTGGTGGTGGGAAGGGGAAGAAAGTCCCATATTTTCTATAGCTCAAAATAAATAAATAAAAATATGTTCGACACAGGAGGAGAAAAACTATTAAGGGGGATCTTAAAGCAAGTCATGCCCCAAAGGAAGGTAATCTAGTCATTTTATGAGCTTAAACATTTATAGTTTGGGTAGCTTGACCAAAAACAATCCCTCAAGAGGATTATAGATCTCCATAAGGCTGATGTATAATAATATAGGAAACAATGGGGGAAAGGACATGGATATCAGGGGAAGTGGGTAAAATCTTGGGGAGATTGGGATTTTCCTTTAGTAGACTTTGTAGGAAGATCTAGGAGATTGATCACAAGATGGAGGAAGAGACTGATGAGACTCCAGGTCCTAACTATGTTTTTTTGAATCAAGTATATAATATGAACTCACATTTATAGAGCTCGGGGTAGAGCATTTAATTTTAAATATTTATGGTCCATATGAAGATGGAAAGACCTTTTGGAATGGAATATCTGCTCAATACTTTATGAGAAGGGAGAATATTGTGATGAGTGGTGATCTAAATTTCACTTTGAGAAAAGATAATATTGGGGCAATGTTGAAATACCTACTCTACTACCATTTTTTTCTTATCAATAAGTTGGAGGAAGTAGGTTTAATATGTATAGAACCAATCAAATTTTTACCCACATGGAAAAATACGAGACAAGTAGAGTACAAAGTGGAAAAGATATTAGATAGGTATCTAATTTTAGAGCCCATTATAAATGATTAGATAAGATTGACAATGTGGGTAGAGGCGGGATGTGAGTCAAACCATGTGCTAATGTTCATACAATTGGAAAAGGAAGATCCTAAAACACCCAATCCTTTCAATTTTATGTGGATGGATAAAGGAGAAGTATTTTTTCAATCTTGTAAGGGCACAATGGAGACCATATGGTGAAAATTTTAGAGAATATACTAGGATAGAGTTTGTTTAAAACTTGAAGATGTTGAATAATGTTGTCATTGTTGTCAAAGTCCTAGTGTACATAACTCAAAAGTGGTCCCCTTATGGCATAGCGATTACGCGTAGCCCTTAAGGGAAGACACTTTGTAATGTACACATATGGATCAAAACCCTAAAGAAGTTCCTAAGGTTTCCCCTAAGAAAGGTTGAAATAAAAGGTGCAGAAACCCCTAAACAATGGTGTTTGGTACACTTTCCCATGCTTTTGGGATTACATGACCCATGGTGGAGAAGCCCATATATATTTCCCAAAGTTGGTCTGAAGCCAGTTGGTGTGAAGCTTCAAGTATCCCCAAAATAATGATGTTTGGTCCACATGACCCCGAAATTTGTGGTAATTTGGCCCATTGGATCACATGAAATGGTGAGAATCCCCACAAGAAATGATGGCATGTCCACTAAGCATGAAGTGATCAAGAAGGAAAGTAAACTCCCCTTGATGAAGCCATGAAGTGGTCATTGACCCATTAAATAGGCCCCTTAAATTATGGAAAACAATAATTAATTTGAAGTGATAGGTCAACCCTAAAAGTGACCTAAGACAAGTATAAATAAGAGATGGACATTTTCATTTTTTGATCATAAAAATTGAAGAGCTCATATACAAGAGTAGAGGACTGAATTTCAAGTGAATAAGGCCGAAATTCTAGTGGAAGATGAAATCTTGTGATGATCTCTATTTGGGTATTTTGTTGTGAAACTTGTTTCATATCATTACAGCAATTTCTCTATATATTTTGTTATATGACAATTTAGATAGTTTCCTTTGGATGAGATGACGTAGAGATCTTGATGAACACGTGGTGGAATTTTCAGATGTTGATTCACTATAGTTTCAAATATATGACCTCAATAAGTTATGGTTTTTGAATAATATTCAAGCAAGTTAGTTTGGTATTTTATTTATATATTTTGATATAGAAATTTTTTGAATGTTCCCCTTGGAGGGGAAGTATTATAAATCTTGAAGAACATATGGTTCAAGATTCAAATCCCGTTTCACTACAGTTTCAAAGATATGATCTCTAAAAGTCAGGGCTTCTGAATGACTCAAAAATCATCTTTAAACATGTCAGTTTGGAATTTTCATTATAAGTTTTGACTCGGAATGTTTCAAAGAGTTCCCCTCGGAAGAGATGCATTAGATATCTTGAAGAACATGTGGTAGAATTTTTAGATCCTGATTTGTTACAGGCTCATATTTATACTTGTCGGAATTCATGGTTTGTGGCATGAACAATGACAATGATATAAGTACAGGAACATAGATACAGGTACAGGTTGTCAAAGATAGTGATACAATGATTATTAGAGATTGATTCTTATATTCATATTAGGGTGGGAGTATGGGGCAAGGATAGGGATTTGTAGCCTCCTTCCATCTAGTGTTGGTAAAGCTAGTGAGTTGTGTTGGATGTGGAGCTTGGTTATATTCTTGATTCAGAGATCTTGTTGTTTAACTGTGTTTGTACCTTAGTTTTATACGTTGTGCAGGTGGAATGTACACATGTCCCAGTGGGGGGGGGAGAAATAAATTTTTTGGTTTGTTATTTTTCCAATGGCTTATTATCCCATGGTATTTTCCCATGGTAATACCTCTTTAAAAGGAAGGCATTGTAATACGACTGTGTATTGTAGTGTAGTATTGTGAAAAATATCTCTGTGATTGTGTGAGAGAGACTGTGAGAGAGTGAAGAGGAAATTGCAGTGAATGTGTTGTAGGTTGTATCCCTTCATATGTTGGACGGTATAGTAAAAGGATTGGCAATTTCTCCATGGATGTATCCCATATTGGGTGAACCACGTATATTGGTGTCTCTCTTGTATTGTGTTTTATTTCTGCATCCTATTTTATGTTATTGTTCTGCGATCCTTTTTTCTAACAAGTTGGAGCTCATTGAGGATTGGAGTCCTCACTACAGGTTGGATCCTATGGTAAAACCAAGGGTTTGTATCCCCCTTTCAGTTGGAGCTAATAAACTAGGGGGGTTGTAGCCTCCTTCCAACTGGAGATGGTAAATTAATTGAATGTAATCTTTATATTATATAAGAAAAGCATTCTGTGGTTTTCTCCCATTTGGGTTTACATGTAAAATCTCTTGTGTATTGTGTATCATTTATGTGATGACAAATGTTATTGTTAATGGTTAATGTTTACATCTGATATTAAATTTTGAAATGGTAAAAATTGCCCAATACTGATTCACCCCCGCTCTCAGTATTGGTGAATATTCCTACAGAATATAATAAATAAGTTAGTCTTAGCATGGGCTTATGAGAAGATAAAAAAAGGAGTAGTAGTAACTCATATCCATTAAGGTTTTAATTACAAAATAATATTCTAGAGAGATAACAAGATTTCTTGATGAAGCCTCCAAAGGTTGTATTAACGATCCATAACAAAAAAAGAGGAATATTGTTGGCACTCAATATCATATCCAAGATTTAGTGTGTAGACCAAAATAAATCGCACTAGCATTTCCATTTTCAAAACACTAGAAGTCTAAGGTCTTACCTAAGACACTAGTGAACATCATAGTAATAAATAAATAAAAAATAAAGAAATAGAACATGCATCTTAGGAATCTATGTATCCTTAATAAGGAAAACATATATAATAAATAGAACATAAAAGAAATTTTAAGGGGAAACCAACACATCATACATTCCATTTTATTACTGAAAGGGTTTTACATTTATAGTTCTTACAACTCTCAACCATAGAACTAAAAACAACAACAATCACATCATCATCGATTTATTCCTTTCTACCCTTATATATACACTTTTACATAAGTAACAAGATCGTATAGCCATTTCAAACCCAATTCTTGAAGTCCTTTTGTAGTACCCTATGCATGGTACACAATAGACTACATACATTCCATTGATCTTATATTGCATGCAATAAAATTGTGGCATGTAGGGTTCAATTGCACCTAGAATTTCAAAAGTACAAAAGAGGCTGCCAATAGACCCTCAACACAAAGCCTTGTCTCTTCCTCACGGTAATTGATATCACCCCTGAAAAATAAGGAGCAAGGAAGGAACCTTATGCTTCATCTACTCATGCAAGTCATTGAATGCCTTAAATATTGTCCCACTGAAGGAATTTATGTTCCACAAATGTTGTTGATACTTCTATACTATCTCCTGAGTAGATTGCACATTAAGGGTATTTAATTTCTCAGTTGTTTTCATTGCGCTTACAGCAAGTTCTTAGGACTCCAATATATTTGTGTACTTCTTATCCACAACTTCTTATGCACAACTTCTTACATATGTTTAACTTTTGTAATCAACTATTACTACTTTACATGGGATGCCACGATCTTCTTGGATATCATAGTCATTTCTTGCATTCTATATGTGTAGGTACTGATTGGAATTGGATTTCGATTTTTTTGTTTCTAAACTATCCGTGCTTCCATACTCTTTATATTGTTTCTTTCATGGAGTTTTCATAAATTCTACAATTTACTCCACAACTGAAAGTTGGAATCAACTAATCTAGAGAGATTTTCAGTATCAATCTTGATTCTTTGGAAAGTGTATATAGCTATAATCAATTTCATGGCTAACTCTTGTTTCTCATGTGTGGGGGCTTTCTATAGATCTTCTTCTAGATTTTGCATCTTGGCACACATATTATAATAAGATCGATTGATTGTGCTAACTTTTTCCTATGTAGTGTTAGGAGATGGAAGATTTAAGGGGCCAAATGCAATGTCTATGTAGAGTTCATTTAGTTTGAATTTCAATGATTATTTGTGTGCTACCTCCTATGCATGTTTGCAGGTTATGGATATGTTTTTCCTACCAAGAGTTTGATCTTGATCGTTGAATTTATCGTCATTTATTCAATACCTATGTACATTTTTTGAGGGCATAGATGAAAAATCTAATTCAACTTTAGTGAGTGGATAAGATCTCTCTCCCAATAATGAAGCTTCATGAGTTGCTAGAGTTAGGGGGTTAACCTCTAATATTATTTTTCTAATGCGTTCCTTTTCACACAACGTGTCTTGGATTTTTTGTAAATGTAATGTATTCAATCTTTCTCTTTGCCTTAGATAGCTATTGAGGTGATTGTGGCTCTCCTTCTAATGTATGTATTTTCTTGAAGAGGATGTGGAAACTGTAAGTTTTAAACCCGTGAAGAGAAGAAAAGCATACAAATTATTTTAAGAAAAATAGGGATTACATCACATCATTCACACATAATACATAGAGATTTACCCTGGAAACCCTTAACTGGGAAAACCAACAAAACTTAGAGCCACACCATCATTTTCTCGTTATAATTATCAATCACTCACAATACTTTATGTAGATATTCCGAAAATCCAAAACCCCAATATGTTAACCTAGATTAGAAATATACCCCAATCCCTTAATCGAAATTACACATTTTTCGAAAAAAATGCCAAAATATCCCAGAAATAGGGAATCATCAAATTGTTGGGATATTCCTATACTCCATCCTAGTCCTACCAGCATTTTCAATATTTTTCATTTCGGTCATGCATGCAATCATGCCATTGCATGTAGGCATGCAATTGCATGCATCCCAGTCATCAGTCCCAGCACCTAGTCCCCATTCTGCTAGCCTCGAGAGCTTCTTTCTGATCATTTCTAGCCCTCCTAATGCTTAGTACACCCTCCTTTCACCTACCACATGTGAAAGGCGCCCTCTCTCACCTACCACTCAATTACACTCAATTAGTTCCTTGATTTATGGATCTGCTCCCTGATTTAGGGACATATGGTCTAGTTAACGCACTGAAACACTCTGATGGACCTCTAGAGAGCCTAGATTGACTATTTTGACTCTAGTTAGCTCCTCATGACTCCAGTCAGCTCCCCATGCACCCTCCACTGAGCTTCCTTCACTGCATTAGTGCTTCCATGTGCCAGTTACACCTACCACACTCAGTTAGACTCAGTTTGACACCTGGTTGACTGTTACTTGTGCATTGATGACTCCATTGATGATGATCAGGACTCCTAGTGGTGTATTATTGACACTCAATTGCTGCTGATGATGACTCCTAGTGCAGATAAGCCATGCCCATGTAGGCTAATCTGAATTTCCACCTTGGCATTCGAATCCTCTCCACCACTGTATATTTATTGTTCATATTATGATTAATGAATTAGTGTGTGATGTTATTCTGCTTCTATCTGAGTTCTACTGTATCATAATTATGTTGCTCCTTTACACTACATAACCACTCTTATTCTATTTTCCTGCTTAATCTTAATCTTTCTTGTGAGGTATACATCATCTCTTAGATCTGTTGTGAGGATTTTCACACAAATGCCAATGCCCACACACACATGCAAAGAATATAACACATACCCAACACAAAATTTGTAGTGAGTTTGTTGTATATTTCTAAATCATTTTCTATAATTCTATATGAGAATCTATGTCATCAACTATATTTTGGGTCTTTCTAAGAAAAGGGAACTTACTAATAGTATGAGGGGTTGTTTCCTTCTTTTTCAGTAAAATCTCTAAGTCACTCTCTTCTTCCGACTTCAGAGGATCAGGAATATTAGTTGTTAACAAATTTCTTTTTATTGGTATCCTTTTCTTATTGGAATGGACACCCTTCTTTTGAGGGGGTGATCTAGTTTTGGTTTTAGTATTGGTTTCTTTTCTCTTAAGGTTCATGATATATTGTTGTTGCAATATGGTGCTTGGAACTAGGGTTCTCAAACAAGAAGTAGTTTTGGATAGTGATCTCTTAGTTTTCTTTTTTCTTATTAGGTCAGACTCTTTTGCAGCTTGTTCTTCTGCTTTGTGTAGGGATTCTTCTTTCTCCTTTTCTCTTTATCACTTTAGCATGCTCAATTGTGGGGATTCTTGAACTAGAAGTGTTGTTTCCTTGTCCTTATCATGCTTATGCTTGGTTCTAGGTTTCTTCTCAGCTAAGATATCGAATTTAGGTTTTGGATTAGGATGCATCTCCTTTGAACATTATACTACCATTGTTATGATATCTTATTTAGTTATTTGGTACGTGAGAATATCTAGTGGTTCCTATGGATCTTATGATGGATCAAAAACACATTGTGCGCATCAATTCAAGAAAGAATGGTGATAATCATACTTATCCACAAGATGGAGAGAAATATGAAAGATATCAACAGTCTCTTGTATCATTAAAATATATACCATCATCCGAAGGTTTTATTTTCCTCTACTTGATGGGATTTATCTTGTAAAAACTTCCAAATGATGTATTATTGCAATAGGAAGGTCTCTCTAACTTTTGTATCTAATGGTATTCCTTGAGGTGCCTTGCAAAAGATCATTGCTATCAAAATCATAATCCATATATAATGAAAATATTTCCCAAAGTCATGGAACTTCAAACAACCTATAACAAATTCATTTAGTAACTACTGATCCCAAGCCATTTTTATACCTTGTGTGCACCTTTCTAGCATATGTAATTTCTCGTCTTATATGCATTTGCTAACAAATTTGTAGGCTAAAAATATAGGTAGAAAATTTCACAACCTTGTTGTTAACAATAGAAATTACCACACCACAATTACGATGAGTATAATATCTAGTATAAATCTCCTCTGCACCTATCGCTTTTGTTCAAATCACCTCACCTGTTTCTTTTCCTTGTCTAGATAAACTTAAGACTCAGTACATGGTATCCTATTCTATGGCATAAGGCTTATCCAACCATATAAATCCATCATGAATCTTACTTAACACAAACCTAGAACATGATAAAATCACAGGAATATGTCAAAAGTGAAGAACATCTAATACAGTGAGATTACCTAAATAAAATAACTCCCTCACCCAATATTTTGGAACTACATACTCGCTCAATATTTTGGAACTACATCCATAGAACTATCAACTGATGTGTTGATATATGCATATTTGTTGAATTATTGTTATGGAAACTTATCTGAATTTTGCACGTTGTAATATCCAAATCCCATAAGAGACACCTCACCGAATAATGTTTGAGGAATATGAACTCTCTCCTGTACCTCAATGATTGGCATATTGGTTTATTTCTAAGATTTTTTTTTGGTCTAGCTTTCGACATGGATGTGGTTTCCATTTTTGTTTTGTTTTATGTCACATGCTTGCACAAATATTCTCTACCCAAGAAATTCTTCTTTAAACCTTATTTCTCCTAGCTCTTGAATTTTGAATGACCAAATTTTGTTTTCTTGTCATCCTCTTATATCAATCTTAACTAGAATTATCGTTAAATGTACTCTTGTTTATTAAGTTGTCCTACAAAACAATTTCAAGGGTTTATGTTGCACCACCAATTCTTAACCAAAATACACTTAATAGGTCCATCACATCAAAAGGGTCTCCTCAAGGGTTATTTAAAACCATAATTTTCTTTTGAAGTTAACTAGTCACTTTAAATAACCTAATAGTTATGTCTATCGATCTCAACTTTAACTACAACACACTCAAGTACTTTACTTACCACAATCTTACTTCTATTATGATACATACAAACTTGGCTTGCATGTATTTATTCATTACACCCCATTAGAGCCATAGTAAAGCTTTAGTTTGTTTCAATTAGTTGATCCCTTAATCAACTTCCCATCCAAGTGTGTCAACTTCACCGCTCCAAATTTTGTAATATAAGCAATTTAGAAGGGACCCAACTAATGGATTTTCAAATTACTAAGATTCTTCAAGAAATTGCTATCATACAATAGGGCTAGCTTACCCAACTCTAGACTCTTACTTATGTTATTTCTACAATTCCAAACTTTCTACCTTATTTTCTCTACTATTTTATTAAACCTTGCAATGAAATTATCTTCTTTGAGATATGCTAAGGCATGAAACCTAACTTTCGAGGAATCCCCATCAAACATCTTAGTGGCCACAACAATTATTAGGCTAGGAAATGTGAGCTCCATGGTGTTAGAAAAACAGGATTGCAAAACAATAACATAAATAAGATGCATAAATAAAACAAATACACACAATACAAGAGAGACACCAATATACATGGTTCACCCAATATGTGGTATGTCCATGGATAAATTTCTAGTCCTTTTATTATAGCGTCCAACAAATTAAGGGATACAACCTGCAGCACATCCACTGCAACTTTCTCTTCACTCTCTCACAGTCTCTCTCACATAATCACAAAGATATTTACAATACTACAATATACACATCCGTATTACAATGTCTTCCTTTTAAAAAGGGATTACCATGGGAAAATACCATGGGATACCCAATACCATGGGCCTGTAAATTACCTAGTATTGACCAAGTCATGACTATGAAATTACAACATTTCACAAGGCATTTGTTTCTCGAAATTTTTGCTACGAGGGGGATGCTCCTAAACCCCCACCACGAGGGGGCTCCAAAAAGTAGTTTCCTCCCCCCCTAGAAACCCCATGGAGACTATAGTGGGGGGGAATCCCCCCCCCACTCCCTCGTCATGGGTTGGGATCCAGACATGGATGAAACGTGAACTCTGAATCGGGAAGATTAGGCTCCACAACCAACAATCTCCCACTTGGATACTAATCACAACAACTCCACCACTAATACATCTGTTGGACTATGCTCCAAACCTTGGATCTAGAAAATTTCTCATCTTCACCTTCATGCTTGAAGGCCAACTGAAATGGAACAGGAACTCAATTTCTCTCTGGTTACTACCTTTGTCAACATTTCTACATGATTCTGGCTAGTATGTATCTTTTCCAACTTCAACAGTTCATCTTCCAGAATAGATCACATGGAATGGTACTTGAGTTATATATGTTTAGTCTTAGAATGGAAGGATAATTTCTTTGCAAGATGAATGGAACTCTAGATGTCACTGTACAACCTGCTATTCTCATTCTTCTTACCCAATTCCTCCATGAACCTCTGTAACCAAATCATCTCTTTACTAGCCTCTGTAGCAGCAACATACTATGCTTCCATTGTTCAAAGTGCAACAATCTTTTGTAGTTTTGAAATACAACTTACTGTTGTTCCACCTACAGTAAAGACATACCCTGTGGTGCTCCTCCTGTTATATTTATCACCTGGCATATTTACATCAACATATCCCTGTAGACCAGTGTATGAACCTCCAAAACATATTGCATGAGTAGAAGTACCTCTCAAATACCTGAGAATCCACTTTACTTCCTTTCAATGCTCTTTACTTGGATTATTCATATACATGATCACAAATCTCATTGCATGTGCAATATATGGTCTTGTGCACACCATGGCATACATCAAGTTGCCAACTATTGATGAATAGGGAACCTTGGACATGTATTCTATCTCCTCCTATGTCTTGGGACACATATCCTTACTTAGTTTGAAATGGATGGCCAAAGGTGTATTAACTGGTTTTGCATCCTGCATTCTAAACCTCTCCAACACCTTTTTTATGTACTCACCCTGAGACAATGTCAATTTGCAATTTTTCATGTCTCTTGTTATTCTCATACCAAGGATTTTATTTGCAACTGTAAAATCTATGTCACAGTAGGATCTAGCTACCATGGATTCCTCACAGCTGAAATATTAAATTCATTAAGCAATAGACAACTGAAAACTATTACAGAAATGAACAAATGATCAAAAACTCTTAACAAATGATCAAATTCTAGAAATGCACAAATGATCAAAAGATGAGATATTATTAACTGTCAAATGTTACAATGAGTTTGGATCATCCTTATATAGAAATAGTAAGGAAAAATATCCACTTGGAGTGTCCACACTTAGCTAGCTTAGATTGAGCCACAATCCCCCCTAGGTTGACCAAATAGCTCCCAAAATAACCCAAACATGTACAAAATGACCATGTGAACATTGGGTTAGAATGGGAAGTCATAATGAGGTTCACACATGTGAGGATAAGGTTGGGTGGAAGTTAGGTAGGCTAGAATAAGCCAAAATAGCCAAAAATGGGATAAAAGACTAAATTCAGTGTATGGGTGCCCTTGGTCAAAACAAATCCCTTAAAATAGGGCATGAAGGTGCCTTAAGCATGTTGGGCAATAAATGCATGGATAATCATGCTTAACAACTAGTTTGACCACTTCTTTGTTCCATACTTTGGCCAAAACGATGTAATCTGGTTCACACTAGTCCATACAAGTTCTAGCAACTTTATAATAACCAATTTCACACCTAGGGATGTAGTATTAACCAATTCAACACCTAATAACCATTAATTAATTAATGATTAAGGTACTAAGCTATAATATTGCTCTAACACCCCCCCATAAGCTAGACTTAGTGGAATATAAAAAATAAGGCCTTGGCAACTAAAGCTCAAGTCACCTTGTACAACATAAATTTATTTGTCCATGTAAAACAAGGAAAGAGGCAAAACCACATGGACAAAATCCTCCCTCAAGAATGGACATGAAGCACACCAAAATTAAACTTCTCCAAAACTCAAGTAGGTGTGAACTTGATCATATGTCTGGAGGAACCTTCTTCTTTGGAAGAAGAGATTGTTGCTCAACTAGATCAGAAACATGAACAACTACATGATGGAGAATGTAGCCATGTAGAACAACTTCAATAAATTGATGTGAGAGAATATGTGGCTGCTCATTAGACTTGAACTTCAGAATGAAATCAAATCCAAATGAGTCTTGAGATTCTTGTGCCAAAAACTTTGAACCAAAAGTGGAGAAATCAACATCAAGCAAAACTGAAATTTCTTGAAACTTTGAACCAAAAACTCTTATGGAAGCTCCAAGAATAATGAACAATAGTTCCAAATGATCTTTGGACTTGAAATATGAAATAAAATCAGATCCAAAACAGGTATGATCAGGTCCAAGTGAGAGGAACAAATGTTCAATGCATGCCAAGACAATGGCAATGTCTCCTTCTTCAATAAATTGTGAGAAAATGTTCTAGTCACCATAGAGGAATAGGTAGAAGGATTTGGATCAGAATTGGTGAGTGAATTTGCAGACATATCACACTTTGATGCATCCTTCAAATAATCCAAAATATAAAAAAAATTTGCACCATCATCTAGTGAAGCATGCAAAGGATCTTCAACAACTAGCTTATCATCCTCAAAATCAACATTTGAAGAATTATTGGTGAACAATGACTGTAGAGATATCTCTTATTAAAAAATGGCTACTCCAATTGCTGTATCTTCATCATTTGCAGCAACATCTTGTGCAATAGATGATGTCTCTTCACATTCTACTTCATAACCTGTAGAGCAAGCATTTGAATCAAATAGATTTGTAACAATAGGAACATGGGTTGAAGATTTTTCCATTCGACCTTCATGCACAACTTCATCAAAGAGAGGAGAGGCCAAATCAATAGGAGGAAGAGCACATGTAGAGGTGTCCATAGGCTCACTCAATGCACCATTCTTCTACTTATCAAGAGCCTTGTCCAAGTTGGACGATAGCTCAAATGGATAGTTTGCAGAACCAATCAATTAGTGCATGTATAGAGACATGGCTAGACACATAGCTCCGAATGCTCTGTCACAATCATTTAGCCAATCATTTTTCTCTTCATAAGACTCTGGTTCACTCTCAACACCAATGGAAAAATCATAGAGACCTCGTCTCTTGAGATATGCACACATTTTAGGCTTCCATTCTACATAATTGAATGGAGTAATAAGAGGAACTTTCGAATCCATGTAGAAGCTTTTGTACCTGCAATAACAAATTCTCAATCACTCAGGAGGGATCTACACTAACAATAGCTCCAAAAGCTCTGATACCATGTAAAATCTATGTCACAGTAGGATCTAGCTACCATGGATTCCTCATAGCTGAAAGATTAAATTCATTAAGTAAGAGACAAGTGCAAACTATTACAGAAATGAACAAATGATCAAAAACTCTTAACAAATGATCAAATTCCAGAAATGCACAAATGATCAAAAGATGAGATATTATTAACTATCCAATGTTACAATGAGTTTGGATCATCCTTATATAGAAATAATAAGAAAAAATATCCACTTGCAGTGTCCACACTTAGCTAACTTAGATTGAGCCACAATCCCCCCTAGGTTGACCAAATAGCTCCCAAAATAACCCAAACATGTACAAAATGACCATGTGAACATTGGGTGAGCATGAAAAGTCATAATGAGGTTCACACATGTGAGGATAAGGTTGGGTGGAAGTTAGGTAGGATAGAATAAGCCAAAAATAACCAAAAAATGGATAAAAGACTAGATTTAGTGTATGGGCGCCCTTGGTCAAAACAAATCCCTTAAAATAGGGGATGAAGGCACCTTAAGCATGCTGGGCAATAAATGCATGGATAAGCATGCTTAACAGCTAATTTGACCACCTCTTTGGCCCATACTTTGGCCAAAACCATGTAATCTTGTTCACACTACCCCATACAAGTTCTAGCAACTTTATAATAACCATCTTCACACCTAGGGATGTATTATTAACCAGTTTAGCACCTAATAACCATTAATTAATTAATGATTAAGGTACTAAGGTATAATATTGCTCTAACAACAAATCCCAAATCCTTCATCGCAAATGAATTAGCTAATTTCCTTTTGAGCACATTTATATCCTGCATGTTAGACCCTTCAACAAGCATGTCATCCACATACAATAACAAGATAATATATCTTCCATTATCTAGCTTCTTGAAATAAACACAGTGGTCAAAATGACATCTACTATAACCTTATTATGTCATAAACCTGTCAAATTTTAAATACCACCTCCTTGGAGCTTGCTTCAGTCCATACAAGCTCTTCTTCAATCTGCATAGTAAATTCTCCTTCCCTTTGACCTCATACCCCTGTGGCTACTGCATATAAATATCTTCCTCCGAATCCCCATGGAGAAATGTTGTTTTTACATCTAACCGTTCAAGATGCAAATCTTCTACTACCACTAGACTTAAAATAGTTATAGTTGAAGTCACTTTAACAATAGGAGAAAATATTTCATCAAAATCTATACCTTTCTTTTGTGCAAACCAGTTTACAACAAGTATGGCCTTGTATTGCTTCTTTCGTCCATATTCTTCCTTCAACCTATAAACCCATTTATTTTGTAATGCTTTTTACCTACTGTAAATTGAACCAAATCCCAAGTCTGATTTCTTACCAATGACTCCATCTCCTCATTCATGCCTTTCTCCCACTCCTTTCTAGTTTGCACCTACATTAATTCTTCATAACATTCTGGTTCACCAGAGTTAGTCATCAATAAATAATGCAATGAAGGAGAGTATCGTTCAGGGGTCTACTTCACCTAGTATATCTTCTAACACTCGCAGGAGTTTGAGGTACCTGTAGTTGTTCTTGATTTTCCAGCACCTTTGGAACTTCATTTTCTTTGATTTCATCAAGTACTGTGTAATTTATGTTTTCCTTTTTCCATTTCTTTCCTTGCAATTGATCTTTATACATGAAATTTCCATTGAATACCACATCTATACTCCTAATTTTTTTCTTATTTTCATAATCCCATAAGTGATAACCAAAATCATCAACCTTGTATCCAATAAAGGTACATTTCTTGGTTTTAGCCTCAAGCTTTGTTCTATTTCTTTATCAATATGGACAAATGCTTCACAACCAAAAGTTCTCAGAAATGAGTAGTTTACCTTTTTACCTGTCCATGCCTCCTCTGGAATCCCACCATCCAAAGCGCTTGAAGGCGCTCCGTTTATTAAGTAAATAGCAGTATATACAACATCTACCAAAAATTATAAAGGAAACCCTACATGCAATCTCATACACCTTGCACGTTCCATGATTGTTCTGTTCATCCTTTTTGACACACCATTTTCTTGTGGTGTTCTTGGAACAATCCTCTCTCTATGAATCCCAAGGTATGAACAATAACTATCAAACTCCTTACTGCAGTATTCACCTTTATTATCAGATCTGAGACACTTTAACCTTTTTCTTGTCTCATTCTCAACCAAATCTTTCCATTTCTTAAAAGTAGAAAAAACATCAGATTTTTGTCGAATGTAATAAACCCAAGTTTTTCTAGTTGCATCATCAATAAAAGTAACATAATAATGAGATCCACCAAGAGATTGTATCTGAGCTGATCCCCATACATCTGTATACACAAGCTCTAACTTTTCACTCTTCTTTTGCTTCTCAACTCTGAGAAATCTAACTATCTTATGTCTTCCATAAACACACTTCTCACATAATTCCAAAATTACCTGCTTCAGATCTGGAAGCAACTTCCTTGAGTGGAGAATCTGCATCCCCTTCTCACTCATGTGGTAGCCGATGATTCCACAATGTTGTTTTTGTTTCTGTGGAATCTACAGAGATAGAAGAATTAGTATTATGAAGACACAAATACAGTGTACCTATCCTATCTCCTCTTTCTATTACCAACGATCCTTTAGTGATATTCCACCACGTTTCTCCAAATGTATACAAACAACATCCATCTCCCAACTTCCCTGTTGAGATAATATTTATTTTCATAGCATGAATATGCCTTACATCTTTCAGTAGCCATTAACCTCCATTTTTTAACATTATTCGTATCTTACCCATTCCAACAATTTTACATGGTTCATCATTACCCAATAAAACATGTCCAAAATAAGCTGTAACATAATCATGAAAGAATTTCCTATGGGGTGTATCATGGCATGAAGCCCATGAATATACTACCCAGTAATCATTAATACTATCTAATGCAAGAATCAAAGCATCTTGTAACACATCACCTGCTACATTTGCTTCCTGACTAGTATCCTAATTCCCATCTCCTTTCTTCTTTTGAGGTCTGCAGTATTTCTTCAGATGTCCTTTCTTTCCATAGTTCCAACACTCTATCTTTCCCACTCTAGACTTGGATCTTCTCTTCCTAGAATTCCCACAATTACTTGGGCTCTTTCCTCTCTCCTTTTGTCTTCTCGTGCTCTCCATAGTCAATACATTACCTGATGTCTCCCTTGTGCTTTTCCTTCGCATTTCCTCGCTAAGAATAACACCAAAAACATCATCAAATTTCAAAGTGTTTGAACCAAATACATAGTTACTTACAACCATGACCAAGACATTCACCTCAAAGTTCACTTTTACATAACTTAGCTGATTAGTAATCATATTAAATTCATTTAAATGGTCAGCAACAGACCCGCCTTCTGGCATCTTCATATTAAATAAACGATTAATTAGAAATACGTTGTTGGAGGCCAAGTGTTTTTCATACAATTTATCCAATGTGATCATCAGACCCTTCATTTTTTTCTTTTTTTTCTTTTGAAATATTGAAAGCCACTGATGAAGCCATGCACAACCGTATTTTTCATAGTGCCTTTCTGTCAAGAACCTCCCATTCTTCGTCCTTCATAGCCACCGACTGTTTTGATTTTCCTCCCAATAGTAGGAATAGATCCTTCTGTTACATATAGACTTCCATTTGCATCTTCCATAATTGATAGTTTTGGACATTCAAGTTTTTTACCCTAAAATTTCCTTTTTCTACCATTTCTCCCACTCGAATCAGGAACCCTTCTTTCCTGCGAGTTTATGTGCCAAATAGGCCTTTGGATCTGATACCAATTGTTAGAAAAACAAGATCACATAACAATAACATAAAATAAGATGTAGAAATAAAATACATAAACACAATACAAGAGAGACACCAATATACGTGGTTCACCCAATATGGGCTACATCCACGAAGAAAGTGCCAGTCCTTTTATTATACTGTCTAGCAAATGAAGGGATACAACCCACAACACATCTGCTGCAACTTCCTTTTCACTCTCTCACAGTCTCTCTCACACAATCATAAAGATCTTTACAATACTACAATATACATAGTCATATTACAATGCCTTCCTTTTAAAGAGGGATTGCCATGGGAAAATACCACAGGATACCCAATACCATGGGCCTATAAAGTATCCATTATTGACCTTGTCATGACTATGAAATTACAACATTTTACAAGGCATTTTTTTTTTCCGAAATTTTCGCTACAGAGGAACTGCCCCTGAACCCCCTCTACACGGGAGCTAAAAAACATAGTCGATGCCCCCCATGGACCCCCAATGGAAACTATAATGGGGGGAAAATAGCCCCCAAACTCCCCCATCATGGGCTGTGATCTAGACATGACTGAAACAAGAGCTCTTAATCAAGAAGATTAGGCTCCACAACCAACACATGGGCATTGAAACTTCCTTACTGAATATGTATCAGAAATCTTGTGATGGCTCAACAAATTATTTATCTTTTAAGGACTATTCGAGAAGTTAATTTTGTAGTCTAACAAAATTTATATGATTATAGGGGTTGTATAAAACTAAATTGTATAGGCTAGTATAAAAATATCTAAGGTATTTTTGATATATGAATATTCAATGGAATGTAAGTTCCCTTCACTATAAATGGAAATTATGATTTTTTCCAAGGAAAACAAATATTTATAGGAATAATAAGAATAAATATAATAATCATATATATTCGCAAAAATCAATAAGGTATAATGGCTAATTTTCTTGATCTTACTACATTTCATAATAAATAAAAGTGATTGTATATTGTCAAAATAAGTATCCAGAAAGTTGTTGATAGGATTCTGGATATTCACTGTGTTGAATTTTTAACTCCGATGTTTCAGGTGGACACTCCACCCATCTTCAAGGAATCAACATGAAACTGTTGTAAGATAAAATTTGTTTTTGGTTGAATAAATAAGGAGAGGAAAGATTGACTGTTAAAGAAAAAATCTAAAATAATAAAAGAAAAATTACAAACTTAGTAAAGGTTAATAGCCTAAATAAAGGGGATGAAAAGAAGAAAATTAATTTTTAAAGAGGGGAGAAAATAATGAAATATTTAAAAATTAAAAAATGGTAGGTTTTAATTATATATGGGTTTTCTTTAAAAAGGTGTAAATCAATGGAAAGTCTATGAAAATTAAATATAAAGAAAGAGTAATACAAAAATAGATGAATAGGAGATAAATAAAGGGAAGGGTAAGGTAAGAGTGAATATAAGGATATGAAGAAATTAGGAAGGGGAATTAAAGATAAAAAAAATGAATGAAAAAATAAAATAATAGTGAGATATAAATAAGAATAAAAGTAAGATTTTTCTTAAAAATTAAATAAATGGAAGTTATTGAAATGAAAATAATATGGAAGAATAAATATTTTTCAATATTAAAGAAATTATTAAATAAAAGAAGAAATAAACTGGATGAAACCATTAGAATTCTAATCTCTTCTCAGAGAAGATAAGAAAAACAAATGAAAGATTAAAAACATAAAACTAAAAAGGAGCGAGGTAAAATTGAAGACACGAGGAAGAATGAAAAAAGAGAATAAGAGTAAAAAATAAAGTTACGTCATGGTTAAGATGATGGATCGACAATTTCCAAGAGACTTAAATTGTGACCATCTTCACGATTCAAATTGTTGAGGCTCTTTTCGATTTCAAGTGCTTCTCTTATAAGGTGGGGGTATAATACGAGGTGAAAGTGAGGATCTTGGTTTGATTAAAGCGGATAAGGTGTTTATAATTAAAAGAGTGCTATGTAATGGCAGATTCCGAGAGATGAGTATACCCCCTCCTCTCCCAAGGGGTCTATCAAATTCCTTTTTCATGTGGCACATCTTACATTGGACAGACCAACAGATCCATTCAAGCTCGCCTCAAAGAGAACATTGTTGACACTAATCATAATCATCTCTTGAAATTTTCCATTGTGGAGCATTCTTTTAATTCGAAACACCTTATCTACTTTGATCAAACCAAGATCCTCGCTTGTACCTCGAATTATAGTCCCCACCTTATAAGAGAAGCACTTGAAATAGAAAAGAAACCCAACAATTTTAATTGTGAAGATGGTTAAAATCCCAGTCAATCTTGGAAACCACTAATCCATCATCTTAACCACGACATAACTTGATTTTTTGCTCTTATTCTCCTTCTTCACTCTTCCTCGTGTCTTCAATTTTACCTCACTCCTTTTTGTTTTTATGTTTTTATTCTTTCATTTGTTTTTCTTATATTCCCTCATAATAAATTAGAATTCTAATTGTGTCTAATGGTTTCATCCCTTTTATTTCTTCTTTTATTTAGTTCTTTCTTTAATATTGAAAAGCATTTATTTTGAACTCTTCTCTTTCATCCATGTTGGACATGTCTTTTACTCCTTGAAGCTTGCCTTTGGTGGATTCAACCTCCTCTTCAACAAAATTTTCTTCGGGATCTTTCCCTTTAGGATATGGATTTCTCTTTAGAATCATCAAGGATAAACACGATTAGGTTCAGAATACCATGCTCTGATACCATTGTAATTTACCCAACCCCCTATTAGGCACGCTAACTCAAAAAATTTCAGGCTTGGACTCACTAGAGATGGAATTAACACAAGAATGACAACTTGGGATCAATGAGGATGGATTAGACAGAATGAAAGGCTGATGTGAAGGATGAATCAAGGTTCTAACTTCGACAACTGCACATTATGTGGGTGCATCACGCATGGGAAGATTTATTTGGATGAACAAAGCTATCAATGCACATTCCTTAGGACTTATGTGGAAATCCAATAGATTCTGGTGTAGTATGGAAGATGCTAAACCTAAAGAGGGATTATCATACTATTTCCAACCTCATACAAACATATTAGACTGATTTTATAAATATTTGGTTGTGAAGACAAAGACTAGGTGCAAAATTGTTCACTTAGACTAATGAAGGAGCAGATTTACAAGTGAATTCGAATAGCCTCAAAGGATTTCTAATTTATATTATGGGGATGTGGGTGGACTCTAAAACATCTGAATTGATTTTCTAAACCTTCATATAATAGTTTAGGTACACATTAAATCATTTAGAGATTCAAAATAGGAAATTAGTAAAAAATACTAATCAATAGCGCAATAGTGGAAACAAGGATTTCCTAATAGTATCCAATGGTCACAATTTTTGTAATAATATTCATGGATCAGTCCAACAACATGTAATGAAGTAGAAGCAAGCTTTATCAGACTTTAATTGATTCCAATAACAGTGTATTGAAGCTCAAACTTACATAATGTCCAATTATTTTTGGGATTTTACAATATAGAAGTCAAATTTGAACATCTGAGGATGAGAGAAGGATCTAGCATCACTGGATCAGATTCATAAGCATGAGTACATCATATTATATCATAATTTAGGGGTATGGATAGCTTCAATAGATCATAGGGGGAACAAATGCTTATTTCACCTTCTTCTTTGGCCAAATTATACCACAACTTAAGACTCTGTTGCTACCAATTCTTCACATCCACTTGAGATTCAAACACAACAAATTGTGGATCAGATCAGACACGAAATTTTCACTCTAATGGTTGCATTAAACTATGTGAATACGATTGAACATATTATTCCTCAAACATCCAATAGAAGGATCACCAAATCTCTCAACTGGATCAAGGATTGCAAAGGGGCACATCACCCAAGCCTCTGAGATGTAGATCTCTCAAGAAAAATTCTCAAAGTGACATAATGTGTCAACGGGTGTGATCCACCTTATTTTATAACATGAATTGGATTCAATATACAATGAATGTGGTCATCCACTTCAACCAAGGCGCCCTCATTGACTAATTTTGAACCTACAATGTTTACCATATTTTTTCCTTGCTTTATTGACTTTCTACTTTGTTTTTTTTTGCTTTTGGAAACATCTTGCTTTTCCTGGATTTTCTCTACTTTCTTGCTTTTCCAAGATTTTCTTGCTTTCTTGCTTTCTTCCGCTTTTATGAACTTTCCTACTTTTATTCTACTTTATATTTTTTCTGAGTTTTTTCTTGCTTTTATGCTACCTTCCATCTTTTTAGTGGATTTATGGATTTTTCTCTTCTTTCTTCTAGTTACCATTGTGGATGGAAGCTTATAAGGTCCACAATATCTCATATGCACCCTCCTTTCCACCTAATCATGACCACTCATAAAAAAATAAAATAAAATAAAATATTTACATTTTTATGTATCACACACTTCCTAAAGTTTCAAATTTAATTAAACTATACAATTAATGTCTTCAAAATTAACCCCTACACTTTATTGAATTTTTTCCAAAAATCATAGGGGGTTGACAAGGTATAAGGATGACCATGGAGCCCTCAAAGAGGGGACATTACAGTCCTACCCACCCAAAATTGCTTGACCTCAAGCAATTGAAGTTTTGGAAGCTACAACATTTGCTCAATTATTTGTTTGGTGGTATACTAGGAGGAAGGTTCCCAAAAACCTTCTCATACCACCTTGTTCCACCTTGCTTATTACCAACAAAATGAGTCTTTTGAATATTCACAAAACACCAAGCAGAAACATAGTGTGTCCATCCATCATAAAAGTTCCCACATAGGAAACTAAACCACTGCTTCCCATGGATAAACTGCTGAAAGATAAAGATGACTCGCCCTTCCAGATCCCATAAACATATTGATGGTGCATCACTACCAATGCATCTGAGAATACTTTCCATTTGATCCAAAAAAATTTGTATCTTCTCTTTTTCCTTCAAATCTCTTTCTTTCACTATTGCATCCAATATTTTATGAATGTAAGTTAACCCTTTATTAGGTGGCTTGTCCCGTGGTAGGTCTCCAAAATCCTTCTCATGATTCTAATGAAATCCTTTAATGTCTTCAAGGTGTTGTGAAACATCTATGGTGGTGCCTTGAATGGTGATGAAGAACTAAACATCCCTGGAATTCAATGTGTCCATGCCTCAAGATTTCTCTAATACTATGGGAAGAAAACACTTGACTAGGATAGGTGTTGATGCCTTGCAAGACTACCTGCTTCCCAACATAATCTTTGAAACTTATTTGATGCACCTAATAATTCATGGAATGATATCCAATGGAGTACAACCATTGTACTCCCAACACCAATTTGGTGTCAGCAACATTAAAAACATAAAAATTATCTGTTAAGGTATAATCTCCTATGATTACTTACAGATTTGGAATCCATTTAGTACAATCCATGGAGTTATTACCTGGTATGATGACTGTGAAACCTTCAAAGGTTTCAATAGGAAACTTTCTCTTTCCACCAAGTCCAAGTCAATGAAATTATGAGTAGCACCTCCATTAATCCAAATTATAACTCTCTTCCCCTACACCACTCCCTTGAATTTGAGAGCATGGAAGCGAGGTACTCCCATCATGAATGAAATCTTGCCACTTGTAGGTGGTACTTTTTTTTCATATGTTGTCTCAAAACCACCATCTACTTAATCGGTACTTCCTCATCTTCCTCCTCAACTCCTCTCTATAAAAAGACCTCAATGTAGTGTTCCTTACCCTTAGCACACTTGTGGCCGGGAGCCTATGTTTCTTGGAAAGAGAAGCATAGACTTGTCTTTCTTAATTCATCTTGGTCTTTGAAAGTGACCTCCTTATTAAAATTTTGTGTTGAATATTTTTGAGGAGGTTTCTTATCCATGAATTCAGATGGAATATTAGTTCTTGGTGGAAACCTTGTTTTTTTCATGGAATCCTACAGATCTCTTTCTCTGTTCATTGAATCCTGCAAGGTAGATGGTCTATAGGATTTAACTATTCCTTTCAGTGGCTCTACTAACCCTTCTGTGAACAAAAGGATTAAGAAATATCTAGATATATCAGTGACCATCACAACTATCTTTTGGAACTCATAAATATATGTGTCGGGAGTTCCTATCTATCCCAAATGCGCTAGCTCCCTAAAGGATATCTCAGGATCCTTCCGATCAAACCTATCGGCCAATATTCTAGTGAAATCCTCATAGGTTGACACTTGGTAATGACCCAAGGTATTCATACCATGGAACCACCAATCATTGGCCTCTCCATCAAGATGCAGGGCATCCCTTTCATCCATGGGGTTCAATTGAAAATATGTATCCAATTTTTGGATCCATGCACTTGCAGTGCACTTGGATGAACCATCAAAATATGGTAGGGAGATATTACCAATAACATTCTTCAACTCAAAATTTTGTATACGAACCCTGCTGCCCCTCTTTGATGGACTCTGTATTGGGATTCACATAAGTCCTTGAAGGGAAATGCTCTCCTACATTCTTCACTCAGAGTTTGGTACTCTACATAGCGATCCTCCCATGTGGCAATGGATCCATTCTACACTTCTAGTTCTTCTTTACTCTCTTCAGTAAACTTGGGCATGGTATGCCATGGATGACTCTTGATATCACTCTTGAATTCATGGGGCCGATTGTGAGGCCCTGTTTTTGAAAATAGAGTCTCACCAAAGATTGTCTTCCCTTCATGTTGAGAGCCATTGCTGCTCCCTTCTCCATCTTTGTTTATCAATTGCTTGGCAAGGAATTCTCGAGTCTCTTGAACTGAATTGATGGTGTTTTTGGATATGTATTTCATTCCTTTCAACATGCTCTGAGAAAAGTATTTGAACTCTTCTCTTTTATCCATGTTGGACATGTATTTTACTCCTTAGAGATTGCCTTCAGTGGATTCAACCTCCTCTTCAACAAAAGATTCTTCTAGATATTTCCCTTTAGGAGATTGATTTCTCTTCGGACTCATAAAGGATAAACACGAGCAGGTTCATAAAACCATGCTATGATACCACTATAATGTACCCAGCCCCCTATTAGGCACTCTAACTCAAAAACGCTCAGGCTTGGACTCATTATAGATGGCTTTGACACAAGACTGACAACTTGGGCTCAGTGAGGATGGATTAGACACAATGAAAGGATGATGCGAAGGATGACTCAAGATTCTAACTTTGACAACTACAATTATCTGGGTGCATCACGCCTTGGAAGATTTGTTTGGATGAACCAAAGTTATCAATGCACATTCCCCAATGATTATGTGGAAACCCTATGATTTCTGGTGCAATATAGAAGATACTAAAACTCAGGATGGATGATAATAATATTCCCAACCTGCTAAAAATCGATTAGACTGATTTGATAAATATTTGGCTGTGAAGACAAAGACTAGGTGCAAAATTGTTCACTTGGACTAGTGAAGGAGCATATTTCTAGGTGAATTCGAATAGCCTCAAATGATACCTAATTTATGTTTTTAGAATGTGGGTGGACTCTAAAAAAATGAATTGATGGTATAAACCTTCACATTAGATTTTAGGTACACAGTAAATCATTTAGTGCTTCAAAACAAAAAACTAGTCAAAATTACTCATCAATAGCGCAATAGTGAAAACAAGGATTTCCTAACAATATCCAATGGTCACAATTTCGACAATAATATTCATGGATCAGTCCAACAACATTAAAAGAAGCAGAAGAAAGCTTTATCGGACTTTAATCGATGCCAATAACAGTATACTGAAGCTCAAACTTACAAAATGTCCAATTATCTTTGGGATTTTACAATATAGAAGTCGAGTTTGAACATCTGAGGATGAGAGAAGGATCTAACATTATTGTATCAGATTCATAAGCAAGATTACATCATATTATAGAATAATTGAGGTGCATGTAAAGCTGCAATAACTCATAGGGGATGCAAATGCTCAGTTCACCTTCTTCTTTGACCAAACTATACCACAAGTTAAGACTCTATTGCTACCAATTATTCACATCCACTTGATATTCAAACACAATAAACTATGGATCAGATCAGACCCACAATTTTCACTCTAATGGTTGCATTAAACTATGTGAAGAAGATTGAACATCTTCTTCCTCAAACATCCAATAGAAGTATCACCAAATCTCTCAGCTGGATCAAGAATTGGAAAGGGGCACATCACCCAACGCATGGCAAGGGGCAAATCACCCAAGCCTCTAAGATGTAAAGCTCTCAAGACAAATTATCAAAGTGACAAAATGTGTCAACAAGTGTGATCCACCTTTTTTAACAACATGAATTGGATTCAAGATACAATGAATGTGGTCATCCACCTCAACCAAGGTACCCTCATTGACTAATTTTGAACTTGTAGCTTTTACCATCTTTTTTCCTTGCTTTATTTCCTTTCTTCTTTGGTCTGCTTTTCTGCCTTTGGAAACATATTGCTTTTCCTGGATTTATCTGCTTTCCTACTTTTCCATGCTTTTCCTTCTTTTCTGCTTTCTTTTTCTTTTATGAACTTTCCTACATTTATTTTGCTTTCTGCTTTTTTGAGTTTTTTCTTGCTTTTATGCTGCCTTCCATCGTTTTAGTGGGTTTATGGATTTTTCTCTGCTTTGTTCTAGTTTCCATTGTGGATGGAAGCTTATAGGGTCCACAATATCTCATATGCACCCTCCTTGCCACCTAATCATGACCAATCATCACAAAATAAAATAAAATAAAATATTTACATTTTTATCTATCACACACTTCCTAAAGTTTCAAACTTAATTAAACTATACAAATAATGTCTTCAAAATTAACCCCTACAATGTATTGAATTTTTTCCAAAACCTATAGGGGTTGACAAGGTAGAAGGATGACCGTGGATCCCTCAGGAAGGGGAAATTACACTTCGATGAATTGATGGATGTACCCATAAATCTTTGGATATACTTCTTTTCTTTGAAAACAAAGAATCGTGCCTTGGATTTAAGGGTTTTTTAGTAGCATACTATAGTTCTTTGTAACAGTCTGAAGTAAAATTAGGATACATAGATAAGCATTGTGCTGAAATATGTGAATTTCGTTGAATGGATCTTATTTAAGATGTGAATTTTTTTTAAGGGATCTCGATTGGAATCCAATAGAGATTAATTGGACACAGGATCATTCGAGGAATTGTAAATGCTAGCGCCACTTATTTGTTGTAGTTTGATAATGAAGAATCCCTGCATTGGGAAGAAGGTTTTCAATTTAATGCATGATTACTAATTTTGTTATCATATTCGTTTGAATCCAAATCATGAAACTTGTTGTTCTTGGCATTCAATAATCACCTTGAAATTGTGGGGATATCCAACAGTCCATATGCATGTAGCAACAACAACATTTTTTTTTTGTTCTAACAACTTTGTAACTAATTCTATATAATCTTCCTCCACACTCTTTTCTAACACTTGATTATTTTTTGGCATGATCCTCTTATGATAGGTGGAGTGTCCACTCAAAAAGTTGGAATGTTTCAAAAACTCTTTCATAATGTTAATTTCAAAATTCGGTTATAATGACAACTCACTATGAAAACATTCATAACAAAATGAAGAAAATAATATCAATACCAACAATATGAAAATCATATGATTAAAAAATAATATTATAATTAAAATTTTAAATATTAATAAACAATAAATTTTAAATTTTAAATATCTTCATTGTGTAGGTTAAACACCTAAATAGTGAAAAATCCAAAAACTCAAGCACAATAATATTAATATGAACAATATTACAATATATGATATTTTAATACATTAATATTGTAATTAACTATAATTGACTTTAGGGAACTATGGTTGAATTTGTGTGACTTTCTTTGAATTTGGTAGAGTTTAGCAAATTATGGTTGACTTTAGTTCACTTTGCTTAAATATGGTTGACTATGTTTTCCTTTAGTTGACATAATTGTCATTGGTAGAGATGTTCGTCAACTTTGATTGATTTTGGTTCACATTATCTGGATTTGACTAACTTTCATTGAGTAATCTAAGATGTTCATTTACACATGCAACATTTCATCCATTATTGCAAAAGGACATCATCAACATACAACATGCAACTCATTAACATCATCCTCATCAAATTCACAATGAGAATTGAACCTTAGAATGATTAAAGTCAACTATTTTGGACAACCACGTAGATTTTGTTTCAAAACCTGCATGGATCCATGTGACTAATTGTTTCAAAACTCACACATATTTGTGCAACTAATTGTTTCAAAACCCACATGGATCTACGGGATTAATTCTTCAAAATCCACGTAGTTGTACGAGCAACATGACCACTATCTTTCCACAACGCATTCAAGGTTCACAACAACATTTCTTGGCTCCAAAATTTTGAATTGGCCTCTTCACATGCTTGGGAGCATTCATTAGCCACTTTCTTTTTCTTGGGCCACTTCATGATATGGAGTATTAACATTGGGAACTAGATGTTTCAAGAACTCCATTTGGCCTATAACAGTAAGCCATTAGCATGCATTCAATAAGAGAAAATCTAGAGAAAGGTTATGCTGCAAGAATTGGTTTGAGAGATCATCTTTCATCCCCTTCCTTATCATCATTTGTATTCAAAGATCCATTTCCTTCTTCCTCAATAAGCCATCGTTTCTCCTCATCATTCCGAGTTGGCTATCAAGCAATTGAGAGTTCAAAAGGACCCTTCCCTAAGGGATATTGTTGGTTACCATTGAATTTTCCTTCTTCTAGGTGACACCATTTGTAACAAGCTTTTCCATTGGGAAAATGATATATGGTTGAAGCTAACTCACTTTCTTTTCCTTTTTTTATATTATGAGCATTTTTCAATCTATCATTTTATTGTTATTTATTGAGTTTGATTTTTCCTATTGGTGTATGGTCTACTAGCCCACACTTACAACTATTTCCTTGGTTGCAACCTAAAAGGATAACAAGGAGGATTGCTCATTCATGTGACATTTCCCCTCAATAGTTTATGGCAACTCCACTCATTCTTTTTGTTTTATTTTCTCATCTATAGGTTGTCATTTAATTGATAATCGCTTTTACGGAAAATTTCCAATGACTGGGGCTATGTCACTAGTGTACTGGGTTGAACAAGATTGACATCTAAGGGTTTAGTTGCAAGAAAAGTAGACTCCTAACTTTCAATTGATATCAAGAAAATATACACTAAAGGATTAAAGAGAAGAACTTTTTGTATCTTATATATGAAGGTTGATCCTAGCCACTCCCTTGCTTCCTTCATATATGCTCCTTGCTCTTAATCCAACAACCTACAACGCAGACAAGATACCTTCCTCAAACAGATTTGGAAACAAAAGGATATTATTGAAATAAAAGCATGACTTAAATAAGAAACTAGTAAATCTAATTCAAATCAAGATACAATAATTACTCATGCCAAATATGATACAATTATTAACACAAAATATAGGGAAGGGAAATATGTTCAATATTTATTAAACAAGATAAAAGTACAAATCATACCATCTTTTGTTCGGAACCTTATCGAAACTAGAGCTTCAAGTCACTCTTGCTCACGTTCTCCACTAATCCCATTCCAAATATCCACATGCATAGGGGTAGAAACAACTTGAATTCAGTAGTTTCAGCACACATGGATATAAGATCACTGATAAAGATCAATAATAGGAAGGAAAAGGGGAATAATAGGAAAGCAATTTCTCTAGAATAACATTATTAAGAAAGGGCCTCCTTAATTTGTCTCATCCCCACCTTCCTTATATATTGATGAAGATGGTTAGGAACAATTACCAAATGGTTGGGGAAGCTAAAACTAGGCAGGTGGTTCCCAAAACTTCCATAAATCCCTCATTTTCTAATTTTTAATATATTTTCATATTTTTTATGGTATTTATGCCCAATCCAAAGGTAAGGAGTGAATGGTTCACTGGAAAATAGTATGTAAGTTGCGAATACAACATTTTCTTGCATTCGCTCCCCATCAAAGGGGAATGTGTGAATGATTCGTAGTATGCATGAATATTAGTTGCGAATTGGCTCATTTTCAAGGATTACATCTTTCAAGGCATTGCAAATGGATGAGGTTTCATTTAAATGTTCAAGGCCGTAACAATAGAGGTCGAATCAAGACTCTTCAATCCATAAGAGTTTTTTTTGTGAATGAACAATGACACTCGAAGTGTCGACTTTTAAACTATCATCATGATTATAGAAGTGTCGATTTGAGCCATAATAGATACCCCATAATGTGTGAGGTTAGAAGGGAACATGATGGCTGGAATACATTATAATAATCAATGGAATGAGATGTGGAAAAATATGTCCATATATTCCAAGAATCACATCCCCGAAAAAGTACCTAAAATAGAAAAGGTATGCCATATAATATGTTCCTTGGAATGGATATGTCCATGCTCGAGATGACAGAACATGTCCCCCAAACACAATACACTACATATCCATGTCACATATGTAAATGATGCAGATATCATGGCCATGAAATAGTACACATTGGATCCATGTAGTATATATAGAAGTGGGTCATGGCCACGAAGATGATACATAGTGGATCCATGCCGAACATAATATCATAGCCACAAATAGATACAAAGTGGATATATGTCAATATTGATATCATAGCCATGAATGAATACACAATGGATCTATGTCTCATCATGCATCAGGAGAACAATATACAAATGAGCTGAGTAATAGTTCTCCCAATGGTACCAGTTTCATATGAGATATGGTGTAGTCTTGTGCAAATCGAGAAATAAAAAATGTGAGGATGATACTATTGGCCCAAGGTATTCCATCCAAACCACCTAAAGGTAAGAATCCCACCCATGTGAATAGATGGGATGAATTCAAACATGGAGGACATCGTTTGATTACTGGTCATTGATGTATATTGTTAACAAATGTGAGGTAACCCACTGATGATGATAATGGGCACCAAGGTACCTAGTACATTCTAACAAGTGTGAATATATGTCTTGGATTCGAACACCTATAGAATATATTGGGTAGGAGACATTGATGAATTCCCACTACCCAATAGCGAGGGAACCTTCCGCTAATGATTGAAAACTCTAAGGTACTACCGAGACTCTAGGCCTCATTCCCATAGAATAACGAGTTGAAGTCAATGAGAAGAGACCTATTGGAAGGGAGGCATTAAGGAGTCCCCCATCATCCAACAAGAGGAAATATGAGGTACTGATTTGACTTGGGAAAGGATTAGGACAAAGTTTTGTAGAATGGACCACTGAGTACGTCTCCTACATGCACTAGATGTAAATAGTGCATGAAAGGGACCCCCTAAGAAACAACTAATAATGAAATATATTGACAGGGGTGAGGATTTCCACCAATGATGAAAATGGAATCCAAGGCACACCACAAATCCCAAAATGTGAAAATATTTCTTGATGTCAAACATTAAGGGAAACCACTCAATCAATGACCAATAATTAATTGTCTTTGTTGAGTGCAAGGTTACCTATCAATGATGTAAATAGGGCTAGGGTGCTATGAATCTTGGTTAATTCTTTAGAAAAGATGAGTCATCATTGATAAGGCACAACCCACCTGTGAGAATTCAATGGGGACCTTCTGCACAAGAACGAGTCCAAACACTGAGTACAATGATACATGATGAAAACAAACTGACACCAGGGAATGGTCGACACATGAGGTTAAGGAAACTCTAGAGTTGCCAACATAGGTTATATCCTTGAAGATTGAGCATGGATTAAAAGTGACTTGGGAAACTTTCGACACAAAGGAACCAATGATATAAATATGTAATGTAGAAGACATTAACAAATTCTCCATATGATTGGAAAAGTAACCAATCTGAGGAGTACTAACTCTATGATCAAGGTTGAAATCCTAAGGCCAAATGCTATAACCCAACTTGTTGATAGACTCAAAACTGGTGTTGTGTTCAAGGATGACATGACTTTCTTCCACTGTTAAACAAGCATTGGAGATCTTACCCTTCCCTCTCTTTTTAAAATATTTGTCTTTTTTTTTCATATTATTAAAGCCTAAAAAGGAATAACATTATTCTATAATACATTGCAGAAGACGAGCGTCACATGGGCATGCAACTATGTTCCAAGTGCACAGAACAAACCTATGCAAAATGAAAAAAAGGATGTGCATGATGTTGACACTCTTGAAGCATATATTCTTTGGTAAGGGTAGAAACATGTGACTGCAATAGATAGAAAAGGAGAGTAGTATTAGGAGAATGCATTGGTAGTAAGTGGCTAAAGGCTAATTATAGCGAGCATTAGACTCGAAAGTGCAATAAGCTGTATGTAAATGAAAAATTGCAAAATGCAAAAGGTTTGAGAGTCCCCTAGATAAATGGACAGAATACGAATTAGGGAAAGTCATGAGGCTTCATATTGATGACATGGCGGGGCTACTTAGGGACTCTTGAGCCTATCACAAATTCATCATGGGAACCATAAGACATTGGGGTTCTAACTAGGGTACCCATGAGTTGGTAATCTCTAAATAGAAAATTATGAATTTTCTAAAGATAAAAGGCTTATGTCATATTTCCATGTGCTGTGATCCTAAGGTGTGAACATAATGGCAAGGTTAGTGCAAGTGATGCATTAATGGGAATTCCCTACCCTATATGCCAGTTTAGAGACATAAAAATTTTAAGCATACAACAAATAAAGAGCCTCTGTTATTCTTTTCTCGTTTAAAATAGTCAAACACAATGCAACATTGCAATAGTTTGAATCAATAATTGTTGAAGTTGGGTTAAAATTAAATGAAATTAGTTAAGAATATTGATATAAATAAATGAATTAAGATTATTCTTACCATTATACCTTTTGGAATTTTTGTACCCTATCTCTTCAACTATTGTTTTTTGGATTTGCTAGATCACCAACTAAATCAAATTCAAGTATCTTCATCTCTCTTATTCTCATTTTGTGGAAAAATGTCTATTATCTGGGTGGAGTGCGAACATGAATATCTTCAATGTGAAGCTTTGGGAGATCCTTTAACTCTTAATTCCTTTTTTTGTGTGGATTACTCAATTTTTTCCACATTTCTCATATGAGGTCCCAAAAAGGGTTGCTTCAGAGACTCATCCACTACTAGGATCTAGATCATGATGCTTTCATTATAAAAGGGGAGTATTACAACTTGATGTGGAATACATATACTACCTTACCAGGATTTCACGAATAGGATCACCACTGTACCTGAAAGGTTTAAACCGAGGAAATTCCCTCATAGTTCAAGAGTATGCGAATTCCTATTATGTAGAAGGGACACAAAATTCAGGTTCCTTAGTACCTATAGAAAATATCGCAAGCTTTCTCCTAAAATTAATATTGACCATGGTTACCTAGGTTTCAGGTTATGCATCATTACATTTAGCTTCAGGGAACATTATGCGGATTGGGGTAGAATGTTTGAGACCCACACTATTTGACTGGTACACTAGTTTGTTGATCAGTATGAAAGGTCAAGTTACTGAATTGCAATATTGGAAAGAGAATAAAATTTTCCTATGGAAGCATTCTAATATCATTTTTCTTTGAGAGTATTCTGATTTTGATCTTGCAAGTTTCACTACCTCCTCCTAACCCTCAAAAACCATGAATGACCCAATGGACAACACTACTGCAATGATTAGGCAAAGGATCGAATACTACTCCTTTCGGAGGTGAGTATCCACTACAACAAAACAAGCAATTAGTGCCTAAAATAACACCAAAATTCAGTGTATTTTAGTTCACGAATTGGGCACTTTTTTCGACGTCAAAATTGGCGCCACAGTGCACGTTCACTTCGACACCGAAAATAGCGCCAGATGTAACGCCTACTAAAACGCCATATATAGTGCCAGAAATGTGGCGTCTAAAAGAACGCCATAATTTGTGCCCGGATTAGCTCCTACTTTAGCACCTAAAATGGCACTGCAAATGACGCCTAAGATGGCTTCCAATTTTGTTTATGTTTTGACGTCTAGTTTTGCTCCACGTAGTGCTCCTTGTTTTGCTTCTAATATTGCTCCTAGTCATGGTTCCTATTTTTCTTCTAGTATTACTTCCTATTTTGCTTCTAATATTGCTCAGAGTCTTGCTTTCTATTTTGCTTCTAGTATTGCTACTATTCGTGCTTCGTATTTTTCTTCTAGAAATGCATCGAAAATATATTCCTTTTTGGATTCCTAAATGACACCAAGTTTTGATTCCATTATGACGTCCCTTGTTGCTTCCATTTTGGATTTGTCTTTGCTTCTAGTTTTTCTTCCATTTTTTCTTCTAGCTTTACTTTTGGTTTTGCTTCCATTTTTTCTTCTAGCTTTACTTCTGGTTTTTCTTCCAATTTTGATTCAAGTTTGGCTTCTTATTTGGCTTCCAGTTTTACTTCCGCTTTTACTTCTTGATTTGCTTCAATTTTTGTTTCTTATTTTGCTTCCAGTTTTTTTCCTACTTTTGCTTCTGGTTTTGTATCAAGTTTTGCTTCCAGTTTTACATCTTTTGTTGCTTCTAATATGGATTCTATTATGATGTCTTTTGTTGCTTCTAAAATTGTTTCCATTGTTACTTCTTTGTTTTCTACCTGAATTGCATCTATTTTTGCTTCCTGTGTAGCGCCAATTTTTCCTTCCGAGATTGCTTCTGGTTTCTATCTAGTTTGGCTTCTATTGTTGGTTCCGTTTTTGCCTCCAACAATGCTTATTGTTTTGTTTTGACTTATTAATTTAATAATTTTTATTTCAATTTTATTAGTTAAATATATCACGCCTCTTAAATAACTTATATGATTATAGAGTAAGTCATATTGAATTTTAAATATTTTATAGGACAACATTTATAAACAATTTTTAGGGAAACAGACATCCATACAAACTAACAAAATCATTATACTTATTAAATCTCCATCAAAATAAAATATTCAACAACACGTATATACAAAATAACAAGATAATTATTATAACATGATCATCATTTATAATTAAAACAAGTGAGTCAAATATCTATAATTTAATTGAATTTGTCAACATCCATCCTCAACAGTAAATTAAAATAATCATCATACGTTATAAACATCCATCCAAAAATTGTCAACAACTTCCAATATATATATATATATATATATATATATATATATATATATATATATATATATATATTGACAATTCAATACTGATAAGATCATCATCACATATTACTAAAAAAAGTGAAATTCAAATATGCCAGTAGATCAATAACATCTCAAAATGATACATGTTCAATAATCGACACAAGTCAAAATGATACATGTCCAAATGACATAAGTCAAAATGATAAATGATGTAACTCAAACTGATACATGTCCAAACGATACAAGTCAAAACAATACATGTGAAAATGATACAACTCAATAATATCAACAATTATCCATGATGCAATCTATATGATTGCATATGTCACTGGCTACTACCATCAACCGCCTCATAATAATCATCATCACCATCGTGATCATCATCATCACCATTGTGATCGTCATCATCATCATCATCCACCTTAGTATCTCCTGTATCATCCTCATCATGATCATCTCCCATGTCGGTACTAGAACTAACATAATCTGGATCTATATCATCATATGGCTCAACAAGATATTCTGCAAGACTCGTGTTCTGCAAAAAAAACATTAAAAATGAAAAGTTATTATTTATTTCATGCAATAATTAAATTTTCTGTTATATTTCTAATATTACAACACATTAAACAAAACCATAATCATATTACATCAATATCAAAGTGCACATACCATAATAAAACTTCAAATAAGTTTCTAGTCTTCTGGTTGCACATGATAAAAAAGTCACTATAAGGAAATGATTTCACATATTTATAGAAAACATGCATAATTAGATGCACTGCATTAGGTCCTTTTTGGCATTAGGATCTTTGATTTGTTTTGGTGGTACTATATCCGAATTAGTGTATAAAATTCTAGAATCTTTCTCCTTATTGTCAATGTGAATCATGTAGGTAGCGTGAGGGTGAATAATGAAAGTATAAACATGAGTCAGTTGATCTGTTTCACATGATGATAGGATGGTTCTTTCCACCATGGCCAAGAATTGCAAGAACCTTCTTTGTACTATAACCCATATATCTGGACCAAACATGATACTTCCATCACAAAAAAAGACTTGTTAGACTTGTTAGAATACTATGTTCTCCTCCTTTGCCTAGGATGCCTCCTCAAACCATGCATGTTGAATGTGCCAAGGGTTGGCATGTCATCTCCTTTCTGGTATTTACCTTTATATGTACCATATAGACATTCAACCCTCCTTTGATAGACTGGGAATCCCTCACTGTGATACAATATGCATTCATTAATTTTGAAACATGTTGCTAGCCTTGATTCTCTCATAAAACATTAAATCTTCAAAACAAGACTTATAGTTTTGTTGAGGATATAATTGAAAGAGCGATGTCAAATTTTGATTTGGCACCTCATAAAATAGATATAATAGTGTGTCCCCTATTGACCAAATCCAACAACTTAACTTCAGAAACGAACCTCTAGCATTGTGTATAATAGGAAACCTTATGTTGGAAAATGCCCTTGCATTGACTGTGCAGGGTTACGCATAACAAATGCCATCAAAATATCAATAGATACCAAGTCAAGGGATCATTCTTCCACGTGATGGGACATTCAATAGATACCCTAAATCTTCAACTGTGTTTTTTATTTAAAATTTGACAATTTGGGGCCCTAAATGAGACATTTTCATCCACTTTAATTCGATTTATAGACCCTGACAATTTGGAGCCCTAAATGAGACATTTTCATCCACTTTAATTCGATTTATAGACCCTAGCTTAGGCATAATTATGAACCCACATCAAATGGATGATGATTGTGAAATGCATTAATTAGCAGATAGAGAAATAAGCATTAGCATTCATGGCATAGATGTCAGTTTTTCATGGCATTCATACATTTTCAAAAGCAGTCTATAACAACAAGTCCACAGATATGGTTACTTTCCTAGGAATATTTTTTGGTTAGGGTTCCCATGTTGCATATTTTGCTGGAGGGACCTACCATTTTATTTTTTAATGACAGATTTTCCTATTGCAAAGAATTTTCACCTTTGTCCCAACTCCCAAGGATACCCTCTTTTTCTAGTATCAATTTCCCTTCATCACCAAGGAAAATCTGTTTGGGCAGATGTCTAGTTGGCTAGTTTGTTCTTTAAGCATGATACATGGAAAAATTCATCAAGTCTTCCTTGGTTAAGAAGTCCATTGAATAAGGCACATCACCCAAATTTTGTAGTAGGTGATAGGGACCATAAAACTTGGGTTGAATCTTGCTCTTACCTTTTTTCCCAAGAGCTGTTTGATTGTATTTTGGAGACACATAACTAGATATCCTAATTTGAAAATGGAATTTTGAATGGTGTTGGTAGATCTATTACTTGATCCTATTCATTTCCATGATATGTTGTCCTTTAGGATGTTGAATCTATACACATTTCTTGAAGAGTCTTAGCTGCTGCAAGACTTTAACATTTTGGATAACCAAGTCCTTTGGAGATGGGGGTCCATAGCTATATAATGTACTAAATCCTAAAGGGGGTCATTTGGGTTGCATAATGATAAGTAAATTTGTGCCAATATAAAGTAAAATGCATCCATCATATCCTTTTAGTTTGTTTGCCTCGTGTACATTCAAAAATCCCCCTCAAGGAACTTATTACTTACATTTCATTGTCCATTTGAGGGTAGTAGTCAATGCTCATATTTAAAGTGATTCTTGTTACTTAGAAAAAATATTGCTAGAAGTGACTTACAAACTTGGTATCCCTATTGCTAATGATGTGGTTCTGAAGTCCATGAAGCTTAAAATTCATGCTTGAGGAATGCATCAACAATTTTAGATGTTGTAAGCTTCGTAGTCATAGGTTTGAAATGGGAATATTTAAATGATCAACTATCACATAATAAAATCCTTACCTTATGAATTTTGCAAACCTATGATGAAGTACATAGATACTTCTTCTCACATCTAATTTGGGATGAAAATAGGTTGGACAAGAGTAAGATAAGGGATCGTTTCCACCTTGTTCAGTTGACAAGTTTCACATTTTTCTACAAAATCTTTGTTTTGGAGTTCATTATGTGTGGCAATAAAATTCGAAGAGGTATTCTTATCTTTTGTTTTGGAATTCCACAAGCCATGTAGAGGTTGATGCATGCCCATGCTCAAATGCATTCTAAATGAGAGCAAATCCATGTCATAGATATATAAGGTTTTTGAAGAGGATGATGCCATTTTTTACCATCCAAAGCCATCCCTTATTGCCATCTATAACATATTCAATAGATACCAAGTCAAGGGAGAATTCAATAGATACCCTAAATCTTCAACTGTGTTTTTTATTTAAATTGAGACATTTTCATCCACTTTAATTCAATTTATAGACCCTAGCTTAGGAATAATTATGAACCCACATCAAATGGATGATGATTGTGAAATGCATTAATTATCATCTAGAGAAATAAGAATTACTAGTCATGCCATAGATGTTAGTGTTTCATGGCATTCATACATTTTCAAAAGCATTCTATAACAACAGGTTCACATATATGGTTAGTTTCCTAGGCATATTTTTTGGTTAGGGTTCCCATGTTGCATATTTTTCTAGAGGGACCTACCATTTTATTTTTTAATGACATATTTTCCTATTGCAGAGGAGAATTTTCACCTTTGTCCCAACTCCCAAGGATACCATCTTTTTGTAGTATCAATTTCCCTTCATCACCGAGGACAATCTGTTTGGGAAGCTGTCTAGTTGGCCAGTTTGTTCTTTAAGCATGAGACATGGAAAAATTCATCAAGTCTTCCTTGGTTAAGAAGTCCATTGAATAAGACACATCAACCACATTTTGTAGTAGGCTATAGGGACCATAAAACTTGGGTTGAATCTTGCTCTTACCTTTTTTCCCAAGAGTTGTTTGATTGTATTTTGGAGACACATAACTAGATCTCCTAATTTGAAAATTACATTTTGAATGGTGTTGGTATATCTATTACTTGATCCTATTCATTACCATGATATTTTTTCCTTTAGGATGTTACGCTATACAAATTTCTTGAAGAGTGTTAGCTACTGCAAGACTTTAACATTTTGGATAACCAAGTCCTTTGGAGATGGGGGTCCATAGCTATATAATGTACTAAATTCTAAAGGGAGTCATTTCGGTTGCAGAGTGATAAGTAACTTTGTTCCAATATTAAGCAAAATGCATCCATCATATCCATTTAGTTTTGTTTCCTCGTGTGCATTCAAAAAACCCCCTCAAGGCACTTATTACTTACATTTGATTGTACATTTGAGGGTAGTAGTCAGTGCGCATATTTAAAGTGAATCTTGTTACTTAGAAAAAATCTTGCTAGAAGTGACTTACAAACTTGGTATCCCTATTGCTAATGATGTGGTTCTGGAGTCCATGAAGCTTAAAATTCATCTTTGAGGAATACATCAACAATTTTAGATGTTGTAAGCTTGGTAGTCATAGGGATGAAATGAGCATACTTAAATGATCAACTACCACATAATAACATCCTTACCTTATGATTTTAGAAAACCTATGATGAAGTACATAGATACTTCTTCTCACATCTAATTTGGGATGAAAATAGGTTGGACAAGAGCAGGATAAAGGATAATTTTCACCTTGTTCAGTTGAAAAGTTTCACATTTTTATACAAACTTATTAGTTTTGGAGTTCATTATGTGCCAATAAAATTTGGAAGAGGTATTCTTATCATTTTTTTTGGAATTCCACATGCCATGTAGAGGGTGATTCATGCCCATGCTCAAATGCATTCTAAATTGGAGAACATTTGTTGTAACACATTAGCAAATTTTATGCCTGGAATGATTCTTGTAGCAAATTTTATTCCAAGAAACTCCCTTTTGAACCATGATCTCAGTAGTCTAATGTTTGGAACAACACGGAACACCCCTCATCGCTAAGGAATTATATTATTTGAGGAGAAACGCCTAGCATGTGAGGTGATAGCATGATCATTCACATCTTACAAGGATTGATATACATATTTGGAGGCAAGTTATGATGTTTTGGAATTCTTTACATGAAATTGAAAAGGAATTTCCTTCATAGGATGAGGACACATGTCTTGCTAAATACTCTACAAGGTCAAATATACATCTCTTCGTGAAGCCATCCATCATCTAAAACTTTATGAAGCATTGATAACTTTGGAAGTTACTAGCTATCCCACACTCCAAACCCCATGTGGCACACAAGCTCATAAAAGGCATTATTAAATGTAATTTTGTAACCTCTTTCAGAAGCCACTCTTATAGAGGAGGATGGAATACAATTTAAAAGGGTTTTTCATGATACATAAACCCAAAGTCAAGAGGGCGTCCTATGGAGAAACATCTAGAGTGACACATGTTGCAAGAAAAAATGGTAATCTAATGAAATTCTCAAAATAGGAGAATGATACTTTATTGTTTGACCCCTTCAAATCCCTAAGATCAGTTGTTTTTGCTACACAAGTTTTCAGTGAGAAGCAGTCAATTTTGAAATCATACTTTTCACATGATCACTCCTCCTTGAGGAATCATATCACTTTGTCCAATGGCATAACCAAGTTGGTTGTGCAAAATGGTATGCCCCACTGGATTTCACTGCAATACCTAGATGGGCTAATCCACTCCCCAGTGGAAAACAATATTGTAAGTTTCTTCCAAAAATTCAGGGATCTAATGCTATTTCAGCCAACGAGCATCTTGTTTTTTATTGTAATTTTGTCAGTGACTTTGGTGCTACTCATGAATATGTCTTGATGAAGTTGTTTGAGAAAAAATTAAGAAGTGATGCCAAGAGGTGGTATTGGAGTTTTATTTCAGGAGATTGCAACAAGGCATTGCTTTCCAACAATATTTCAAAGACAAAAGGGGTGAGACAATCGCATATATGTTTGAAGAGATTCTTGAACAAGAAGTTGATCAAAATTTTCATCCTGAGCTAGTGATAGACAAACTGTTCCTAAATTATCCACTCAGAATCCCTTGAGAAATTTATAGTTGACTTCTCAAGGGAACAATTTGGCATTGTTGTTGAGGACAAGGACCAATACCCCATGATCAAACTCAACAAATAGAAAAATACAAAAAATACACCTAATTTCCCTTAAAAGTAAATACATTTTGCATTTAAATTAGATATAAAATATTGTAGTAAATATAATGCAAACATAACAAATTTGGATGACCCACCAATATCATCCATAATTGTTTCTTCCTATTTCACCCTCCCTTGTAGCTTCTAAGGCGAAGGTTGTCTGAGGTTTTACAGATTGAGAGACTCTTAGACAACAATGCTACTTCGCCTTCGGGGACAAGGCCAATACAGTTTTTGAACCTATTGATCTCCCCATTGTATTCTTTAATTCACAAAGTACATTTCACCAAACCTATTCTAATTATTGTGCAAAAAATCCAGGCAAAATCCTTTCCCCTGGCATTTTGAAGCTACAATAATGATAAAGAAGGGTAAAATGCAGGTCTGAAAATGGGTTGTTTTGGCTCAAAAATAATTTTTGTGAACAATAAAATATGTAACAATGAATACTGAAAGTTATGCCCTCGCTATGAAAAACCCAGCTCTGAAAATTATTCCTGGCTATGAAAAACGACTCTGAAAATTTTGCCCCAACTAGGAGAGAAAACAAGGCAGAAAATTCTGTCTTTTCTGGCAAATTTCTCAACTATAAAAATCAGCACTGAGTGCACCCTAGATTCGTGATTTAACTGTCTGGAAATGAGAACTGAGTTAAATAAAAAATTTCCCTGATGATCACCTGCCCTAGCAGTGAGGGCTAAAGAAGATTGAATATGGAGGGTAAGACTGACTATGGAACAACTGTGCCATCCACTAAAAATCAGGTTGAAAATTTGTGCCATAGCTCTACTTGGGTCTCAACTTTGTATTGAATATCCACAGAAGTTATGCCCGACCGGAAATTTGATGATGCTATCACCTAACTTGCTGCAATGTCCTAGGTCACCTTGAGAAAAATTCCATAAACACTAAAACAAAACCATGCTCTAAACAAACCATACTCATAGAAACTTAAAAAAGCAAGTGGAAAATTGCATTTTTGTCCTTTTATAACATATGCTCATTGTTTGAACTGGGTTTCCTAGTGAGACTCTGTCAAGTTTGGCAGATTCTTGTCAGACATTGCCAGCACATGGATCTAGAAGAGGAGATGAGTAAGACAAGAGACCACCATGTGATGACAAAATGAGACCTTCAAACTCTAGGGATGGTACAAAGTTACAAACTTATTTGAAGAAAGCAATGAAAGTAATAGAGACTACACTGGAGAAGATAGTTTTGACTTATCCAGTTTGTACCTTTTATTGGCATCCAAATAATCAATAATAGGAGGCCACTAAAAACATTTTTTTTTCCAGTTTAGTATTGTTTCTATTCTGATAGGTTTCTTATATTGTTCCAATACATATTATGCATTAAATGTATATTTTAATAGAATGTGTAAATGGGACAAAAAACCAAGTGTAGAAAATAATGCAACCAACTTTATATAAGAATCTATATCATAACAAATTCACTTTCACTCATGACCTATGGATTTTCATGTTAACCTCGGTTTACTGAAAAATAAAGGTTCCAAATTCTATATATATTATAGGTATAGGAATTGAAAAAAAAAAAATAGTATGAAATTACAAAAATATCACATACTACATATAATCCAGGATATCAAACCAAATATCACATACTCCATATAATTCATAATACCAAGCAGGACAAGCATACACACTAGCCCTACAATAAGAAAAATAGGATGGATATCACGCAACCTATCAATAAAATGGGCTCAAGGACGACTAGTCCAGAGCTACCAATACAATTATAGTATGTGGGACTTGTATCTTTGATATTTCACCCTTGTATTGGATGATAACGAGTTATTTTCACATCTTGAAACTATAGCATTCGTTCTTGAGCATATGAATAACAAGGGCTCGAGGAAGTCTAGGCTTGAGTTTCCAGTACAATTTCAGTATGTGGGACTTGTATCTTTGATATTTTACACTTGTCTTGGATGATAATGAGTTATTTCATATCTCAAAATTATAGCATTCGCTCTTGAACACCTATTCATGGAAGCTGTTTATGAAATTGAAATATATTTCAAGAAATGCACATAGAACCCTTTGGCTCCAAATTCATCTTAGATGATAGAAAAATACTGCTCTAGACGATGAAATCCAATGAATAAGCTGAGGAATGGCATATCTCATAGTCGAAGCACAATTTTCCAGACACGAATCTTTAGCATCTTCTAGCTTTTAATCTCCATCATCGTTGCCCTCAGTGCCGCTTTGTTCATAACCCCTCTAGACTTCCTGCAGCTCCTTAAATAAAATTAGTGTAGCAGATGCTCTAATCCTGGCATATGCATAGGAGAGGTTTCTAAACACATCCATGTGTAACTCCGGTTGAACAGGGCCAGGGTCTTGCCCATGTGGAGGGTTACAACGATCAAACCCCGGTTCATTGGGGTCTGTAAAATAAATAATTGATTCATTAGAGTTTCTAATGCAAAGCTCTGATCCTTAGGGTTTGTGTAGTACAAATCTGATTCATTAGGGTTTCTATAATGAAATCCTCCTTCAGTAGAGTCTGCATAGCCATTTTCCTCGAAGCTTTGATCATTTTGAACAATGCTCAATGGCATTTCATCCAAATAAAGACTTGTATTTTCTCTTTCCTTCTTCTTCTTAAAGTGGAAACTTCAACTTCCATGGCATCTTCCATTTATTTTTTCTTATTTTTCTTCAATTTCTCTTCTATAACCCTCTTGCCGCCATTTTCTTTGTCGGGTCAAATCCATTTTCTTGGTTTTCTTCTCCTTAAGCTTCCTCTCTAACTGCAAATCGCATTTTTTTGTTTCATTTCTTCGTTTCTTCGACGATTTCCGGCGGACATCCACCCCTTTCTCGTCCTGATCGTCTAAGACCTGTAACTCTGATATTCTCGTCTTATCGCCACCCATGGTCCAAATTTCCACCAAAATGAACTGACTGTAATGTTGAATAAAATCTCTTGAAAGCTTGGGTTCAAGAGGAGATAGAGTCATTTGGTTATCCACTTCTAATGTGTTCTTTTCTTTAATTGTTTAGGCTTGCTCCAAGTAGCTTACATGTTAACAATCTAAATGCATTCCTCACAAACATTGTCTATCCATCATTTAAACTCGGGAAAAAAACCCTATGTCTTGAAATCCACTTGGTTAACCACATGAATTAAGCTTTTACAACTTTATTGCCTTGATTTTAAATACAGATTCATGGTGTACACATATATGCCTTTCATCCATGTTGTAAACTTAATCCTAGGATTATAGCTCCACATGTACATATGTAAATAAAGGAAGTTGAATAAGTTAGGTAGGCAAAGAGTCACTAACATACCCTTTGGAAGATGGAAACCAGAGGTCACAAAATTATGTATATACTAAATGCTGGTTGAGAGTTAACCTGTCAATTGGTATCAGAGCATGGTTGAGAGTTAACCTGTCAATTGGTATCAGAGCATGGTTGCCCTAACTCCTGCATGCTTAGCCCTGGCATTCTTCCATCTTTCTTCCCTAGTTCTGCTATCTGCGTTCTCCTGGAGATTCCTGTGAGTAGATGTTTTTTTATTTCCTGGAGATTCCTGCGTTCTGCGTTCTCCAACCAGTGTGTTATCGTGAATCTATTCCTATTTCTGTGGCTACGTGAAAGTAGTTGAGAGCTGCGAACTCCTGTGGCTACGTGAAGACAGTTGACTGCTGCGAACTCGCCGGTGAAGCGTGAAGCTCCGATTGCTTTGAAGAATCTGCGTGAGAGCAACTACGAGAGCTGAGATTCTAAGCCTGAATATCTGCTGCCCTTTGTATTGCTCGTTGGAATATGCAACTCTGTGGAGACGATGCCAAAATCGTGAAGTTGAAATCTCCATTGAAGACTGCACGCACAAGCTTCGACCTGTGGGCTGTGTTGAGTGCTGCGTCCAATCCTTGAAGTGATTCCTTGAGTTCTGCGTGGAGGATACAGTCCTCATCATCTCTGGTTGCTGGGTGCTGCAAATTATCTTCGTGGAGGTGATATCTGTTGAGCCTGTCTCGTTTACCTTCACACTTCCCTTCTGAATTGATTGGTGTATCTTGGAGTTACGAGTTGTGAACCTATTGAAGAGCTGCTACACGTTTTTGAGAGCTGTGAACTTGTTGAAGAGCTGAAACACGTTTTTGAAGGCTGCGAACCTGTTGAAGGGCTGCTGCGAACCTGTTGAAAATGACGAGTTGTCCAGCATGTGCATAGAGCTACGAGCTGTCCAAAAATGAGCATGGTTCTGTAATATGAAAAACTCTAATTTTTGCATGACCGTAATATTTTTATATAAATTTTAAGGTGGATAAAGATCAGAATTAATGAGTAATGCAAGATTGTATCTTTGTAGTTTCAATTTGAGAATTATTGTATTGTGAGTTGAGGATTATTGTAATATGTTCTTGGAAGAAAATATAGTGCTACAAAGAGCTACTGCAAAGTTAAAGTGTATAATTTGTAATCTAGGAGCAGAAATTTTAAGTCTACATCCTATTTTTTTCCAAAAATTGTATAAGTTGTAGGCTCAAAATGCACTCTATAGTATCTATCGTTGGTGCTACACTCAGTGGAAAAGATACATTTCCATAATGGTGGAGAAATATCAAAGCAAGATATGTCTACAACGATTTGTGGGACGACATCTACGAAGGAAAGATCACTCTCACCGACGAAGGCACCATCATCAGTTTAGTGCCAAAGCCTCCATTGTCAAAAAAAAAAGCTTACTATTTGGCAGTCCAGAGACAAGAAAGCATTGGCCATGATTTCTGCCATAGTAAGTGAAGAGGTGAGCCAACATATTCTTCCTGCAAAGACACGTTATGAATCAATAAAAACTCTGAAAGACTTGTATGATTCACACTTAGAAATGAAGATCATTCAGTTGATGTTAAAGTTATTTAGTCTTGAAGTAAATATTAATGACCCCATGCTTGTAGCATCAGAAATAAAATCCATCATGCATAAGATTCAAGCTTCTGGTATGAAACCAGACCTTCCACTTGCAGCATTTGTAAAATCTCTGTATCCCACACATTCAAACTACCTTGAATCCATGCAAGCAAGCGACAAGTTAAAAGACCCCACCTTTGAAGTTTTGGTAGAAACGATTGCAGATAGTGAGAAAGATTTTGGGAAGAGAACAAGTGAAAGTACCACAAAATCTATTTGCTTTGCTCAGAAAGCAAAGAACAAGCCGAAAGACTCTTTCAGGGTAGAAAGCAGCAATAGAGGAAGAGGAAGAGGAAGAAGAAAATTCAAAGGAAGAGGAGGAAGAAACATCTCAAGCAAAAGATCAGATGTGAAGTGCACACGCTGCAGAGGAATGGACATGAAGCAAATCAATGTTGGGAATATTGGAACTCCATAAAAGGTAGACAGAATAAAGAAGATAAGAATAAAAACCAAGAGGTTGGTAAAAACCCTGATTCTACTCATTGTATTGTTGCACATTGTAATCTTGGAATTAATGAAATGATTTATCTTTCACCTTACAAAGATTGTTGGCTGCTTGATACTGGTGCAACATCTCATATGACATTTAGAAAATATTTTTTTGTAGAACTGAATGACATTGCGAATGGCAAAATATATTTTGCAGATAATTCAAGCCTCAAACCATAGGGAATTGGCTCAATCAGGCTAAAGTTGCCTGGATTCCCTGATTTCATATTAAAAAATGTTCTCTATCTTCCTCAGTTGCAGAGAAGCTTGTTGTCCTTGGTGCAGATTTGACAGCAAGGCCATTCAATCCACACGTTTGATGGTATTGTGGAGATAAGAAAATCCTCTGACAACAAGGTTGTCATGGCTGGTTATGAAGATGGACATCTATTAAAGTTGAGAAGCTCTTATGCAAGACTTTAGAACTTTGACTATATCTCTCAGCATGAAGAAGGTAATATGTCATCCAGTTTATTATGGCATGCTATATTTGGTCACCTTAATTACAACTGTCTTATATTGTTAATAAAGAATGGTGTATTTGGTTTTCCCACCATTCTGAAGCAAAGGAACAAGTGTGATGCATGCATACTAGGCAAACATAGTAAGCAGCCATTTCCAGAGTCAAAATTCAGAGCATGTAGAAAGTTAGAACTGGTGCATTCTGACTTATGTGGCCCCATGCCAATTCTTTCTGCAAATGGAAATAGGTACAATATTATGACATTTGTTGATGATTATAGTAGAATGTGTTGGGTGTATTTATTGAAGAAAAAAGATGAAGCATTTCAAACTTTCAAGTAGTTTCATGCATTGATAAAAAATCAAGCATAAGTATGTATTGGTACATCAGATCTGACAATGGAAAAGAATATAAATCTAAGGAATTTGAAGACTATGTTTTCAAACATGGAATTAAACATCAAACAAAAGTTCCTCACAATCCCCAACAAAACGGTGTAGCAGAAAGGATGAATAAAACCCTAATGAATGCAGCACAATCAATGGTGTTTTTTACGAATGTGAAGCTAATGTTCTGGGGTGATGCAGTCCTATGCATAGCATATTTGAGAAATAGAATTCCTTCTCATGTTCTAGAAGATAAGACTCCACATGAAATGTGGTTTGGCCACCTTCCTTCAGTTAGGCATCTTAGAATTTTTGGTTCCATCTGCTATGCCTTAATACCAATGGAGCAAAGAAACAATCTTGGTGCTAGAAGCAAAAGATGTATTTTTTTGGGATACTCAAAAACATCCAAGGCATATCATCTTTATGATGAGGTAAACAAAAATTTTGTTCTTTCCAAAGATGTCATTTTTCTTGAAACTAATAAAAATGACAAGTCTATTGAAAGACAACTTGATCGTCTGGAGAGGTTTTCTTATCTAAAGATATATTATGAATGTGATAATGAAATCCCACATATTGAAGGGGGGATCCCTATCTTGGATCAATCCATGTAATTTCCATTTGAAGCAAGACCAACAACCCCCGATGAAGAGAATGATGAAGAATAATTTCTTGCCACTTCAACTGAACAAGAGACTCAACTGGACGATGTAATTGAAAGGATTGGAAGATTGAACCTAGAAGAGAATAATGCACCTCCAGCTGATCAACCTGGACCATCAAGGATGATTCCGAAATGGGACACAAAGACACTTGAAAGTGTCCATGCATATGAAGTAGGAAAGATGGGAACAAGAAGCTCAACCATACAAGAAGATGGAGGAAATGCAAAGAACTCAGGTGATTACATGGATGTCGCATTTGATTGTGAATTGAATTTTTCTGCTAACATTGAACCAACTTCCTTTAAAGAGGCTACTACTCGTGACGAGTGGAAAGAATCCATGCAGAATGAGTATGATGCAGTCATAAAGAATGGAAATTGGAAGCTGGTTGATCCTCCAATCAGTACCAAACCAATTGGGAACAAGTGGGTGTACAAGAACAAATACAAATCAGATGGCTCACTTGACAAGCATAAAGCAAGGCTCGTGGAAAAAGACTACACACAGAAAGAAGGAATTGACTATGAAGAAATGCTCTCTCCCATAGCAAAATGGGGCACCATCCGCACTATACTTTCCTTGGCTGCACAAAATGGTTGGAAAGTTCATCAGATGGATGTAAAGACTGCATTCTTGAATGGTGACTTGAAAGAAAATGTCTTCATGTCTCAACCCGAAGGTTTTGTTGTGAAAGGACAAGAACACAAGGTATGCAAACTTGTCAAGTCCTTGTATGGCCTGAAACAAGCACCTTGAGCATGGTATGAAAAGCTCACCGAGCATCTTGTAAAGCTGAATTTCAAATACTACAATCTTGACGACGCAACGCTATTTGTGAAGAAAGTTGGAAGATCTGTTGTGTTTCTTGTAGTATATGTGGATGATCTTTTGATGACAGGGAACAATGAAAGTTATATAGAATCCATAAATAAAGAATTAATAAAAGGATTTGAAATGACTGATCTGGGACATCTTTACTATTACTTAGGAATTGAAGTGACTCAACATCCTAAGTACATTTTCATTTCTCAAAAAAAGTATATTGGAGAACTGTTAAACAAATTTGGGATGACAGACTACAATCCGCTCTCAAATCCAATGGAACAAAATCTAAAGCTCACATCAAGTGAAGGAAAATAATTCAAGGATGAAACTAAGTACCGACAACTTGTAGGAAGCCTTATCTACCTTGCTACCACTAGCCCATAAATTTCTTATGTTGTTAGCATTCTTTCACGCTTTATGCACAAACCTTGTGAAGGACATTGGTCTGCAGCAAAGAGAGTTCTAAGATACTTGAAAGGGACTCAAGACTTTGGACTCAAATATTCTAAGGTGGATGACTTCAGACTTATTGGGTACTCTGATTTAGATTTCGATGGAGACAAGGAAACAAGAGTATCCACTTCTGGATACACAATGAGTCTTGGATCAGCTGCTATCTCCTGGAGATCACACAAACAATCAGTTCCAACAGATTTGACAACAGAGGAAGAATATGTAGCAACAATAGAAGCAACCAAAGAAATTGTGTGGCTCAGGAAGATACTTGAAGATTTGCAGGAGAAACAAGAAGACTCAACTCCACTTTTGATTGAAAACACTTCTGCAATCAAGTTGGCCAAGAACCCTAGATTCCATGATTGAACCAAACATATCAACACAAAGTATCATCTTATTTGACATCATGTAGAGGCCAAGATAGTTCATTTACGTCATTGTTCCACTAATGATCAAACTACAGATATCTTCACCAAAGCATTTGTACATGAAAAGTTTGAAATATTTAGAACCATGCTCGGTCTTACAAACTCTCCTTCGGATTAAGGGGGGGAATGTTGGAAGCTTAATCCTCGGATTATAGTTCCACATGTACATATGTAAATAAAGGAAGTTGAATAAGTTAGGTAGGAAAAGATTCACTAAGGTACCCTTTGGAAGCTAGAAACCAAAGGTCACAAAATTATGTATATATTCAAATGCACGGTGAATAGAAAATCAATCTAGGAGTTAACCTGTCAATCCATATATATGCATACAAAACCAAGTTATGCATTCTATAAAATCCTAAAGATTTGAATCTAGTAGAGAAAAATGTTCCATAAATGAATATATGAAATTAAACCTGAAGGTGAAATGAATGGACTAAATTTGTGGGAGGTTGCGTTGACCATCTTTCATAATCCTATAGGATAGTAAGCTAACAAACATGTAACATAAGAGTTTGTGTATAATGTTTTTTACTTATAGCATTGGAAGAAAGGTTCTTTAAACTCGGTAACAATCCAAAATCAAGAGATAACTACAACAATTTCCTTCTCTTATGGAACTAACAAAACTAACCCAAGCTAGGCGATATGTAAATCCTAACCCTAATAATATGTAGGACCTTAACCAAACGAGAATCCTAAGAACTAGATTAGTTTATTAAATTTATTCCCTTAAAAACAAATTCAAAGTACAACATTCCATCTCAAAGGCTTGGGCCCATTCCAAGATAATTTATCACAGCAATAGCAAAAAATTGTGACATTGTTAGCCATAGTATCAAGATTTGGCCATATTAACCTGTGTTGTATGGGAATTTGGCAATAGTACTAAATTTAGTGAATTTTTTCTACATTACAATATAACTTAAATTTTGTTTTTCTTTTATAATATTACCTCAAGTATTTGATATTGAATTATGGGCCCATGCTAAGGTAATATAAAACATTATAAAACTATTAACCAATTAGTTGGAAGATTTAGCCATATTGACCTTTGATACAAATAAATTATGCAATCGTACTAAATTTTGTAAATTGTACAAATGACCAATTGTTATGTGGTCATTTTTAGCTTAGTTTTTATCCCGTGACCAAATTGGTCATTTATCTTGGTTATTTTTAGTTTAGTTCTTATCTTGTGACCAAATTGGTCATTTATCTTGGTCATTTTTAGTTAGCTTACTTAAAATTTCTCAATTTTGATCATTTATCCCTTGAAAAAACTGTGGTGACCAAATTTTTTGGTCATCTGGTCACTTATCTCTCATTATGTACTAGTGATAGGGAATGATTGTTCTAGGAACAAAAATCAATGATCAATGTTTCAAGTTTTGGTATTTGATATCTTTTGGAAGATCTCAAATTTGTGATGAAGTAATGTTTAATCATAGTAACTACGTAATGAAGACTATGGATGAATAAAGTGATGGTATGATTTAGTAACCTAACTCTGTTGATCTAGTTCTTGTTCCAATCATCTATTTTGTAAATCTTTACAAGAAGATTGAACACATTCAACCCACATCTCATAGTGAGATGTATAATACCCCTCACTTCAACTTTAATCCCATGAACATTCTTGGATATTTAAGGAGTATGGTTCAAACCATTTTAATTATCATTATCAATCATCATCATCATTGTCATCGTAATCATCATTGTCATTGTCATTGTCATTGTCATTGACAATCATCATCATCATTTTCATTATCATCGTCAACGTCATCGCCATGCCCTTAGACATTTAGGTGTTGAATAATCACTATTGAAACACATATGTTTATATGATGGTGGGCACATTGTTAGTGGGGTGCATAATAACCATGAATTGTTAGAGATGCTTGCAAGGACAAATCATAACCAACAATGCAATGATGAAATTACTTACCTCTAAATGCAACTTGGTAATATTCTAATGCCAATGTGCATCAAGCATGTAAGACATGGATCGGTTGTACCAAAATTTTGACCTCAACATTGTTTTTGCGCCATTGCATCAAAACCTTGACGAATTGGTGTAAACACATGATCTCCAATCTTGACCATGAGACTATGTTATTGTCGCTACATCATGGATCGCATTGCCTTCAAGATATCTTCCACATGTATCCAAAATAGGGGGCCGACTTACTTTGTGATTGATTTAAATTACCATGCATATTCCACTAGAACAATTTTCCACAACAAATCTTACACGTTTATGCACACTCTTGGTTATGCAATGTCACTGAAGATCAAGATCTCCTATTACTAGCTTAGCTCATAACATACTAAAATAATATGAGACTGAAATGAAAGAAGCTAAATAAAATAACATGCATTCACAGAATGAACACAAGATGTACCTTGAGAAACCCTATATGGGAAAACCCAACTAGAAGGTGAGGACTATGCCTTTCTCTTTTCTTCTCAGATATGCAATGCGAATACAAATAAAGGTGCAGTCACTATAGATTTTCAATGGCACTATAGTATGTTTGGATGCTATAGGTTCTTCTACTTCTTCTTTTTTTGGTCCAATATCCCACTCCCTTTCTCTTACTCAGCCATGGAACAATGTTCAATGCATTAAGAATGGAACCCTTTCCTTTGACCCCAAACAATGTTTTTCATAGCCCCAAACATGTCTTATGATTTTATGCATCCCAAATCACCAATACATGAACTGCCCCTAAAATGGGCCCTACAAGCCAATAGCTCCAATTTTTCCACCCATAAAGTACTAAAATAAATATTGACAAATTATATAGTGATCCATTTCATATCAATGATGCTTGCAAGAATGTCCATAATTGATAGACAATAGGGCCACCAACCCACTTTCTATTTCAAGTCATCAAGCTTTCAAATATGCAAGAAATCTCATCAGATATACAATAGAGACATTTGAGCTTGACTCTTAATAGGTAATGTACTAAATGTTGCTTCCAACAGGGGTATTGAATTTCTCTAGGGTATTGAATATTTCTCTATTGAAAAAATATTACTCATAAGATAAATGCATGCACATTTAACAAGGAGATTGTAAGGTGACAACCACAACATCCACAAGGACTCTTGTAGTGTATTGGTCTATGAATTACAAATTTGGCATTAGTTCATGTTTATAAATACCCATGAAGATAACACGGACGTGATTGATATTCTTTGTGTACTGAGCATGTGTGGAATTGATTATGAAAGGATGATTCATGATTCTACTGTGAATGTTCCTTCTTGAATTCCACCCTTGAGTTGAGCCTATGATATCATACAAGAATAATGGACTTCCATAAAATGTCCATTAATTAATGGTTCAAAACCTCACTCCTTACAAGAAAGAAGATAAATAGAAATATATGAACAAAAATTCATACCATTGCACTTGTTAAACAAAGTGAAAACTATATTAACCTAAAACCTCAATAAACAAAATACCACCTTTAAAAAAAAATATTAAACCTTCTTTCATTTCCATTATCTCATACATGAAAGAAATCAATACAACATCAAAACTACTAGAGAAAATAGTTTGCACATTAAACAATGTCCCTGCATTTTTAGAAAATTAAAATTTTATAATATTTTAATATTTTATTTACATTTTGGTTAATTTTTTTTAACTATTTCCTTATCTTTGACTCATTTGAAAACTATTTTTCCAATCAATTTAAATTTAAGATGGTATGGTCATGGAATATTGGTGGGAAAACAATACATATATAACATTTCGTTGCCACATTGCACACCACAGAGAGCAGTAGCAGCAGGGGAGCCTAAAATCTCTCACATCGGCTCTGATAGTGCATTGGAGAATTTGGCTTGGGAAAAGATGATAAAGTGATTATTCAGTTTCAATTAGAAGAAGAATGCCTCTCCTCGAAGGTAAGCATTTAATAAATTATAGCATGTATAATGTATCCATGGTTGATTAAAGAATGCGAGTGTGATGGAATCCATTGTAAATTTTGTTCTTGTTGGGACATATGAACAAGATAGCTGATGTGATTATCTAAGAGATCAATAAATTGGACGCAGAGCTCTCCATATACAAATATAATATCAATAAGACCCGACCCAGTCATTATCAGAATGTGATCAAAGCATGGGTCATGTGTGAACTCAAACAAAAAATCTAACCCATATTTGGATAGGGAACTGTAAGTATTGCTATTCTAGTTTGAATAGAATAAAATCCAGAGCTTGTGGTAAAAATTATAAAACACAGATCTGTCTCTTGATCTCCCCATATGGACTTAAATGAATATATGAATTTCTTGAAATTCCCCTATCCCTATTTTACAATCAATCATTGAATAATGACTTTGTGGTAATCTATCATAGCCTCCATTATTGCGATTTTGCTCCCTCGTATAGATTTAAAGAGAAAAATATCTAAACCCTGTAGACTGAGGAGATTTTGGTATTATATTTAGCAACTTATAGCCTTAACAGGAGTTGCATTTAAGCCTTGAACATGACATGGCCTCAAATATCATCCACAACAGCCCTAATTCTGGCGCTTTCCATGACTTTGATTAATCAAACAAAACTTGAACATTGGAAGAATATTTTTTTACTTATTTTCAAGCCCTTCAAGCATAGTTTTGATGGTCGAGCATAGTTTCGATGGTTTATTTTCACTCTCTGCGACTTTCTCCTATAGCGGCACATTTCTTCTATCACACTGAAGCTTTTAATAGGTCTACAGGGTTTTCACAATGACTAGACTTCTGAATCGGTGTGTTCAAATTACTCAACAAATCTTGTTGATTGGGACTTGAAGAAGTCTACCATGCAATCATATGAGTCTTATTTTGATAAACAAAAAGTGGTTTCCTCGATGGTTTAATACTATGTCAACTCTCCCTTAACATGATATGTTAAGGATTTCAATTCTTATTGTGGATCAAAAAGATTTAGATAGAGGACAAATCATTTATGGTGTACTTCCATTCACAACAAAATGGTACTCTTTGCCTTCATATTCCTAAATCTCTAAAATGAATTCTTCATCCTTTTCATGATACATGAAAGTATCTTCATATTGATATGAACCCGTATGGTGTCTCAATACATTAAAAGGTCAATGTATATCATCAATGGTAATATACACAATTGTCTCATTGTCATCCCATTCCAAAAAATCAGTAATTTTGATTAACGAACTGCCAATGAATTCTCTTTTTTCTATATCCATGACATAACAGTGTAGATCTAATCACCTATGGTGTCCTCTGCGTATACTATCATCTTTTGATTCACACTCACCTTGAATGATCCAATACTATAATATTTATGTTTGTCGACCTCCGCATTTTCATCAAGTAAAACCTACTCCCTAGGCTTGTTGGGTCCTATCTTCATTACTTCACATCCAAAATCTACAATATGTGCTCTGAGGCCAAAAGAACGTAAAATAAAAACACACTATGTTGTTCCAATCCACTTTTTACACCCATATATTTCAAAATTTAATGAATAAACAACCATTACATCCAAGCAATCTCCAACCCTTTTTGCAATGATGGAATACCTAGGACAAAACCTGGACTTCCAAATAACATTTCTTTTGCTTCATATGTTTTTTTAAGAGGTGGAAGCTCAACATATAAATAATTCATCATCCACACTCTCATACCAAGTATTAGGAGTTTGTATTTTTAAAATGATCAATATGGCTTGAAATTGTAGTGCATGTAAGGCCCCATTCATCCTTTAAACGCTTCCTCAGTAAAGTCATCAAACCTTCTTTAATCCTGTAAAAGTTACTCTTAGTTTGGAAACTAACTAGAACATATACTTGATCATGAATATGATCCCCTTCCAATACTGCATACAGGCACTTTTGTCCCGGAGTACTCTTATTATATGGAGCAATATATTTTGAATATCTAGCATAATATCCAGCCTTCCTATCTTCATCTGCAAGTTTCTGGAACATACCAATGTTTGGTAGGTAAGACATGCGACATACTTAGAGGTAAATTAAAATATTAGAACATCATTTCTTTCCATTTATGTAGAAAACTATTATTTATTTTCTCCTCAATAGAATATAAACTTGTTCCAATCAATTTTATACTCTTCTTTGTCCTCTGGATGCTCTTCTTAAATGAGGTTTTATGGATCTTCAAGGATAGACACAAGCTAGAATATTTTTATCTTAGTATATGTGTGACACACCATTTTATTGTAATCCAATGCCATTACTTTAATTTAAAAGGGTCATCATGCAAAGATTTTTGTGGAAACTATTTTCCTGTCTCATAAGCTCAATTTCATGGTGATGTTCTATTTACTTATTTCAATATTTAAGAAAGGGGGGATTCCTGCTGGAAAATGCCAGCAGAATATTAGTACTTGTTGACATAACACTTTCCAAATACTTTAGATATATTATTACATGAGGAATGCATGACAAAGTAATAAAGTTGTTGCTATTAAGAGTGCATAGCTTGTTACTTCACAAGATACCCTATAGTTGATCCATGTGTGTATTTTTGACAATCGAGATCAGATTAGATCTAATATAGTCAGGCTAGAAAAGATCACCTATTGACATTGAGAGATCACGTTGAACTTGTGAATCACTTCACTTTCCAAGCTATGAACTGTGTTAATTAGTTTGTCATGTCCCCTCAATAGTGAACATTGGATCAAGATCCTAACCCAATCAATCTCTTGGTTTGAGGAAACAAATTCAATATCATGGGGTTAATTTTTGAATTCCAGGCATTTAATTAATTAGGAGTGTGGATTTAATTTTATCCAAAGTTTATTATGCACTTGGAATATTTAATTTTGATGCATTTACTATTTTTATGATGAATAAATGAGGATAATGCTCCATTAGGGCGCACTAGTGGATAAGGTTGACTGAGAGGAGACTTGAGGAAGAAGTTAAGGAGAAAGCACATAAATCTAGAAAATTAGGAAAAAGGAAAGAAAGATGGAGCAAATAAAAAAAGCAGCAAAAACTCAGAAAAAAGAAGCATAAAGCAGAAAGTAGCCATGACAAAAGCAGAAAGAAGGATGAATCATAAAAGCATGAAATTTCAGAAAAGAAGGAAAGTTCAAAAAATTCAGAAAGAGCAACAAAAACTAGAGCAGAAAGTTGAAAATCAAACACAAAAGGAAAAAGGAGGAAAGGAAAGCAAAAAGGAAAAGGTAGGAAAACTAGATTTCCTTATCCACTCAAGGAAGACGGATTAGCAAAGGATACTTTATCTTCAAGTCACCCCCTCTCTATAATGAACTAGTGCGCACCACATTCACATATTTAATCAGTTTGATGTTTGGATTGAGAGCAATTGTGCCTCAAAGACTTGGGAGATGTGCCCCTAGTCCAAGCCGGGAGATGTGCCCTTGATTCCTGTGAGAGGATTATGGTATTCATCCATTATAAATGAGTTTACTTTCAGGTCTTGTAGCTGATCAAGTAGAATTTAAATTTCAGAAGAAGCATCATTCAATTCATGGTTCGGATCTCCAATATTCCTATGGATTTCTAGAGCTAGATTATTGTGTAGAAGAGGAGAGGTGTTTCTATAATGTTTTGAGAGGCCTCTTGGCCATCTGATGTAATTACAGTCAATGTAAACTTATGATATCATTCATGTCAATTAAAATTACAGAAGTCTGAATTATTCTCATATTTCTCCACCTCCTCTAGATTTGCATAGAAATTGACTAGTTTTCAGACTATTATGAATAAATGAATGGGTATAGATACAAATGAGTTGATTTGTGTTCTTGATGTTAATTAACATGTTATTTGACCTAATCCATTTATTATTTGAGGAATTTGTGAGCCTTCTCTACTTGTTTGGGAGTTCCTGAATTTTACTAGTTGTGCAATCCTGAAATGCAAATTTTCTTGTGTCTTTGTGAATCTTTCTCAGAAATTACTTAAAATTTTTGGACCAAAATATGATTGTGTATTGACTGATATTTCATGCTTATTAGCCTCCATGAGTCAGAAAAATACATCTATAGCTTCCAGTCCAAGTTTAGAGCAATACTAGTATGTATATGTTGGGGTGCCCAGGAACATTGGAGTAGATTTCATACTAATTGATATTGAAACATAAATGGTCCCAATACTTTGTGTAGAGGTATTAAAAAATATCAGAGCCTACCTTCCTTCCATAACTTTTGATCTTATCCACCCTCAATCAAACTAACTCCCTAAAACATTGTTTTAATTGATTCTTTGAGGAAGAGAGTTTTTGTATCACTAATCCTAGTTGGCACATTACAGTGGTTTCAGAACATGGTCCCATGAACCTACTCTTGATTTATTTCTATGATTCCAAGAAGATATTCATATTCCAAGAAGAAGGATCCTTTATCAGAAGAAGAAGAGGAAGAGGAAATAAATTCTATTGAAGGGAAACTACAAGGAGAATCATACATGTCTCACAATGAAGACAAGGAGGAGTTCAAACTCTTTTTTCAAGGCATGATGAAACGATTGCAAGACATCTCCCACAATATTGTTCAATCTCGGAAGGAGACTAGAGAGTCCTTAGTGTTGATGTATATGTAACTTTGGCATGTATTTCGTATATGTATATTGTATCCCTACAGAGAGGTTATTATTCCTCTGTACGGAAGTGTCGTCATTTGTATTTACAAATGTCGCAAGTGTCATAACTTATACTTGATGGGTTATTAGACCACCTTGATGGGGTCAGCCCTGTATGAGTCTTTTGGGTTAAAGGGTTATTAGACCACCCCAGTGGGGTTGTCCCAGTTAGTATTATGTTAAGTGGTTAAGTTGGGGCCGACCTAGTTAGAGTTAAAAGGCAAGTCAAGTTGTGTATAAATATAGTAAGGGTGTCACTCTATTTGATCATTCACTTATTCATCTATCTCTCTTATTGAGTGATGCACACTAGTGGAGGAGGAGAAGCTACTAGGAGTCTATCTCTTATGTTAGGGTTATTGTATCATTGCTCTATCTATCTCTAAGGAAGTTATTGGGGTTTTCACCTTCTTGGTTTTCCCCAAGGAAACTCTGTGTCTATTGTCTCTTGTGATGATATATTGTGATTATTATTCTCTCAGATAAGATCCTAGATCATATTGAATTAATGCTTAAAATCTAACATGGTATCAGAGCTAACATGAGAAGAAGACACTTTGCAGTTGCAAAAGCTAAGGCTTCTTGTTTTTTGGGTTTCTCTCCACATATATTGAAAGGAAGGAGGCTACATTGACTCTCCTCAGCAAGGCGCATCTTTCTGTTGAAACAAAATACAATTTTGAGCACTTTCAGTTTTTGACCTAAGAATTAGGGTTTTTGCAAAAATTGGAATTTATGAATTCCGAGACCACGGCTGGAAGCTCCTCAGAAAAATCAAAGTTTAGAGCTTTGTATCAAACTTTTTGGTTGGGTAAAACTCCAGGAAAATCAAACCCTAGTTTGGGGTCCTGTCTAGTGAATCCCGAAATTAGGGTTTCTACAAAAGTTGGAATTTTTGAAATTTGAGACTACAGTTGGAAGATCCTTGGAAAAATTGAAGTTTCGAGCTTTTGATCAAACTTTTTGGTTGGGTGAAGCTCTGGGAAAGTCAAACCCTAATTCAGGGTCCTCCCTAGTGAATCCGAAAATCTAAAAGGCAATTTTGAGGGGTGAAACTTTGCAGTTTTCAAATTCTGACTATACCTGCTTGATCAGCTCATCAAGGCACATCTTTCTATCCTTTCAGAAGTTTGAAATTCAAAGTTTGAATTTTTAGGGTTTCTCTGACAAACCCTAATCTAGCACCAGATCCAGTTTTCAGCAAATCAAGTGGTAAGACCTAAATATTTTCTATTTCCATTTGAAGTACTCTTTAAGATGTCTCACCACACCAATCTTGAGGATAATCTTGAAGGGGTTGATAAATTCCGAGCATGGAAGTATAGGATTGGGTTAATGCTAGAAGAGAATGAGTTGGACACTTACATAAGTGAAGAGATCCCTATCCCAGAGGAAGAAGAGGCTAAGGCCTTACACAAGAGCAACTTGGTCAAGGCTAAGAGGATCATTGCTGATTCTATCAAAGACCATCTCATACCACATGTGTCATCTCTGAAGATACCCAAGGAGATGTTTGATTCCTTGACTAAGCTATTTGAAGGGAAGAACATAAATCAGAAGATGACCTTGAGAAATCAATTGAAGAATATCAAGATCCAGAATGCGGAGACCATGCAGTCTTATTTCTCAAGGGTCTCCCGGATAAAAGAACAACTTGAAGCTGTGGGAGAAGATATAGAGAATGGAGAAGTGGTAATGACCACTCTTAATGGCCTTCCTAGGTCATGGGATTCCTTCATCCAAGGAATTTGTGCTAGGAGGAAACTTCTCACATTTAGTAGGATGTGGGAAGAATGCTCACAAGAAGAAGCTCGAATTGTAGCTCGAGAAGAGAAGATGGGGAATGAAGACCAAGCTCTCACAGCACACTCCAAAAGGCATGGTGACAAGAAGACTCACCACCACGATAAGAAAGAAAGACATCACCATCAGAAGGGTGATTTCAAACCTCAAAGGAACATGTCCTATGTCCATTGCTATACTTGTGATGAAAGGGGACACATTTTCAGATCAAATTGCCCTAGGAACAAAAAGAAAAACAACAAGAAAAGACATCATGCTCATACTGCTAAGGATGATGAACCTCCGAGGAAGAAGACTAGAGAAGAAAGTGAAGACTCTTCAAGTGATGAAGAGTATGTTTTAATTTTTTCTCTCATTGGTACCATTACTCATGGGAGCAATGATTGGCTTATAGCTTCCAAACATATGACAGGATTCAAGGAATCCTTTATGAATCTATCTAAACATGAATCACCCCACAAGGTGAAACTTGGGGATGACTACCAGTATCCCATAAAAGGAAGTGGTGAATCCTCCTATAAGCTAGACTCTAGAAATTCTATGAAAATGAAAGATGTACTATATGTTCCAGGTCTCAAGAAGAACCTACTCTCCATATTTGCATTGGATGCAAAAGGCATGAGGGTTGCATTTGTAGATGGCCAAGTCCTAATGTGGCCAAAGGGTAAAATTATAGATGATGCAGTGGTGATTGGAGAGCAAGAGGGAGGGTTATACAAGCTGAAGGGATAAACTGAACGAGCCATGGTACATGAATCCATGGAGCCAAATGAACTTTGGCACAAAAGGCTTGCACATATGCACTACCAATTGCAAGAAAAGTTGTAGAAGGTCTTCCTGAAATCCAGTCAAAGATGAAGTATTTTGATAAGTTCAAAGAATTCAAAGCCTTGATAGAAAATCAAACTAATAAGAAGATCAAGATCTTTAGATCCGACAATGGTGGAGAATTCACTTCAAGGGACTTCAAGAAGTTATGTAGTAATTCAGGGATTAAGAGGGAGTTGACCACTCCTTACAATCCACAACCAAAAGGAGTAGAAAAAGCTACTTCAGAGTCGGACTTCAGCAGCTCCTGCAAGGAAGCAAAGATTCAGAGGGAGTCCACCCAACAAACAAACAAAGATAAGTATTTGAATTGCCATTTCTTGTATATTCTGTTTGTTTAAATAATGTTGTTCAATAATGTATATACTTATGTTCCTAGACTTAGGTTGTGTATTATGCATATTAGAATAATTGCATTAATGAACAGTATACTACTAATATGCATGTGATGGATAAGTGGCCTATGGCATTGTATAACATTCAATTGCTACTTATCTAGAATGAAACCTCTTTGCTGACATGTTGGGAGTAGTGCAAACTTTTAAAAATGTTCTGGTAGAGATGGGAGGCATCTAGAAAGTTATGGGATATGAATGAATGTTGTATTGAAGCATTGGCTAAGATAATTGCATGACTGTATGACATATATATTTTTATGCATAAGATTTTTTTATGAAAACTATGAGAAGTTTCTAATCGTGCAATTGAATTTAACTTGTAGGAAAGATCGTGTACAATCACCTACAAAAGAAGAACTACAACATTTGTTCTAGCAACAAAGCTATCTATTGAAGATATTGAAGTTCCCAGGATAAGGGATGACGTAATGGAAGAATTCCATGATCAAGGAGTACCAGTCGATCATGAAGAATGATGTTTTGGATGTGGTCCCAAGAGCAGAAGGGAAGTCTATTGTGACTTCCAAGTGGATCTATAAGATCAAGCATGCTGCAGATGGTAGCATAGAGAAATATAAAGCAAGGTTTGCAACTCGTGGCTTCTCCCAGAAAGAAGGGATTGATTATGAAGAGACTTTTGCACATGTAGCCAGATACACTTCCATTAGATCAGTACTTGCTCTAGCTACAGTGATGAAATGGAAGATACACCAGATGGATGTCGAGACAGCTTTCATGAATGGTGTAGTCGAAGATGAAGTGTATGTGGAGAAACCACTCAGGTTTGAGACACATGACAAAGGGACTCATGTGTGCAAACTGAAGAAAGCTCTGTATGGTTTAAAACATGCACCTAGGACCTAGTACGGTAGGATGGATAGCTTCCTATCCAGTTTGGGCTTTACTAAGAGTGAAGCGGATTCCAACCTTTACTACAAGATTGAGGAAGGCAATCCAGTGATACTACTATTGTATGTGGATGACTTGTTTGTGATAGGTGAGGATGGGTTGATTGCGAACACGAAGAGGAAGCTTGCTGCCGAGTTCGAGGTGAAGGACTTGGGTATGATGCACTACTTTCTAGGCATGGAGGTGTGGAAGAGTGCATATGGGATATTCCTTGGACAAGGAAAGTATGCAGTAGAGATCCTAAATATGTTCGGGATGATGGACTGCAAAGCCATGGCCACACCCATGGCATCGAACCTAAAGCTTCTGTGTGATGCTTCATTTGAGCCGGTTGATGTCACAGTGTATCGTCAGATGATTGGGTCCTTGATGTACCTGACGAACACGAGAACATATATTTGCTTTGTTGTGAACACATTGATCTAGTTCCTGACAAATCCGAGAAGTGTTCACATGGTTGCTATAAAGCATATTCTGAGGTACATGAAGGGTACGGTTGATTATGGGCTCAAGTATGATGCGAATCAAAAGTTTAACCTAGAGGGCTATGTTAATTCAGATTGGGTAGGTAGTGCCATTGATCGAAAGAGAAATTCAGGGTGCTGCTTCAGTATGGGATCCGGTATGATCTCTTGGTTTAGCAGGAAGCAGTCCTTTGTGGCACTGAGTACAGCCGAAGCAAAGTATGTTGCAGCTTGTTCGGCTATTGTGAGGCAGTATGGCTTAGGAAGCTACTGTCTAATTTGTTTGATCTCCAGCTGAGTGCTACTTATATATATTGCGACAACTAGAGTTGTGTGAATTTGTTGGAGAACCCAGTGTTCTATGACAAGTCGAGGCACATTGTTAACACCCAAAAAGTGCTCACTACCTCATCTACCCCATTACATGACTCATTTGTCCATATTTTCTACCATATTTACCTCTAGAACCTTAAAATCCCATTAAAAAGCCTCCAAAAGGCCAAAAAACCCCTTTTGCCCCCAAAATAATCCAAAATTCCTCCAAAATAGAAAAAACCCTCTAAAAATGGAATAAAAAATATAAAAAAGAGGAAAAAGAGGGAAAAAAGAGGAAAAAACCCTATACAGCTGACCTAAACCATATGGTTCCAAAAACCATGGGCCAGCACTCCACCACTAAAAGCCTATAAATAGGTGATGGAGGCCCCTCATTTCATATCCACAGTCAAATACACCCTTACTCTGCCAAAATCACTCTTGAAACCCTAGCTCACCCTTGAACTACTTTCACCCTTGAGTGCCCCTTTTGTCCCATTTCCACCCTTTGGAGAAAGAGAAGGAGCAAAGCTGGAAGCTTGGAAGCAACACTCCTAGACTGCTGCAAGAGCTTCACCAACCTCTACACTGAGGTAATTTTTAATATAAAAAAGAGGGATCTTCACCATATTTTCATGTTTTGTTATTTTTGTTAATGCTCATGCTATGTTAAATGTTATATTGTTTTAGTACTTTAATTTATTGTTTATTGAACTGCTACTAAGGAGTCCCTTCTCCTTAGTAGGTGCTCATTTGCACAAGCTGGGGTGAAAACCCTAGCTACAGTTTCGGCGACTCCACTTGTGTTCCTTTGAATTTATGGTTATAGTTTTAAATATTTTCAATTTTCTGCAATATTACTTTTTTTTTTCCCTTTCGGTTGTTCCTTTCGGCTTCCGTAAACCGCGTCTTTCACCCCCGCAATTGCGTTCCAACCGCGTCTTTCAGGCATTTGCCTGCGATCCAACCGCGGCTCTTAGACTGTTTCCGGCGACCTACCAGCAGATTCTAGTCTGTTACCTGCGATCCGACCGTGGCTATTAGCTTGTTTGGGGTGATACGACTGCGGCTGTTAACCCTTTTTTGTGTCCCGCCTGTGGCTTTCAGCCATTTTTCTACAATCCGCCGGCGTCTTTCGGCCATTTTCCCGCATCCCGCTTGCGGCTTTCAGCCATTTTTCTGCAACCCACCTGCATCTTTCGACCATTTTCCCGCGTCCCGCTTGCGGCTTTCAGCCATTTTTCTGCAACCCGTCTGCGTCTTTCAGCCATTTTCCCACGTCCCGCTTGTGGCTTTCAGCCATTTTCCTGCAACCCGCCTGTGGCTTTCGACCTTTTTCCCGCGGTCTGACTGCATCTTTCGGCCAAAATCCCGCAACCTGTTTGCGATTGTTGCTGTTGTTTCCCGCAGTCCGACCACAGATATTTGCCACAGACCCGGAGTCTGTTTTCTGCACTTTTTTACCTGTTTTGAACCCAGCACTTTGCTGCAATATTTTATGCACCTGCACACCCATCTGTCCTACCTGCAACCATCTTTCCCTACAACCTTTTCTGCAGTATTATTTCTGTTCCATTTATAGAATATTCTTTTTAAAATTTCAGCATTTTAATTGAAAAAGAGAAAATTTTGCATTTCCAAGTTTAAATTATATATTGTTATTTTTAGTTAGAAAGTTGCCCACCCCGTGGCACTTTTACTTGGGTTCATCATCTCACATGCACACACTTTGTCACCTAATTCAAGTGAGCCCTAAAAAACTACTTAACACAACCAACATTCTAACCCCACTTGGGGAACACATAAGAACTTTTGTAGTTAGGTAGGATCGGGGGGATAGGCATCCAAATAACACCCCTCGGTTGCTTACACTTAAGACATAGCTGTTGTCCATTAGGGAACCAAAATCCCCTAGTATTTTTTGGCACGGTCACAGCCAGTTTATCAGAGGGCCTCTCCCCTAGGAGGGTTGAAGTCGCCAGACTGGTTCCGGAGGCCTGAGTGGAATACCGCACTCCATTCAGTAACCGAATTCTACCTTTCGCAGTTCTCGGGGTATCACCCATATGGGGATACCGTGGCGATAGAACCAAATGACAGATTCACCTTTTCTAGACGTGTCATGAACGGGGTATCTTAGTTGCTTTTCTTCTAGGATTGACTACCCGGTGTCCCTCCCGGTAGGGGGATATCTTTAGCCACTTGGCTCTACTATCCATATTGTCTGACTTGGATTTCATCACCTTGCATAGGATATGTCTAGTTGAGTCAGAATACTATTTAGCTAGGTGTTTTCATGCTCCCTTACCTCCTTTTGGTCTAGCGAGTCCACTATTTTTATTTTTTAGGAAACCTGCTGCTTGTTGGTATTCTGACCATTTTTGTTGATACTCCACTTATTGTAGCACAGCTGTTACAGTAAGTGTTTTGAGTTGGTTGTTGGCCTGAGTTCCATATTGTTTGATCTCTCCTTCTGCACTCTCGGTTGCATTAGGGTTTTTGAGCTATTTTTCACTCACCACAGCCCCCAGATACTTGACACCATCTGTCACCATTGAGTCCCCGAGACATTCTCGGCGCCTCCAGGGCGAGCCCCCATAGCATGGTTCACTTGACACCACCCGTCATAGACATAGATCTTCATCACTTGATACCACTCATCATAGATCTCGAGCCTTGTCACTTGACTCCACTCGTCAATGGCATAGAAATCCATCACCCGAGCTAGACGCCCCTTATTTTACCTCTAATTCTGGGGCAGAGTCCGAGAACCCCATTTACACTGCACCAACCAGCCCCACGGCTGGCATGACTTCCACCCCTTTCTGCATAGGGACCATTGGTGGAGCATCCACCACCACACCTGCCTTGGGTATGCCCTCTATGGGGCCCCCATCTACCATTCCGATCACTGCACCCATTCCAGTAGCTGGCATCCCTATCGCCACTCCATCAGTGACTCACACTACCCTTGGCGGTGCAGGACCGTTCCATACTACTTTCGTCCCTCCACTTGGGGGAAACATCCCACACCCTGCCCCTACACTTGGGGGCATTGGCCCCAACATGGTCACACCCACTAGTATGTCACATCCTCCTACTAGTTTTCCATTCATGGCTAGTCTCAACCTTCCTGACCTGGCTAGACTGACTAACGATCCCATCAGACACAACCTTGCATGGCCTCACATGCCCACCAAGCTCCCCTTTGACATCCCTAAATTTGAGGGCAAGGCAGGTGAGGACCCCCATAACCATATTATGTCCTTCCATCTATGGTGTTCCTCCAGCTCCATAGTGGACGACTATGTTTGCCTCCGTCTGTTACAGCGCACCCTCACTGGCTCTGCAGCTAAGTGGTACATCGAGCAACCCCATGGGACCCATGCCACCTTTACTTCCCTTGCCTCGACTTTCCTACAGTTCTTTCAGTTACCTATCCGCTATGACGCGAGAGTTGAGATCCTACTGTCTTGCAGACAGAACATGGCTACCCACATCACTCACCACATTCATGAGTGGCATCAACGCTGCAGCCTCTGCAAAACCAAGTTAGACGACCGTATCTTCTTAGATTGGTTTCTAAAATCCCTCCTTCCTGTCATTGCCAAGGATGTGGCATCTGAATGACCCCAGTCTGAAGAAGAGGCCATCCTCAAAGCCCAACAATTTGACCTCATTTATGCCCAGTCGAGTTATCTATACACCATCATACTTGATGCCCCTCGCGGCGATTCTTCCCAACATGATGCACCGGGGGCATCCCATGCTGCAGACGGCATCATTGGTCATGTTGCCTCGCATCCTCAACCCTTTTCCGACCTTTCGCGGGCTACATCTTAATCTGGAGCAACCAATTCGTATGTTCCCATGCCACATCACCACCATTCCCATGGACCCTCCTGTCCACCTCAGTGCTTTGGTTATGCATCCCCCGCTTATGCCCCCCCTCCCGGTCGCACCTCATCCCTATTAACACCCGCAGGCTGCACCAGCTCCTGTGTCCTCTCAATCCCAACATGCTTATTACCCACCACAGGTACCCCCTACGGCAAACTCACAACCCGCTCCGCAGACGTATCAGCAACCCCCACAAGGTTCAACACCTGCACAACCTCCCCCTACTTATTATCCACCACAGCCTGCTCCCGCACCTGCACAACCCCAGAACCCACCTGCTGCCCAAGGGCAAGTATATGCCCAACAGAATCCACAGCAGGACCAAAACAACCAGGGCCAACAAAACCGTGGCAAAGGCCGTAACCGTGGAAACAACCCCTCTCCAGACCAAGGCGGTCAACCTCCCAATCCCCCAAACAACAATAACGCGGCACCTGCCAACCAGAACCCTGATCGGCCGCCCAAGCAGGCCAAAAATCCTAATTTGTGAACAAACCATCCTTGTTCTATTTGCGGGGTCTATGGCCACTATACCCATGCTTTCCCACATTTGGAGCGAGCTCGGTAACTCTAGACTGATGATGCCCATCGCCAAGGGCACGCGGCTCCTCAGGCGCCACCCAACCCCCCACCACCTCAGCATCAACCTTTGGTGCTACAAAACCCCTTACCAACCCAAGGAGTAGTGAACACTCAGTCGTTGGCTCCCCCTCAAGGCAACGTGCCACCACAACAACATATCACTTATGCTGCTCCTGATCAACCCATGTTAGATTCAGGTACCCACCACTTGTTAATGATGTCATCGACCGATGTCAACCTCCAAACCCGTCGGAACCAATATGGCTCCACCCCTAAAGCCTCTCCCGTCGACAAAAACACTAATGCTCATCCCACTGATCAGACATTACGTATACCTCCAGCTCCACTAGATGGCACCTCCAAAGCACCTCGTTTCCCACTTCATCGTATCAACAATAATCCCAATGCGCACGCCACGTCAAATTACAACATTGTAGATGACTTAGCCCAATCTCCCGTAGCCATGTCTGCATTAGAAGTCTTAAAAAACTGTCCTTCACAGTGCAAGACTTTGCTCTTCGCCATTGGTGCTATTGACCCAAATGATTCACAACTGATGGCCTTTGATTTGGACCAGTCTGAACCACACCTGCCTTCCACTTTAGCGTTCCATGTTTCTGTTTCCATTCGGAATCTTGTCATCCATCAGTGCATCATCGATGAAGGTGCCTCTACATGTGTTATGTCCACATTCGTTTGGCAGAAGTTGGGATCCCCTACTCTCCAGCAGTCCACCACTGCATTGCGAGCCTACGAAGGCCATTTGGCTCAACCCCAAGGTCTCTTAGCTAATGTCCCCGTCCAGTTGGATGGTAAAACCGTGCTCATTGACATAGAGGTCATCAATGCCCAACTTGATTATAACCTCTTACTTGGCCGCAGCTACATGTATGCCATGCGGGCGGTTTCCTCATCCGTTTTTCATACCATGATGTTCCCTCATGACGAACGTGTGGTTAAGGTCAACCAACTCACCTATTACAATCCCAATACCCCCACTGCACCTGAAAATTTTCTTCCCATGGTTGAACAACCTTTTTGTGGTGCAACTACCTCGTTTGTTTCCTCCGTGGGACCCGGCATTTACTAAGATATGCCGATGACCTCAACATTCCAATCCATACCACCCCTGTCACCCGCAACCGAAGTATCTAACCTGTGTACCCTTTCCCACAATACACAAACACCCAACAATCAACCGCCCTTGTTACCCAAACCACCATTGGTACCTAGTCACATTGGTGTTACACCCATCCACACAATCCCCTTCCTATTTCCTCCCTCAGGCGTAGTAAGCGCCTCGGTTATGGCTACTCTTTGCCTCCCCAGGTTAACCTTGGGATTACCCATGTGGTATATTTCGCCTCCTGTTCCCCCGTTGACACCAAATGTCATCCTCCAACCTGTGCAACCCATTGCCACTACTATTCAACCACCTCCCGGTGTCACTACCCCTTCGTCATCTACGAATCCCCCTCCTCTTATCAAGCCCACTGGGGGTAGAGGCCCACAGCCATACACTGTTTTACCCCCTCCCAAGACCGTTAAACCCCCCCATGGTTTGTGCTCCCCCCCAAATGCTAGTTGTGTGATGAGTTAGGCCATCCGACTCATTAATGTCCACACTTACCTGCATTACAGGAACACATGCAAATGCTTAACGATGACCCCAACATCCCAGTTGTCGAACTCGATCCAATCCCTAAGCCTCGTGATAAATCACTGTGTACCAACCGCCCTTGTGCTATATGTGGTATTTACGGCCATTACTCACATCAATGTCCTGATCTCCCAGATTACCAAGCAGCTCTCTATGAGATGAATAATTTGGACCTTGATATGGCACCCCCCACAATTGAGGAGATCCACCCCCTGGTATCACCCCCATCCGGAGAGATTAACACCATTTATATGATCTCTTCAACTACCACTCCCTCGTCAATCGATTTGACAACTCAAAGTTTCCGCAATGATGAGGAGATTCTAGAGGCTCTCACTGCCCCAGATTATCCCTGGGATGACATGCATCATCATTCCTATTTCCTCCCAGAAGACTCCTCCTCTACCATAGCCACCCAATTTGCGGTTGAGTCCAAAGATTTCCTTCCCACCAAAGTCGACTAGTTTAAGGATCCTATTCCCACTCCTGATGCCTTTGAGGAAGGTAACATGGCCAATATCTCACCTACAATCCACATTGATATCTTTGCCCCAGCTGGTGCTCCTAAACTCATTACCTTAGGAGCCTCCTGCACTGAGCACGAGATTGGAGAGTACAAAAAACTTTTCCAAGAGTTCCGCAATGTCTTTGCATGGTCCTATACCGAAATTCCTGGTCTTGACCCCGCTATCATAGAGCACCACAGTAACACCTTTAAGTTAGGGGGCATAATAGATTACCTCAACCCTGGGATAGGGGGAATGATCAATCATTTTGAACCTTCCCCATCACATCTATCTCAGTGTTTCAATGATCCCATTGTTCAAACCAACACATATGTGATCCACAATCACAAACCCCATGCACATAGCATGGGGGCAGGTCATTAACCTTGCTCACTTTTTCACATTTGTGATCTCAACCATTTTCAAGGTCACATATCACTTGTATATTTGATTTGATTTGATACACCTAAGTATTTCACCCTCGTGGGCCATTATTTCTCCCCACCACTACATCCTTCATTTGGTGGGCTCACCTTTATTTGTACCCATTTTTTAGCCTAGTCATTTCCTTTGACCATTCTGGAGTCCTTACAACCTCCATTTTTTGCACCATTTGCACTGTCGGATTCATTTTTCTGAGCCCGTGATGATGCTTGAGATCATTTCTCGCTCTCACCCCTAGATTTTTGGGTATTTTTCCAAAACGCCCCCTGTCACCTCAGTTTGTTTGCCACATCGGCCGTTATCTTTTTTTGACACTTTTTATATCATCGGATTCATTTTTCCAAGCTCGTGATGATACTTGAGATCATTTCTCACTCTCACTTGGTATAGTTTCACCATTGTGTCCCGACACCTTGCTGCCTCGATTTACGCACCACATCGGCCGCCATCGGATTGTTCCACATTTTTACATGAGCCATTCACTCCTGTCATACTGCAATTATTTTGTTATTTTTCCACCATTCATTATCCCGCAAGGAGGCCCACTAGTGTTCCCCCTACCCTCGTTCTTGGTCATCATAAATGTTCCTTGATTGAGCACTTCCTCCTTGCCTGGCCATTCCTTTTGTTCGGTATAATTTTATCCCTTTTTCGAGCCGGACAAGTCCTTTACGAAAAAGGCACTTAGGGAGTTTCTGTTAAGCTCTTTTCTGACTCTTAAAACAATGAAAAGATCATCGAGCAATCTTGCTTCCTTTCATGCTCGTTAAAGTACCTGAAAGGGCGTCTATCTGGTATAAGTTTAACCATTTTCCGGACCTGGTAGACTAATTACGAAAAATGAATACTCTAGTCACACCGGCTAGAAGAGTTCTTCATTGCATCCTTTTATGCTTCTTCAGGCCTTGGAGACTAACAAACGAAAAAGCAACCCCATGGAGTCTTCTTATTGCTTTCAGACTCTCTGAAATTGAAAGCAACCATGAGCATGAACTGTCCTGGGCTCGTACAAATCCACATGATAGTACCGTTTTACACACACTTATTCTAGTCCCTTAACCCATGAAGAAGTCCCCCCGTGCCTCTTGGCACTATGATTGATCATCTCAGCAGCACCCCCAATTAGGTCACCTTTGTTCAGAGTAGTCTGCAGTCTCCTGCCATTTTACACCAGCTTGAGTATCACTCATCCCAGTCACTATCCTTGATCCAGTACAACTATGATCCCTTTCCCACTAGTCAGTTTCATATGCTTCCCGATTGTCCCTGCCATCATACTCTGAACAAAGGAAGTTTGAGTCCACCCACTCTACTTGCCCAGTTATCCCCCATAGTATGTCAGTCCTACCATCAGTACTCTCACACTTCGGTTCTCCACCTCGTGCTCCTATCAAGGAAACATCATTGCCTTGATAGTTGCAGGTCTCCCTCTATCGACGATAGCCCCTCTATTCCATAAGATAGACCCAGAGGTCCTTGCGCCTTGGACCCATCACCATCTATGGTGAGTGCCTACGGACCATTCTGAGAGGAGTCATCATTGCCTCTCTGAGTGGTTGTTTCTCACGTGCTCGACTTCAACACCTTGATCGCATCATTGAGAATCGTGCAGGGTTTATATCCCTTCAGTTATTGGTTGAAGACCCTGGATTTCCCCTGACTCTAGCACATTGGTGAGTCACTTCGGAACGCCCAGTTATATGTTCCTGTAGATGTCCGGGTTGCGTTGGCGATTGTATTCGAAAACCATCCAGTTATATGCTTCCTTGAGTACCCAATTCAGTTCCAGTTCAGTGTGCCATTGAGGACATGACTCCCCGTCACTATGCTCCAGTAACTCATCAGTTCCTCTAGTACCACACTCAGTAGCACTGTTGTTATTCCACTGTATCAGTTCTTCAGCTCAGACATGGTCAGCCCAGCAGTATGTCCCAGATTTGTGTCCCCTTTGGACCCTTATGATTTACACCGTGGTTCTCTATGTATCCTACAAGTCACCCTTTTCGGGCCTCACTGTTATTTTTTATGTATCTTGATACAAGCATGGGTATGCTCGCCTTGTCCATATATTGAGATTCTTCCTCATTCATTATTTGAGGCCATGTATATTTCAGGTCCCCATATTTTGGACCCCATTGTTACTATTATTCTAGATCTTGATACGAGCATGGGAATGCCCGCCTCGTCCATATGTTCAGATTATTCCTCATCCATTATTGAGGTCATGTACTTTTAGTTTTTGCATTTTGTTCGGGACCGTTGTTTCGAGCTCTAGTTTGTTTCTTCTCTTCTCCACACCCCAGGAAAACCATACAAGACTTATGATGTCTATCGGCCATATGATGAGCTCTTGCCCTCACACATCAGGGGGCAATCTGTTAACACCCAAAAAGTGCTCACTACCTCATCTACCCCATTACATGACTCATTTGTCCATATTTCCTACCATATTTACCTCCAGAACCTTAAAATCCCATTAAAAAGCCTCCAAAAGGCCACAAAACCATTAAAAAAGCCTCCAAAAGGCCAAAAAGCCCCTATTCCCCCCAAAATAATCCAAAATTTCTCCAAAATAGCAAAAACCCTCTAAAAAGGGAATAAAAAATATAAAAAAGAGGAAAAAGAGGGAAAAAGGAGGAAAAAACCCTATATAGATGACCTAAACCATATGGTTCCCAAAACCGTGGGCCAGCACTCCACCACTAAAAACCTATAAATAGGTGATGGAGGCCCCTCATTTCACATCCACAGTAAAATACACCCTTACTCTGCCAAAATCACTCTTGAAACCCTAGCTCACCCTTGATCTACTTTCACCCTTGAGTGCCCCTTTTGTCCCATTTCCACCCTTTGGAGAAAGAGAAGGAGCAAAGCTGGAATCTTGGAAGCAACACTCCTGGACTGCTGCAAGAGCTTCACCAACCTCTACACCTGAGGTAATTTTTAATATAAAAAAGAGAGATCTTCACCATATTTTCATGTTTTGTTATTTTTGTTAATGCTCATGCTAGGTTAAATGTTATATTGTTTTAGTACTTTAATTTACTGTTTATTGAACTGCTACTAAGGAGTCCCTTCTCCTTAGTAGGTGCTCATTTGCACAAGCTGGGGTGAAAACCCTAGCTACACACATTGAGATCAAGTTCCACTATATCAGGGATATGGTGCAGAGAGGAGTAGTGAAGCTCTTGTACTTTACAACAGACGAGCAGATAGACGATGTGTTGACCAAGCCACTGGCTAGAGTGAAGTTTGAGTACTTTAGAGAGAGGCTTGGTGTACTTTAGATCGAGATTCCTTCCAAGGGGAAGTGATGAGTCCGGAGACTAGATGCGCATGAGCTATTCTCACATGGTGGTAGGTGTGTCCTCCTATGGTGCAAATATAAAGGATGGGGCCATTCCGACATGGTTGAAGTGTGTCTTCCCATGGTCGTTGATGTAAGAGTTGTGCCATTCGAGCATGGTTGAAGTGTGTCTTCCCATGGCTGCGATATAAGTGCTGTGCCATTCCTAGCATGGTTGAAGTGTGTCTTCCCATGGCTATGGATATGTGTTGTGCCATTCCTAGCATGGTTGAAGTGTGTCTTCCCATGGCTATGGATATAAGTGTTGTGCCATTCCTAGCATGGTTGAAGTGTATCTTCCCATGGCTATGGATATAAGTGCGATGCCATTCTCGCATGGTTGAAGTGTGTCTTCCCATGGCATAGATATAAGTGCTGAGCCTTTCATGGATGGTTGAGGTGTGTCTTCCCATGCCGGTGAGTGTAAGTGTTGTGTGATATGCATCTAGGTTGTGCTCCATGGACTATGATGTGATTTGAAGATGATGATGTGACAGTAGGGTACACAGGTTTTGCAGAGGCATATAATCAGTCCTGAGATGCTCTTGCAGGTTTTGCGGTGGCATATGATCAATCCTGAGAGATCTTGCAGGTTTTACAGAGGCAGTGTAATCAGTCCTGAGTTTTACCTACTTGATGGCTTGCTCCCAGAGATGATGAAGACCTACATAGAGACTAGGCCTACATCCAGCATGAAAAAGGGTTGGCTCTGTAGAAATTCCTATGACAAGTAGATTGGAGATTGATTGAGATAGAAGCAGTGACGATGACGATGATACGATGACGATGATCCGGTGACGATGATCCAATGATCCAGAGAAGAAGACTTGTGCTAGAATACCTGTGTCGAGAAATACCTTCCTAGTTAAGAGGGAGTGTTGATGTATATGTAACTTCGGAATGTATTTCATATATTTATATTGTATCCTTATGGAGAGGTTATTATTCCTCTGTCTGAAAGTGTCATCATTTGTATTTACAAATGTCGCAAGTGTCGTAACTTATGCTCTATGGGTTATTAGACCACCTTGATGGGGTCGGCCCTGTATGAGTCTTGTGGGTTAAAGGGTTATTAGACCACCCTAGTGGGGCTGGCCCAGTGAGTATTATGTTAAGTGGTTAAGTTGGGTCTGACCTAGTTAGAGTTAAAAAGCAAGTCAAGTTGTGTATAAATAAAGTGAGGGTGTCACTCTATTTGATCATTCACTTATTCATCTATCTCTCTCATTGAGTGATGCGCACTAGTGGAGGAGGAGAAGTTTCTAGGAGTCTATCTCTTATGCTTGGTTATTGTATCATTGCTCTATCTATCTCTTAGGAATTTATTGGGGTTTTTCACCTTCTTTATTTTCCCCAAGGAAACTCTGTGTCTATTGTCTCTTGTGATTGATATACTATGCTTGTTATTCTCTCAGATAAGATTCTAGATCATATTGAATTAATGCTTAAAATATAACACTTAGCTCAACATCTAGGAAGCAAGATTGGAGAGGGGAGCAACAATAGTACCCAACATGGTGAGAGGAAGGGGAGTGGTGGCCATATTTTCTCAAAAAATGGGCCTCGCAATCGCCTTGATGAATTCAAGATGTAATCTCCATCTTACTCAAAGCCTACTATGCCCAAGTTTACTGAAGATCAAAGAGAGGAACCTAAGGTTTGAAATGGAGGTCTTGCTTCATGGGATGAAAAATATGTTGAGTACCTTACATTGGATGAGGAATGCATAAGTGCTTTACCATTCAAAGACTTTTTTGATTTGCAGTACAAGACCAACCCAAGAGGAGGCTTCCAGATGCAAAATCAGAATTATGAGCTCATAAATGCTATTGGTAAGATTTCTTTACCTTATTTTGATGGTTCACAAAAATGTATTGCTAACTCTTGGATTCAGAAGCTTGATACATATTTTCAGTTGAATCCTATGGCTCAGAGAGATGCCATCAAGATGGCTACTCTACACTTATATGGAGAAGCAAATGACTGGTGGTTTCATGGCCTAAAAAATCTTGGGCATGATCAAGTGACCACCTATGAAGATTTCACAAGAAGGTTGGCTGAAATATTCGAAAGAATAGATCCTGAGTTCACCTTCAGGGAACTAGCACATGTGAAGCAAGACTGGAACTCTTGAAGCTTACATCTTTGAGTTTCAAAAATTGGTTGTGATGGTCTCTGATATTTCAAACTCTAGATTGATCATGGTATTCATTGATGGGTTATCAAAACCTTTGAAAGGTTTGGTGAAAGCTTATAGACCTCGTACCTTGCAAGATGCACTAAGTCGAACTAGAGACTTGCAAGACTCTATTCCAAGGACCATATTTCCTCCTAGGACTGTTGGTCCTACTCGGTTCAAGAATCAAAGACCACCCATGAAGAGTCCTTTTGGAAATTTCAGAAAGGATAACTATGCTAAGGATCGAGATGAATTGAGAAGAAGTAATTTGTGCTTCACCTATCAGGAGCCATGGGTTCCAGGACATAGATGTGCTAAAGGAAAGGAACACTACATTGAAGTTCACTCAAAGAGCCAAGCTGAGGAAGAAGAAGAAGAGGCCCTAGTAGATGCATAAGTGGCCTATGAGACTGCAGAAGAGGAAACTACTCCCAAGGTGAGCAATATTGTAGTACTCTCAAGAGTGCCTCGCTTCCATACACTCAGATTCAAAGGAGTGGTTCAAGGAAAATCAGGCACTATGTTAGTGGATGGAGGAGAAACACATTACTTCATTGATTCAACTCTAGTTGAAAGGAGGAAGCTACATAGTGAAAAATTTGGAGGCTTCACTATTATCATTCCAGGTAATCATTCTATGAACTATTGTAGATGGATTCCTAAATTGCATATCTTTGTAGGAGAAAATACCATTATAGATAGTTTTTATGTTGTGGATGTGGCTAACAATAACATGGTTTTAGGAGTACAATGGTTTTATTCCATTGGGAAGCATTCGATAGACTACCAAGTTCCTAAAATGATATTCAAGGGAGAAAATGGAAAGGAGGTAGTGTTGAAGGGGATCAACACCTATCCAAAAAAAGTGGTAAGTGCACACAGTATGAGATGCATGCTAAGGCATGGAGATATTGAATGGGATGCAGAATTCGTAATCACCACAACGGGTAACTCATTGGAAGTATCCCAATATCCAGAAGACATTCAGAAGTTGCTCCAGAAGCATGAGAAAGTGTTTGGGGACCTTCCTCATGGTAGGACACCCAATAGATGAGTGGAGCATAGGATTGAGTTTGAGATAGGAACCTCACCTATCAAGGTTCACCCCTACAAGCACCCAAAAAGATTCAAGGATGAGATATAGCGAACCATCAAGGAATTGCTTGACTTGGGATTCATTAGACCGATTTCAAATCCTTTTGCCTCACCGGTAGTCCTTATGAAGAAGAAAGATGGGACCATGAGGATGTGCATAGATTACAGAGCTCTCAACAAGAATACTATCAAGAACATATATCCTATTCCAAGGATTGATGAGCTTGTGGATGAGCTCCATGGGGCCAAGTACGTTTCAAAGATTGATATTCGATCTGGTTACCATCAAATCATCATGAAATAAGAGGACATCCAGAAGATAGCCTTCTAGTGTCACCATGGACACTTTGAGTTTATGGTTATTCCTTTTGGCCTAACCAATGCACCTACAACTTTTCAATCTTTCATGAACAGAGTGTTCAGTAGGCAACTCCATAAGTTTGTACTTGTTTTCTTTTATGATATTTTGATCTATAGTAGGACTTGGGAAGAGCATTTGCATCATTTGGATATTTTACTAACAATCTTGGCAGATCAATGTTTTTATGAAAATCTAACCAAGTGTGAGTTTGGAATGATTGATATTTTGTATCTTGGTCATGTGATTGGTCAAGATGGAGTTAAGGTTGACATGGAAAAGATCCAAGCCATTCTAGATTGGCCTAGTGCTAAACATCTCACTGAACTCAGAGGGTTCATTGGTTTGTGTACCTAATACCAGAAGTTTGTCAAAGTCTTTTCTAAGTTGACATCTCCTTTGATAGACCTCACTAAGAAAGGATATTTCCATTGGTCAGAAGAATATGAACAAGTGTTCAACAAAATGAAGGAGGTAATGAGCAGTTGTCATGTTCTTGCACTTCCATATTTTTCTCAACCTTTTGTTCTTGAGTGTGATGCTTCAGGGAATGGAATTGGAGCAATCTTGATACAAAATAAGCACCCGTTGGCCTTTGATAGTGGAAATTTGCATCCCCATGAAAGGTTGTATTCAGTCTATGAAAAAGATATGCTAGCCATCATGCATGCACTAGTCAAATTCAAACAATATTTCGTAGGGGATAAGTTCATTATCAAGACTGATCACAACAGTTTGAGACACTTCTTAACCCAAAAGGAGCTGAATGATAGGCAACAGAAGTAGGTAAGCAAGGTCTAATCATTTTATTTTGATAGCGAATATAAGAATGGTAAGATGAACATTGTAGCTAATGCACTTTCTAAAAAACACACTTGCATTGCTCAAATTTCATGATGATTGGAAAGTACAGCTTGGGGTAGAATACACAAAGAACCGGTTTGCTTGTGATTTGTTTGATGGATTGATTCATGATGATTCTTATAATATTCTCAATGATATTATTTATTATAAGGATAGGATCTTTTTAGTTCCATAATCCATACTAAAGAAGAAGATCCTTGAGGCTTCCCATGATGTTCCTTTAACAGGTCATCCGGGGTTTGTGAAGACTTATTGAAAAGTGAAGGAAAGGTTCACATGGAAAGGGATGAAGAAGGAGGTGATGAAGTATGTCAGGTCATGTTTGGCATTCCATAAAAATAAATTATACCATACTCATCCAATAGGTCTCTTACAACTACTCCCCATTCCTAGGCAGAAATGGGAAAGTGTATCGATGGATTTCATCACTGGGCTTCCAAAAAGCCAAGGTAAAGACAATGTTTTTGTTGTGGTTGATATATTGACTAAATATGCACATTTATTTGTTGTCACAACTAATATTTCAGCCATCCAAGTGGCTGAATGTTTCATCAAAGAAGTCTTCAAACTTCATGGCATACCCAAGTCCATCATTAGTGACAGGGATAACATGTTTACTAACAATTTTTGGCAAGAACTGTTCAAGTTAGTGGGGGCAAGTTTGGACATGAGCACCAACTACCATCCATAGAATGATGGCCAAACAGAAAGAGTGAACCAATGGTTGGAAGGGTACTTAAGAAACTATGTCCCCGGCCAAAATAATTCATGGACTATTTGGCTCCATTTGGGAGAGTTTTGTTACAACACTACTTTTCATCTCTCGATTGGTATGTATCCCTTCAAAGCTCTTTATGGATATGATGCACTTAATTTTTTTGATCTAATATTTGGTGATTGTAAGACACAGAAGGAAAAGGATTTGCTCCAAGAGAGTCAAGACATACTTAGGACTCTCAAGGACAACTTGCAGGTAGCACAGAATCGACAAAAACTGCATGCAGACAAGCATAGAGTTGAGCGAGCTTTCCAAGTAGGATATCTGGTATATTTGAGTTTGCATCCCTATAGAAAATCATAATTGAAGTCTAAGGGGGATTAGAAGTTGTAGCCAATATTATATGGCCCCTACCAGGTCTTGAGAAAGATCGCGGAAGTGGCTTATGAACTAGAATTGCCTCCGGGCAACCGGATTCACAATGTTTTCCATGTGTCTTGTTTGAAGAAAGAAGTAGGGAAGAAAGTCAAAGTTTCACAAGACTTGCCAACCCTTGATGATGAAGGACATTTGGTTATGATCCCTGAGAGGATTTTGGAGGTCCGAGAGAATAATCTAAGGAGCAGGATCCTTCAGGAATTTTTGGTGCAATGGGAAGGACTCCCTAGTGAGGATGCTACTTGGGAAGGAGAACATATCTTACAACATCCCAATTTGAAATTGCTTGAGGACAAGAAATATTGGGTGGGGAGGATTGTCATTTCCCCTCAACATTGAACATTGGATCAAGATCCTAACCCAACCAATCCCTTGGGTTGAGGAGACAACTTCATTATCATCGGGTTAATTTTTGAATTCCATGCATTTAATTAATTAGGAGTGCATTTAATTTTATCCAAAGTTTATTATGCACTTGGAATATTTAATTTTGATGCATTTAATATTTTTATGATGAATCAATGAGGATAATGATCCACTAGGGAGCATTAGTGGATAAGGTTGACTGAGAGGAGACTTGAGGAAGATGTTAAGGAGAAAGCACATAAATCTAGAAAATCAGGAAAAAGGAAAGAAAGATGGAGCAAATCATAAAAGCAACAAAAACTCAAGAAAATAAGCATAAAGCAGAAAGCATCACAAAAGAAGAAAGCATGATAAATCATAAAAGAAGGAAAGTTCAGAAAAGAAGGAAAGTTCAGAAAAGAAGGAAAGTTCAGAAAAAGCAGAAAAAGCTAAAGCAGAATGTGGAAAATCAAACAGAAAAGGAAAACGGAGGAAAGCAAAGCCAAAAAAAAGGGTAGGAAAGCTATCTTTCCTTATCCACTAAAGGAGAGCACATTAGCTAAGGAGAATTGATCCTCAAGCCACCCACTCTTTATAAATGAACCAGTGTGCACCACATTCACATATTCTTTTTAGTTTTATGTTTGGATTGAGAGCAATTGTGCCTCGTAGACTTGGGAGATGTGCCCCTAGTCCAAGCTGGGAGATGTGCCCCTGCTTCCTGTGAGAGGATGATGGTATTCATATATTATCACTGATTTTATTTGCAGGTCCTGTATCTAACCAAGTCAAATTTGAATTTCAGAAGAAGCATCATTCAGTTCATGGTTCGAATATCCAAGATTCCTATGGATTTCTAGAGCTAGATTATTATGTAGAAGAGGAGATGTGTTTATATAATGTTTTGAGAGTTCTCTTGGCCCATATCTAATGTAATGAAAGTCAATGTAAACCTATGATATTATTCATGTCAATTAAAATTACAGAAGTCTGAATTATATCATATTTCTCCACCCCCTCTAGATTTGCATAGAAATTGACTAGTTTTCAAACTATTATGAATAAATGAATGAGTATAGATACAAATGAGTTGATTTATTTTCATGATGTTAATTAACATGTTATATGACCCAATACATGTCTTATTTGAAGAATTAGTGAGCCTTCTCTACATGTTTGGGAGTTCCTGAATTTTACTAGTTGTGCAATCTTGAAATGCAATTTTTCTTGTATTTTTGTGAATATTTCTTAGAACTTCCTTTAACTTGATGGAGCGACCTATGACTATGTATTGACTGATATTTCATGCTTATTATCCTCCCCGAGTCAGAAACATCCATCCATAGCTTCCTGTCTAAGTTTAGAGCAATACTAGTCTGTCTATGCTGGGGTGCCCAGTAGCATTGGAGTAGATTTCATCCTAGCTTATATTGAAACATCAATGCTAACAGTAATTTATTCTTAGGTATTAACAAATATCAGATTCTACCTTCCTTCCAAAATTTTTGATCTTGTCCACCCTCAGTCAAGCTAGCTCCCTGAAACATTGTTTTTAATTGATTCTTTGAGGAAGAGAGTTTTTGTATCACTAATCCTAGTTGGTACATTACAGTTTCATGGTGATGTTCTATTTACTTATTTAAATATTTAAGACATGGGGTATGCGTGCTGGGGAATTCCAACAGAAGATAGTACTTGCTGACAGAACACTTTCCAAAGACTTTAGATCTATTCTTACATGAGGAACGCATGACAAAGTAATAAAGTTGTTTCTATTAAGAGGGCATAGCTTGTTACTTCACAAAATACCCTATAGTTGATCCATGTGTGTATTTTTGACAATCAATATGAGCTTAGATCTAATCCAGGCCAGGCTAGAAAAGCTCAGCTATTGACATTGAGAGATCACTTTGAACTTGTGAATCACTTCACTTTCCAAGCTATGAACTGTGCTACTTAGTCTACCACGTGTGTAGGATCCACAGATCTAGATCCACCATGGAAGTGGATCCATTGGACAAGGAAATGGATCGTATGGAAAATGAAACGGATCTGAAAACTTCTTGTGCTTTTTTAACCTAAATCAAAATTTGTTTTTTAAAAGAAAAAAACTTTTCAAACCCTAAATTCCTTTCATGGTGAAGGTTTGATCTCAATATTTGATCTATCATTATGGTCAAGGAATGATTTTAAGATCTTATCTAACCTTATGTGCTATGTTGTTGCTCATCTTACCCACACTACTATTTAGTCCCACCATATCCTTCAAGAAACCACTTTATTCATTGCTAATCTAGATGTGGATGACAAAAATGTTGTTATGACATGCTTCATGCTCCTGAAATGATCTTTAAAATTATCAATTACAAATCATGTTATAACTTATTGAATTATCAATTAGGGTACATTGATGGCTAATAGTAATATGCATCAGAACTCTATTATTTTATTTATAACTTATAGTTATACGCTTGTGATTCATGAATGGTTTTGAATCACTAGGTCACAACATATACATACAAGCCTCCTTTCCCAACACTGATGAGAAGAACCAACATGCCTACTCTGATATCCATTTCCAGAGTCTAACTCTTATCTAAATTTTCTTATTCTAACATGATGCTTGATGGCTAAATTTTATCTATAAGCCAACATTTCACCCATATGAAGCATGGTAATATCTCCATTAAAAGTTGTCTAGACCTTCCTTTTCCATCACGATGAGCCACAAGATACTTGCTAAATAAATGGTGTCGAGTATACTTTTTCCTCCAAAAATGACCCTTTTCTAATAAAGGAGGGAGCAAAGTGTATTGTTTATTCAACTACTATTCATTCTCAAAATCTTTGGGCTATCTTACATCGGGAGAGTACATGCTTAGCTGTTCTAAGTCTCTGGAAAGTCATACATTAGCCATCAATGAATCTAGAATGATGGAACTTATCATGATTGGAAGATTTATTGTTGATGTCTAGCCAACCAAGCACTATATCACTTGGAAAGACTTGGGGAAGGCTCGGGACAAAATCGGCAAGACTCGGCAGAGAGCGACTGATGATTCAATGAATGAGTGATTGAATCATTGATGAATGAGACCTTTATCACCTCTCCCACGTTGTTTTTCCCTTCAGAATTTATCACGCCAAACTGCATAACAGTTGGCATCCGCAGGGTGCTTTCTATGTTGTGCTTTCTATGCCGAGTTTTCAGGCGAGTCCATTCCAAGTGAGCTGATTCTGTGCCGAGTGCAGTAAGTTTCTCGAGTCAGGGAGTATGGAGCCGAGTCTTCGCCAACTACTCGGGGTGGATTTCCACTCGCGCGTCTCTTGCGAGTCGTCCTTCACTGCTTCATATTGACTTGACCTCCCTGTCGAGAACAAACCATCTTTTGGTGAGCCTGCATATGGAACTTTAGTGTGTATTTATAGCCTTATGAAACCTGTACCTCAATGTAGACATTCATGGGGCATGTTACCATCCATTTTGTATGGGTGTCCACTCATGAAAAAGTCTTATCCAAGGATTTCTTTTGGTTGTTATAAAACATTCAAATGAAGTTCTTGGCATTTCAACTGCAGAAAAAGAAAAGTCCTTACAACCATATCTAGCATCCTCGGTACTGTTTAAAGAAGTACAAGACAATCCAACAGCCTTACATCGTGAACATCAGCAGGAGTGAAGTGACTGGGCAGATCTATCTCAGATTTGGTACAATGATTCTAGGAATCCTCATGGTACAGGTATCCTTATGATGATAAATGGACAAATCTGGGCATTTAACACCAGTGTTGAGCCTCATAAAAGCCAACAATCCTGTGGCATGAACTTCTACAGTAAGGGAGCTAATTAGCAAGTGTGTGCCTATTTTGGGTTGTCTATATAGGTGGATTGAGATGCATTTAATGCAAGTAAAAGGAAGTAATTATCAACATTTTGAGGAGCATGACCAGATTGGGGGTTTGATGGTGCTTTACACATGAAATGTTGGTGTCATTCAAAGGAGGTTTCATGCACCAATGAAGATGAATACTCAGCAAAATAGTGGCATAGTTTTCCACGCTCAATTTTGTACTCTTGGAGGGGTTTCCACTTTTGTAAAAGGATTCTTCTAAAGCCTCCAAAACAACAACAGTCTGGCTATAAAAGAGGCATTAAAACCATCTTTTTGTCAGCTCAGGACAGTAGTAAGAAGCAAATGATTTGTGTATAAATTGAAGTCACATGGCTGGATTATTATTAGCTCTTGCAACATCATGTAGAAGCAATGCTCAGTGTGTATGAAGGCCCCGAGGTCCCCATATTTGTGCATTTTTTAAGTTTTATTTTGACGTAATTGCAGGTTATCTGGTCCATGAAATCTGAGAGGGTATTTATAATCAATGTCTTAACAATCTTATCTTTGCTTGTATACAGAGTTGTTTCACATAGAATCCACTGAAACCTACAGCCAGGTGTTTTGAATGCTTCTTACGACGAATCTAAAGGCATAAAACAACATCGGTGAAACCCATGGTGGAGATGAAGGGTTTAATATTAATGTTGTAATCACAGCGCCACCATAGAACAGGGCATTGAAAATGAGTTACTTATGACCAGAGATGAGGCGTCACTTTGATGGATAATGGAAAGTTCAAAAAGGCGCACCCAACCTTTAAACATGTTCCTGTCACGATTTCATTTGTGAAAACGATGAGCATCTACAGTCTTGGAGTTGTTTCATGGTGTCGTTGTTTATGAAGCTTCTCGAGTGTAATATTTCAAAGTGAGTATGCCATGGAGCTGAGTCAACGATTGTGCCCCTCTTTTCACTTGGAATGTAGTCGTTAAGAATTGTTAAGTGAATTTTTAAAGTGGACCCCATCTTTTTGAGAGTTGGATAAAATATTTTAATGAAAAGTATTAAGTGGGTCTAACTAAAAGTAGAATGTGGACAAAGAGATTTTAAAATATTATTTATTCCTCATGAAAACAAAATGGACTCTTTTGTCTTGAAGGGAGAGTTAAATAATACTTTATGATGAAGAAATTCCTTGAAGAACCTTTGGAAGTTGTATAGTGAATCCTTTAATGGGAATCTACTCTAGATGCTCTTGATTTGGCTTGGGGTCAAAGTATGTTGAGTATTTGGATTAATATCCCTTTAAAGGTCGATTTTTTTGGTTACATGAAGGCAACATTAGAATGAGGAAGTTCTTTGGAGAGGCTTTTGAAGACCATGTGGCATCATCCACCACCTTGTTCTTTGTTTATTGGAGGCATTCCTCTTTGTTAGGGTTTTCATGTATCTTGTCATTGTACAGGTGGCTTTGACAACCATTTTTTATTGTATTTAGCTAGGAGTTAGTTTTTGAATAGGAATTTTGTATTATTTTACCCTACCTTAGTAGAGTGAGAGAAATTGAATTTTCAACTTTGATGCGCCCTGTAACAAAAAATCCCTACTAACTAAACAAGGCCCATTTGCATATAGCCAAATATTACTTCCATATTTTTGAGGCTTTGGACATATGGCCAGAGCGAGTATAATGGGTACTGCACAAAATACCATCAACACAACCGTCGGCTAGTGCTTGTGGTCGTAGACTCTTTAGAAGTCGGGTCTCTACATGAAGGCATGGCATTGGATTGAAGGAACCGGAAACTGAAACAGAAGGCAGCTAAATCGATCTAGGGAAAGAGAGCATGAAAACCCTAGTGATAATGCTCAAGTAGGAGCTCTGTGGGAGAGCGAATCTCCATGGAAATAGCAATTCCACTCATTACAACTCAAATATAAGGCATGATGTGGGAGGTTGAGCAAATTTTTCATGCCATGTTTCCTCGAAAGTGTTTACACCATGTTTAGCGGTGCTTCATGAGATTTTGGGTACACGATGTATGTTCCACCCCTAGATGGTTTGAGATGGATTGTAGCATGAGAGATGGTCAATGATGGATATGCACAATTGAGATAGATTTCCCAATGGGTTCTTGACGTGGATATGGTGTAGGATTTCTTGGAGTTCTAGGGTTAGGGTTTAACACTTGTAGATTGGATTATGTTTTTGTGATAAACCCTAGGGTGGATTGGTGACATACCATAGCCTTATTGTTAAGATATTGTAATTTCTAAGAATATTATATTTGTACTTTATTATTTCGGAGATGTTTCATTCCTCCGTGGAGACCCTATTGTATATCCATAGATGTTTATTCCTCCGAGAGAATGTGGTAACTAGGTTTATTAGATCTTCCATGTGGGGTCGGCCCTAAGTTTACTGTTTAGGGGTTATTCGACTCTGTTAGGAGAGGTCAGCCTAGTTAGGGTGAAAAGTCAGTTAGAAGATGAGTATAAGTAGAGGAGGTGTGTTCCTCACTTATCACTCATTCACTCACTTGTGTATTGCGCATAGGAGAGAGAGATATCTGCATAGGAGGAGAAGGAGCTCTTGTTTGGAGACTACATCTTTGTATTGGTTGATTATCTATATTGAGGAAAGTTTTGCTGGGTTTTCTACCCCATGAGGGTTTCCTAGGGTAAATCTTTGTTTATCTTGTGATTGTGTTTCTTTCAATGATCTTGCTTGTGAAATTAGGCTAAACTTAACATGGTATCAGAGCTAGCATGAATAGGAAATCTTTCACAAGGTGAAAATACCTCTCTCTCCTCCTCCGATGAAAATTAGGGTTTCTGCAAAAGTTGGAATTTTTGGATTCTGAGAGCATGGCTGGATGCTCCTCCTAAAAATCAAAATTTTGAGCCCTAGATCGAACTTTTTGAGTGGGTAGAACGCCGGGCTTTGTCAAACCCTAGTTTGATTTATGGACCAGAAAACTAGTAAACCAGAAAAATTGCGCACCTGTGCACCAGTAAACCAAAAAAAGTGCAAACCAGAAAACGAGAAATTCTGTTGCGGATCCAAAAGTTGCTGATCAGATTTGAAGGGTGAAAAGTTGAAGTTTCCAGAAGCAGAGTACACCAGTCATCTCAATTCAATTAAGCACACCTCCTGGTAAGTTCTATTCTATCTTTTGAGAAACTTCAATCTTCGTGACCTCCTGGATAAGATGGCTCCAAGCACTAAGCTTGAAGACAAGCTAGAGGGTATAGAGAATTTCCAGGCATGGAAATATAGGATTGGTCTCATTCTTGAAGAGAATGATCTTGCCCAATATATCAAATATGAGGTTGCAGAACCTACGGAAGATGAAGCCAAAGAGAAGTATAAGAAGGACTTGATTAGGGCAAAGAGAATCATTGCTGATTCTATCAAGGCCCACTTGATTCCCCAAGTGGCATCCAAGAAGACCCCAAAGGAAATGTATGATGCCCTAGGCAGAATGTATGAAGGAAGGAACATCAACAGGAAGATGAATTTGAGAACTCAATTGAAGAGTACCAAAATGAATAAAGGAGAATCTATTCAAGATTACTTCACAAGGGTCTCCCAATTCAAGGAACAACTAGAAGCCATTGGAGACACTCTTGATGAAGATGAACTAGTCATGACTGCTCTCAATGGTCTCACTAGACCTTGGGATTCTTTTATCCAAACCATGTGTGCAAGGAAAGAAAGTATGAAGTTTGATGTGGTATGGGAGGATTGCATTCAAGAAGAAGCTAGGGTAGCCAATAGAGAAGCATTGCTCAAAGAAGATGACCAAGCTTTGGCCACCCACACCAAAAGAATAAGGAGTCATTTAAACCCCAAGAAGAATGACGAAAAGGAGTCTAAAACTCCTCATAGATTTAAAAGGAGAGGAGGAGTAAGTTAAGAAAGAAACCTCTCCTCAGTTCAATGTTACAGTTGTCACAAACTAGGACACATTGCCAGAAATTGTCCTTCAAAGAAGAAGAAGAAGAATCTTCACAAAATTCATCAAGCACATTTGGCAGAAGATGATAGTGAAGAAGAATAAGAGGAAAGGCCTCAAAAGAAAAGAACTAAAATAGAAGAAGAAGGTGCAGAAGGACATGTTCTATTCTTTGCACTCTCTGGGTCTGTAACACCTGGAAAAGACACATGGCTCATTGATAGTGGTGCTTCAAAGCACATGACAAGACAAAAGAAGACTCTTTCAAGACTTGAAGAGAAGACCTCTCCACAGAAGGTATCTTTAGGAGATGACTATCAATATCCCATCAAGGGAATTGGTGAAGCAAGCTACAAGCTTGATTCTAGAACTCCATTGAAGATGAAGGAAATCTTATATGTACCAGGTTTGAAGAAGAACTTACTTTCTATCTCAGCATTAGATAATAAAGGCTATAGGGTTGCATTCATAGATGGACAAGTACTCATGTGGCCCAAAGGGAAAGCAATTGAGGATGCAATTGTCATTGGTGAAGAGGAAGGAGGGCTATACAAATTCAAGGTTCATCTAGAAGCTGCCCTTGTTCATGAAGCCACTAGCCCTAGTGAGCTATGGCATAGGAGGCTTGCTCACATTAACTACAAAGAACTACCGCTCATGTGAGCAAGATAGTTATAGGACTACCATATTTGAAGATTGATCATGCTGGCACATGTAAAGGATGTGCGAAAGGGAAGAATATCAAGAACCCATTTCCAAAGAGTGAAACAAAGACTAAAAGTACTTTGGAATTGATTCACTCAGATGTATGTGGATCAATTCCCTCCACATCCTTGAGTGGGTATGAATATTACCTTACATTTATTGATGACTACTCAAGGAAGACTTGGATATATTTCCTAATGGAAAAAGATGAAGTCTTTGGGAAGTTCATGGAATTTAAAGCCTTGATAGAAAATCATTCAGAAAAGAAGATCAAATACTCAAGACAGATAATGGTGGAGAATATACTTCAAAGGAGTTTGAAGTATTTTGTAAAGAAGCTGGAATGAAGAGGGAACTAACCACTCCCTACAATCCTCAACAAAATGGTGTTGCAGAGAGAAAGAATAGAACCATCATGGAAGCAGTAAAGACATTGATACATGATCAAGACCTACCTATGTATCTATGGGCCGAAGCAACCAAGACAACAGTCTATGTGCATAATAGACTATCTCATAGTTCTCTTGAATTCAAGACCCTAGAAGAAGTGTTCATAGGGAAGAAGCCTGAGGTAAGCCACCTCAAGATATTTGGATGCCTTGTATATATTCACATACCAAAAGAAAAGAGAACTAAGTTGGATCCTTCTGGAAAGAAGAGAATATTTGTTGGATATTGTGAAGCATCCAAAGCATTCAAAATATACATCCCATGATTCCATCATATGGAAATTAGTAGGGATGTAACATTTGATGAAGAGGCAGCTCTTGAGAGATCTAAGAAGTGCTAGTATGAAGAAGTATATGAGGAAGATACACCTCCCAAAATTCCAGAAGCTGTACCCACCCCTGAAAATGTAACACCTGAAGACCATGACATGGTGGAACCACAAGAACCCCCTACCATAAACATATCAAGAAAGAGAAAGCCATCATGGGCAAGAGACATTATACTAGGAGCAGAAAAGTATGGATCTCCTGAAGACTCCACTAGAGTAAGCAAGAAACCAAAGTCATTCTCCAGCTATATGGCTTTGATGTGTGATCTTGTAGACCAAGAACCCACTAGTTATGGAGAGGTATCTCATAAGAAAGAGTGGGTAGAGGAAATGACAGAGGAATACCAATCAATAATGAAGAATGATGTTTGGGATATAGTCCCCAAACCAAAGGATAAGAGTGTGGTATCCTCCAAATGGATATACCAGATAAAGCATGCTGCAGATGGTAGCATTGAAAAGTATAAAGCAAGGTTTGTGGCCAGAGGATTCTCTCAGAAAGAGGGAATTGACTATGAAGAGACATTTGCACTAGTTGCAAGGTATAATTCCATTAGAACCATCATGGCACTTGCATCCATGATGAAGTGGGAATTACACCAGATGGATGTGAAGACATCTTTCCTAAATGGTTTGATTGAGGAGGAAGTGTACATAGAACAACCACAAGGATTTGAAGTTGAAGATAGAAGAACCCACGTATGCAAACTAAAGAAGTCTTTGTATGGGTTGAAAAAAGCTCCTAGAGCTTGGTATGGAAGAATTGAGAGTTTCTTGACAAGCTTGGGCTTTACCAATTGTAATGATGATCCTAATATTTATCTCAAATTTATGGACGATGAACCTGTCATATTGTTGCTATACGTGGATGATCTATTTCTAACTGGAAATAAGAAACAAATTGTCGAGTGTAAGAAGAATCTCTCTACAGAGTTTGAGATGAAAGATCTCGGATTGATGCACTACTTCCTAGGTCTGGAAGTATGGTAAGGCCCAGAAGGGATCTTTCTCAACCAGGGAAGGTATGCAGTGGAAAAATTGAAAAGATTTGATATGTTGGAATGCAAAGCCATGGCCAGTCCCATGGATTCCAACTTGAAGTTGTTAGCTAATGACTCATCAGAGTTAGTGGATGTGACTCTGTACAGACAGATTACTGGGTCACTGATGTATCTGACGAATACCAGGCCATATATATGTTTTGTTGTGAACACCTTGAGTCAGTATCTAGTGGAACCTAGATGTGTTCACCTAATAGTTGCAAAGCATGTGATGAGGTACCTAAAGGGAACGATAGACTTTGGTTTATGTTATCTTGGAGATCATGATTTCAGATTGTATGGCTACACAGATGCTGATTGGGAAGGAAGTGTATTAGATAGAAAGAGCACATAAGGAGGATGTTCTTGTCTGGGATCTGCCATGATCTCATGGTTTAGCAGGAAGCAGTCTAGTGTGGCTCTCAGCACAATTGAAGCATAATATATTGCTACTTGCACTGCTAGCTGTGAAGCAATATGGCTTCGGAAGTTGTTATCAGTACTATTTGACTTTGAGATGGACCCCACTGTGATCCTGTGTGACAACCAAAGTTGTATCAAGATGACAGAGAATCCAATGTTCCATGATAAGTCAAAGCACATAGAGATATGATATTTTTATATACGGGATATGGTGTAGAAAAGAGCTATCAAGCTCGAATATGTGAGCACTGACGAACAAGTTGCTGATATATTGACCAAACCTCTGTCTCGAGTAAAGTTTGAATATTTTCGACACAAGCTTGGTGTAGTTTAGAAGGACCCTCCTCGAAAGGGGGAGTGATATGGTCACTAATGATGAGATTGCCTGCATCGACGGCAAGGTCAATGATGTGGATACCTGTATTGATGATATTGATGATGAGGTCAATGATATTGACGATGAAGTCAATGATACTGATGATGAGTGGTCCATAGAATTGGTCTAAGTTGATGAGTGGATTGTATCATCCCTGGACACATGTACTAAAGAGATCCGTAGACTATCTCCAAGAAAGATGCTGGTAAATCATAGATCTCATCTAGGTCACATCCAATATGAAAAAGGACTGGCTCTGTGGTGGTAAATCCTAGATCTGATCTAGGTCACATCCAGTATGAAAAAGGAATGGATCTATGTTGGTAAATCCTAGATCTGATCTAGGTCACATACAGTGTGAAAAAGGACTGGCTCTATGGTGGTAAATCCTAGATCTGATCTAGGACACATCTAGTATGAAAAAGGACTGGCTCTGTGGTGGTAAATCCTAGATCTGATCTAGGTCACATCCAGTATGAAAAAGGAATGGCTCTATGGTGATAAATCCTAGATTTAATCTAGGTCACATCCAGTATGAAAACAGACTGGCACTGTGGTCGGGATTACATCGTCCCTAGACATGAGAGGTGTCTTAAATTGAGAAGGATTGATCATCCTGTAGGCAGAACAAGATTGTATCATCCTTGGACTTATGTCCTAAAGTGAGCGGGATTGATCATCCTGTAATTGGATCATGTGTATTGCAGATTATGCTACTATGTTGATGCTGTTGATCGAGATGATCAAGATGTTGATGCTGTTGATCGAGATGATCGAGATGTTGATGTTGTTGATCGAGATGATCTAGATGTTGATGCTGTTGATCGAGAGGATCCAGATGTTGATGCTGTTGATCAAGATGATACAGATGTTGATGTTGTTGATCGAGATGATACGGATGTTGATGTTTTTGATCTAGAGGATCCAGATGTTGATGTTGTTAATCGAGAGGATCCATATGTTGATGTTGTTGACCGAGAGGATCCAGATGTTGATCGAGAGATACCGATGACGATGTTACTGTAGCTATTCAAGTGTTGTAGAAGATGAAGACTCAGTACTAAAGATGTTGATGTTCCAGTATTGAATATCTTGAAGATGTTTCAGTAACTAGTTGAGTTACTGATGATGTATGAAGAAAGCTTCCAATGATTTATAGATGTATCATGTATCATGTAGTTGATGACTCCTTGCTCCTGCAGATGTTGTTATAATATCCTTCTTGTTAAGGGGGAGTGTTGAGATATTGTAACTTCTAAGAATATTATATTTGTACTTTATTATTCCGGAGATGTTTCATTCCTCCGTGGAGACCCTATTGTATATCCAGAGATGTTTATTCCTCTGAGAGAATGTGGTAACTAAGGTTATTAGATATCCCATGTGGGGTCAGCCCTAAGTTTACTGTTTAGGGGTTATTAGACTCTCTTAGGATAGGTCGGCCCAGTTAGGGTGAAAAGTCAGTTAGAAGATGAGTATAAGTAGAGGAGGTGTGTTCCCCACTTATCACTCATTCACTCACTAGTCTTGTGTATTGCGCATAGGAGAGAGAGAGGTCTGCATAGGAGGAGAAGGAGCTCTTGTTTGGAGTACATATTTGTATTGGTTGATTATCTATATTGGGGAAAGCTTTGCTGGGTTTTCTACCCCATGAGGGTTTCCCAGGGTAAATCTTTGTTTATCTTGTGATTGTGTTTCTTTCAGTGATCTTGCTTGTGAAATTAGGCTAAACTTAACACTTATCACAAATATTAGTAAAATTATAGTAGTAATAATTAATCACAGTCTTCCTCATCATTAATCACTATTTTCTTGTTGGCATGACTTGTGCGGGAAACAATACAAGGCATAAAGTCTAGACCACTGTACACCATTGATAACTACCAATCCAAGTTAATTGATAGGAGATATCTTGAAAACAATGAAAAATGAAGCATGACAATCCAAGGGCTAATGAAGTTCATCTTAAGAATCAATAAACTTGAAGGAATTTTTTCCTTGCTCTCAAATTTGGTTGAACTTGAACCTCAAGGTTGAGATGCAGCGAACCTTGTCACTTAGGTTGTGATTGAAAGTAGTTTTTAGTTAAGAAGTCACTTTTATTAATCTTGGGGAGTAGTTGATGGAGTCATTAGATCCCTTGTTCTAAACAATCCAAGGTATATATTGCATATAACTGGATCACATAGCTTGAATAAAGGGTTCCATTGACAATTGTATAACAATTCCTTTGCATCCTTTACTTTTTTTGTTGGCATCTATTTAATAGTTTTTGAAGATTTATTTTATCTCATCATAAAAAAGTTGAGAAATGTCACCATTTGTAATCAAATTCAATGTCTCCATCCATTCCTCTCTAGCATCCTTGTGTAGTACTAGCTTGAGGGATTCTGGCTTCAATCTACAATTGGTACACCATGCTTGTCTCCTTTGGCGAGGAAGAAATGAAGTTACTTCAAGTATTTCTTGCAAACAAATTTATATTTTTCATTTAGAGTGGTTATCATGCTATCTAATTCACCGCAATCAACAAACCTTTCCCTATTGTAGTGCCTAGCACAAGAATCATGAGGGATTCTATGTGCAAACAAGGTTTTCTCAATCTTTCCAATAATTTCAATTACTAGAATCTATAAGGTTGTTTATTTCTAGTTCATTTTTTGATAGAATGTCCATGTATTGTATGTCCCTTTTATGGGTGAACATGTCATTTCAGTAGTCCTGCATTGTAAGATTTAATGGTTGAGATAGTGTGTTAACAGTCCCTCCCTCCCTCTAATTTAGAGCTTGTTACTAGAGCAATATCACTAGCTTCTTACTTTATCCAGAGATCTCAGGTCTTCGATATTAAGGGAGATTCTTCCACTTATCTTTCAATGAGGAGTACGTTAATGCCTTCATATATATTGTCATTGGATCCCCTCAATTTGAGTCACTCTCTTGATGACATCCTCATATTCAATATTGATGACTGTATGGCACTTGAAAACACTATAGATTATGTGATGATGATGAGGATTAATGGTTTTTCTTCCTTGCTTGGTTACTCCTCTATGAGAGAAGATCATTTCACTTCGTTGTAACTCATAGGTTTGTATTCTTATAGTTGGTGTCATGTAATTATTCACGTTGTTGAATGCGAGCAACAAAGGAATGCAAATTGTAATTATTCTTCTCACATAACCTCTTTAAAAGGAAATTTCCAACTCCATAAATTACTTTCTTCTGCATTGCTAGTTCATTCAACAAATAGATAGCATTTGAAGGTTGAGGTTGAATTGCAGAGACCCAATCTCCTCTATTGTTGTCACACAAATAAAAAACTATCTTGTGGTGCATAAAAGTTCCCTAAAAACAACCCATTTGGATTTGTGACCTAAAGCTAACAATGAGCATGAAAACTGCAAATATGATTTGTGTTCTTTAGGATCTACATTATATCCTAACCGGTCATATCCAAAAAACATGGACAAGTTTTCAGCCATACATGACAAAATAATTTTCCTCAAAGCTTCAACATGCGTGTTATAAATAAATGGAGACCATCTCCAATTAGTTGGGGTAGTTATAATGAGTTCATGCTTGAGACATAGTTCCATTTTTGTTATAGCATCCTTACATCTCCCTATGGATTTGGAATTGGTGTTATTAGTATTTTCCCGGCACCATTTGTTCCTACTAAATTTGTGTTTGTCCTCCCACTCCTTGTAAACTAAGAAAAAAGTAAAAGGGTCTCCATTTGGATGACACAAATGAATTTTTAAACAATCAGAATTTGATTTTTTTTCCTTTGTTCCAACCCTACAAAATATACTTCCTGCATTTTCCATCAAAGTTGTATGTGCAAGGCCTTCCCTACCCAAATATTGAGAAAATATGTCCAAGATAATATTTCCTAGTCGAGGTTCTACACCTAGCTTTACAAGTTTCCAACTAGATTCGGTTAATTTTAGACCTTCCTGGAAACAAACCTTTGCACCTAACGAGACTAAATTTTTAATAGACACTTTAATTTCCTCTTGGCTTGGGGTTTAAACAATTCCTAGGTGATCTCTTGGGATCTTAGGATATCTATGTGGTGCCATAGAGTTAAATTCTTCTTTTGTGTATTTTTATACCCAATACACAAAGGGTAGATTCTTCAACATATTATAATACCATTCAGATGACTCTTAACCCAGATAATATGTAAGCAATGATAAGATTGAATTTCATAGACAATCTGGGGAAGTAGTGGGAAGAGATTTAACTAAGACTACAACGACCATGAGGAAATTACATAATACATTGGAAAAAGTGGAAAACAAATTAAAGAGGGAGAAGTTAATTAACATAAATAGGGAAATACAAATAAAAGATCTGGAGCAAAAAATTGTTGCATGGAGTAATAATCCAAAGGATGTTCAACCTATTTAAGCTCTAGTTTGAGATAGGCCAAATTAGCCATAATGTAGCTGCTCAATGAGATGACGTAAAATCATGTAGCTTCCAAATTATAAAACGTTGTGAGATCTTGACGAATCTTGGCCAGATTATAATTTTCCCTCTTGGAGATTAGGTGAACATCATTTTGAAGGAAAATATACAAGATAAGGGTTTTTCTTTTTTGAGGCACATTGGTTTGATTTTTGAAGCCAATATTGTTGAATATAAATGCTAGAATTTGCTTGTATGAAATGTGTTATGAAGGAAGATTTTCTATTGTGGGTTGTCTCCCTATTATTATCTTTATACTTATGGCTAGAAATGATAACAATATATCATTCTTGTTGATCTGAGCTTGTTGTAAACTTGTATTCTTTAGTTTATAGGCATGCCCTCATGCATGTTTGGAGGGTCTCCTTTGTTAGGGTACCTCAAGTGATTTTCTGTATTGGGGGACAACAAAGTAAGGATAGTTGTTGCTTGTTTATTCCAGTTGCAATTGTCTCTTAGTCTCATAAAAAAATAGATGTCCAAGTTTATTCCCATACCCTCCCCACATTTCTTCATCCATCGATGTGAGGGGAGTTTTAAGGTCTATATTACAGAGAATTGCATTGTAGGTGGGATTTCTTAGGCTACTAGGGTGAGGGATGTATGCCGTTTAACTAGTTGAGTGGGATATTTGTTTGTATTTTTCCTATTACATTGTCTGTTAGGATGGGTCAATATACACCCGGAAAATGAAGTGAAGAGAAACATCATTGGTTGGTCGAAAATTCTATTGGGACTTAACCTTCACTCTGTGGAATGGTTTTAACTCTTTATCCACTTTGAGCTTGGTTGTTACTAGGTCGAAAGGAAATATTTGGAATTGAGTGGTGACCTATGTTGGATGACTCTGCATTTGGGATACCACTTTTTCATTGTCCCTATTTACATTTGGAATTTTTTGTCATTTTGATGACATCATATCTAAGCATAGACACCTTGGAAAATGTGCACACTATGAATTTCTTGATATGTGCAAGGTTATTGGGTCTATGGTTAGGTGGATTCTCTTCATGAGGCAATTATACACTTGAACATAGAATAACCAATCAAATTGAGGCTCGAATGGTAAGGAACAAGGATTTGGAAGCGAGATTCGAATCCCAATTAGAAGAGGAGAAATTGGATACAAACATTGACATGCATTACGACATAATATTGGATTTGTTTTGTAGCTCACAGTCTATTGTGGATCATAATTGAGGTTCCATAGGTTTCTTCAAGGAAGCACTCATGGAGGACATTATAGCTCAACATGAAATAGGGTAGCATAAGGAAGAACCATAAAACCAAGCAAAACCTAGAAAGCAGGAGATTGGTGAAGACGAAATGAAGGAATCCCATAATGGGCATGAATTCTGTTAATTCAAGACCAAGTTTTTCATATGTTTTGTCATGCCATATTCTTGTATGGAAAATTCATCAGAATATAAAGTTGTTAAGAATATAGATTACAAGTAGATAATAGTAAGAATGGCCAGTCTATACGTATAGGCCTGTTGATAGAATTGAAAGTTCCAAATAAGTTTTTGAATCCCTTAAGACATATTATATCTATTTCTTGACCAATGTAACCATATTTTTTTATATATCGATGACAATGCTATATATTCTTGTTAAAAACAATTTATAAACACTGCAAACATAGGTGACATATAATAACTTTTATGTTAGTAGTTTATAAGATGGAATTTCATTAGGATTGGAATTTCAAATTAATTGTACCCATTAAAATTTACCAATTGAAACACATAAGTAGTCACATTTAAAAATTTCCTTATATTTTATGATGGAACAAATTACGTTTAAACTTTAAACTTTAAACTCCAATGTAATGTAATTTCCAGAAATGATCAATACAACATAATGTTAAAATACTTCCTAACGAACATTTTAATTCTCAAAATTTAAATCTAGATCCTACCATAATCAAGTCTATGCCAAACTCAATTTTGTGAAAAACCAATATAAAATATTGTTATCATAAAAGTAAGGAGAAGATTAATATTTTTATTGGAATTTCATACTTCTTAAACTAATTAATTTGTTTATATTTTAATAAAATTGTCATTTAGTTCTATTTTTTGCACTTTCTTTTGTAGTCATATCAGTGCACACATATTATCTGCAATTGTATTATACTTTGCTTTACTTAAATATGAGTTAATATTAGAAATATAATAGAAATGTGCATTGCCGTATGAAATTAATACTAACATCTAATAATGATTTTATTTTTGTATCACAACAATTGAGTGACCCCATACATGATGATCCAAATTATGTTCAGCCTGCTTCAGATATAGGAGTAGAAGAAGAATATGACAATGATGATGATGGTGAAGATGATGATGGTTACGATGGCGATGATGATGAAGATTATGATGGTCACGATGGTGATGAGGTTGAACAACATGGCAAGTTTCATGATAATGACAAGGATCATGACGATGATCTTGATGATGATGTTGGTGCTGCTAGCTAGATATTACTGTTATGCATGAGCATGCTACATTTTGTATTATATTTACATGTATTGTTGTTGATATATAACTATGATATCTTTGTCATTTTGACTTTTATATTTATATATGGAGATCAGATTGGTATTTAAATCATATATATTTGACTTATTTTTACTTTACTATAATGATATCCATGAAAGGTTTTGATATGATGATCATACATTTGAATTTTAGTTGAATTGAGTAAGGATGGTGATGGTGATATCAGTATTGTCTTGTTACTTTATATATATTAGAAATCGTCAATGTTCTTTTGATGGAGAATTACTATATATGATGATATTACTACTTTTGGATGGATGTTGTGAATTTCCCTTAAACTCCCTCACAAATATTATGCTATAAATTTGAATTCTTAATGATATTTGAGAACTTTGGTATATTTCAATATTTAACTGAAATTAATAAAATGGACACAATATCAATAAAAATTGTTATATTTCACTATTAATAATTGAAATTAATATTCTTAATCAACAGTGGATGCAAAAAAAAAGTAAAATGGATGAATGATTAGATGCAACACTAGATGTAGAACATGAAGAAAAAGTGGACATCACACAAGACGTAAAACTATATGTAAAAAGGGACTCAACACTATACACAAACACAAGACGCAAAAGTAAATGTAAAAAGGGACTCAACACTAGACACAAATCTAGGCACAAAACAAGGCACCAAACTATACGCAGCGCTAGGCCCAAAACCAGACGTAACATATGACACAATAATAGACGCACAAGTGGATTCCTAACTGGATGTAAAATTGGGCACACAATTGGGCACAAAAATGGATGCAACAATGGGCGTAAAACAAGAAACAACACTGGGCGTAAAACCAGGCGCAACAAGGGGAGAAAAATTGGATGCAAAACTAGGCGCATCCTTGGACACAAAAAAAGACGTGAAACATGATGCAAAATTGGATGGAAGATGGGATGCGACATTAGATTTAAAACTGGATGCAACATTAGAGGAAAACGTGGGTGCAAAACTAGGCCCAACACTAGACGCAACACTTGGAGCAAACCTGGACACAAAAAAAGACATCAAACGAGATGCAACACTAGGTGCTAACCTAGATGCAAAAAATATGTAAAACATGATTCAACATTGGGTGTAAACCTGGACACAAAAAGATGTAAAAGGAAACAAAAAATTTGATGCAAAATGGTGTGCAACACTAGAAGTAAAACTAGATGCAAAATTAGACACAAAACTAGACGCAATACTGGGTGTTGGATGCAAATATGGACTTTACACTAGATGCAAAATTGGACACATAATTGGATGTGTAATACCCCCATTTTGACCCTTAGAAATATTGAATTAATATGTAAATATTGTAAATATGTGATCTATGATTCCTAGCATGGAGCTCAAGGCTAAGGCCCTGCTAGTGAATGCTCGGCTTATGAAGGAAAGTATTTTATACATTATGGGGATGTGCCAGTCGGCCATGGAAAAATGTAACACCATGTAAATATTTATAATATAAATAAAAATTCTAAGAACTAGCTATGGAAGAAACTAAAAAGAGGGGGCTATGTGTATCCACTAGGGAGAGGTGAGGGGTGTGGGATCCAATCCTCTGTTTCCAAGTGTCATCTGGAGAAGCCTTGTGCCATAAATGGTAAGCAACTACCTAAGTGGAGCTCCATGCTAATAATTATTTCCGTTGTAAGAAGGGAACTGAGAAATCGGTTCATGAATTTAATGGAGCATAGGCACAACCCATAAATTCGTATGGCTAAGTATGGGCTCAGTTTTTGGGACCCATAATTCAATATTCCTCATGGGAATTCATTTGCTTTCATCCCCATTCCATTGTTTGGAAACTGGAGAGCAATTCTCAGCATGGAATGAATTCAAAGCAAGAGAAATAACATAAATCACAACTTGAGAAAGAGCTATATTTTGGACTGTAAAAAATGCCCATAAAACCGTGTTAGTCATGTAATTAAGTGGGGGATCCATAGACCTGAACCCTGGGGCAAAATTTAGAGCGTCAAACGCCCAAAAATCTATGGGAGAACCTAGATTTGGAAGCCTGAAAATTTAATTTCGTGGCTAAAATTTTGTGTGGCTAGAAATCATAAAATCCAAGAGACCATTGAAGTCTAAGAGAGATGAGAGGTTGGAATGACTTGATAAAACTAGTGAAGGAAAGATATATGTGAAAGTATATCAGCTTGGACCTTTCTATGCCCACCATGAATAGCACTGGAAGGAAGGGGTGCCTCAGGGACTATGTAGCAGAGAAGGGGACCTTCCTTGTGTTGGGTGTGGTAGGTATTGTGGGTGCCAAGGCTAGCTGAGACCAATTGAGATGCCTATAGCTCTGTGGATGAGCTCACTCGCTTATCATTCCCATTCATTTCTTCTATGTATTCTTAATAACCCCAGCTATGTGATGGCTTAGAATGATATTGTGTTCTTATGGTTGTGAGTGAGCCTGTGTAGTTCCTCCTTATTGGATACATATCCCAGCTCAAGGGTGGCCTCTCAAAAGAGAGATAAAAGTGATAGACATAGTGCCTATGGCTGGGTGGAACGTTGCTCTCCATAGACAGTTTCTTATATGACTTCAATTAAATGATAAGTGTATATTGTTAATTTATTTATGTGTTAAATATGTTTGATTTTTATTGTTATTCCTATGATGAAAATGTTGGTATATGCATGGAATGGATTTATCTTCCACTGTGTATTTTTATTATGCATATGCATGCACATTTAAATGTTTATGAATTTCATAATATGGCCATGGGGGAGAAATTTAGAAACCTCTATAATTCGTCCATGTCCCCATCATCGGTTGAATTGATGGGTGGGGTCTTGACAGGATGCAAAATGGGGTGCAAAATTGGGAGAAAAACTCAATGTAAAGCTAAATACAAAATCAGACGCAACATTGGCTGCAAAACTAGGCACCAAACTGGGTACAAACAAGGATATAACAAAGGATGCAAAAAATGATGCAATACTAGATAAAGGATGCAATACTAGATGTAAAATTGGGTGCAAAGAAAAGAGTTAACAAGGAAGCAAAAAATGGGTGCAAAATTGGACACAAAAATTGACGTAAAAATTGATGCAAAAAAGGATGCAAAATTCGACGTTTTACGAAAATTTACAACAATGCCAGGTTTAGCACCGGATTGTTCACCACAATTGGAAAAAAATTACACTAAAATCTAGTGCAAATTCTAGTTTTTGTTGTAGTGAGCATGCAAGATTATGCTAGTTGTTTCCTCAGAAACACACACACACGGAATTGATCCAAATCCAATGTTTATGGGAAATAAGAAATAAGTTAACCAATGTTGGCAATCAAATCATTAGAATAGGAATTGGATATTTTGGTTATCAAAAGAACATTGGCCCACCCTGCCCAGTAAATTCATCTCAAAAACATTGTGGGAGAAGATGCAAAAAATAATAATTTTGATCAAAGCATGAAAGGACAAGATTCAATGGGGAAACAAAGGAGGAGGCGTTTTCTCCTTAAAATAATCCTACTTCATTTTGATAGCTTCCACCCACAACAATAGGGAAACATCCTAGGTTCATATATGGAGGTAGAATTTATGGCCCAAGATCTCGACCTTCATATGGTTGGTGGATAGATCAAAGACCCTCACTTGGGACAAAATTATAAGAAGATGCTTTTAAGGTCCATCTCATTGCTATCTTTTCCAGAAAGCGAAGGAGACGTAGGAACACCTTATCAACCAATGCCATTTTGTTGCTTCTTTATGGGATGAAGGATCCAAACCATTTCAATAAACATATAGGAATGGGTACAACAACTGTGCCCCCATTGAGAACTAGATACTGTTTTCCTTTCAAAAACCCATTATGTATCATTTTTGGTAGTTATTCCCTGGTTTCCTTCTCTAAGAAATGTGGAAGGAGAACAATCAAAGAATATTTAAATATGTCTCTCTGACTAGTGAAAAAAATTGGAATAGAATTAAAAATGATGTCCTTGAAACTATTTAGTTGGCCCAATGATCTCTAGAATATTGGAAGTATAATGAGAAGGAGTTCCCAATAGTGCATGCGTTGATATTGGAATCGATGAGCTCTTTCACTAATCCTTCCAAAAGGGTAGTTCCCATCTCTAGTCCAAATACCAAGACCCCCCTCAACAAAGCTTCATAAAGATAAATTTCGATGACACCAAGGCAATCTAGGTCCAATTGGGTTTGGAGGTACCTTTAGAATTGAGATTGGTTAGAATTTATGGGTTTATCCCAGTTCATTGGGTCGGGAAAGAAACAACACAATGGAGCTACATGCTCTATGTTGGGGCATCTAGATTTCCATTAGACAAAACTACTCAAAATTATTGGTAGAAGGTGATCCTCAGCTAATAATTAGAATGCTTTGAGAGTGTAGATTTCCACAATCAAACATATTGTCTTCTATTTTCTGGATGTAACTATATTATAATTTAGTGTCCCCTACATTTCAAGTGGATATTCCACCCATCATCGGGGGACTATACAAATTTTATTGGAAGGTATAAAAGAGTTCCAAAGAGGTGGAATATATAGGAGATGAGGATGGTTACCATTGAGAAGTAGTTAGGAAGTAAAGCTTAAATAAATAAAATTAATTACTGGGGGGTGGGGGGATTAAGGGAAATTAGAAAATAAATGATGGGAAATAATAATAAAATTAATAATGAGAAAAATTGATATAAGAAAAGAATAGATAAGGGTTTACATAAAAAAGTTTAGAGGGATAGTAATAAAATAAAGGATAAGAAATACGAAAGAAACAAAGGGAAAGGAGTTTTTTTTTCTAAGCTAGATTTTTGTATTACATGTTAAACATATTTACATAGATAACAGTCATCTTGGGTTGGGGCTTCCAAAAATGGAAACCAACCCCTTCCCAAACCAAGTTCAAAGATATTTGTTTAGTAGATGGATAGAAATCACGACTACGCTAAAAAACTAGAAAAATTGACAATAAACAACCTATTGTATATCTAACTGCATGTGAACCTAAGATTTCTGAAAAAACATAGAACTAGGTTTTTCCACTCTTCCTGGAATGGTTGCATCTGGTCTGCTACATTTTTTTTCCATATTGTTGATCTAGAGGAATGATGATTGAGGGAGATGGTGCAATCGAGGACCTTAGTTGATACATCTCTACCGTGGCTCGCTGCAGCTTGGCCATCTACTCCATTTGGAACTACATGTCATTCATTGCACTTCTCATTTCGAAGATATGCAGATATCATTCTTGGTATGCATATATCATGTTTTACCGTGACATGCAAACCTTCCCTTCCCATTTGAATCCTAATGAGAGAAGAAATTTGAAGCTTGCAACACACACACACACACACACACACTCACACAACCCAAAGCAGATAGCTCGACTGGTCAACTTGCTGGAAGTCTCTCGAAGCAGACATGGAAGGGCGTGGGATCCATTCCCATTGATTCTACTTATATCAACAGCCACTCTTGTAGTTGGTGGTTAATCCACATGCCATCTAGTCACCCTAGGGAAGCATGCAAGATTTTGCTAGTTGTTTCCTTGGAAACACACACACACACACACACAAAACAAGGACAAGAGTCAATGGGGATACAAAGGAGGAGGCAATTTATCCTTAAAATAATCCTACTTCATTTTGATATCCTTGACCCACAAAAATAGGGAAAAATCCTAGGTTCGGATATGGAGTTAGCATTTATGGCCCAATAGCCCGACCTTCCTATGGTTGATGGATAGAGCAAATACCTTCACTTGGGACAAAATTATAAGAAGAGGATTTCAAGGTCCATCCCAATGCTATATTTTCTAGAAAGCATAGGAAGCGTAGGAACACCTTCTTAACCAATGCCATTGTGTTGCTTCTTTATGGGATGAAGGATACAAACCATTGCAATGAACATATAGGAATAGGGACAACACATGAGCCACCATTGAGCACTAGAGAATGTTTTGCTTTGAAAACCCCATTATGTATTAGGTTTGGAAGTTATTCCCAAGTTTCCTTCTATAGGAAAAATAAAAGGAGAACAATAAAACAATCTTTAAATATGACTCTCAAACCAATGAACAAATTTGGAACATAATTAAAAATGATGTCCTTGAAACTATCAAGTTGGCCCAATGATCTCTAGAATATTGGAATGTTGACACGATGACTGTCGACAGGGGTTCACTTTGCACTGTCGTCAACAAACCCTCAACATAACTCCCTTACGCACTGGACTAGAAAGGTTTTACCCTTTCCAGAAACATTCGCAAGGTGAGTGAAGTCTCACCCGAGATTAATAAGGGGGATGTAGGAACCAAGTTTGCTTAGTGGAGAGAGGACATGCATCAAACCGCACTTTACAACTACAAAAACCATAGATTATGTCTTCACATCATACTAACAGTTCATACATCTATTCATTCTCTTCGCATATCCAATGTATAAACAACATTCGCATCAACATGGTTTAATCAATCATTCGCCTTAACAATAATTACCAAACCACAAAGCATTTCGCAAACGCCGCATTCATCAATTAATAGAAACAGAGACAAAAGATATAGCCATAATCGAACATCTTCATGCATTCATCAAAACCTACAGAATAACCTTTGCAAAAATAGTCAAAACATCTTATCGTGGATACAAAGCAGTTCAGAACATATCATTCTCCGATTTCACTATGATCTAAGATTTTTCTATGATCTATGATGCCCTTAGGCTTACAATCATATTCCTATTTATATGATCCTAAATGGTTACAAAACGATCCACATGACCCATTTCTAACAAACTAAACCACTTTCTCATTTTCATCGGCTTTTTGTTCTCCGTAAATGGACCTTTCTTTCGTGGATGGTCCTTCTTCGCATTGTCGGCTTCCGCACTTTATGCGGACTAAGCCCGTTCCAACAGGCCCCCAACACAAACTTGTGGCTCTCCCTTGAGCCACTTTAGCTAGACACCGTTGGTGCGTTCTCCTTCTGCTTGAAGTCATCGTATGCAGTTTTGATCTAATCGACCACTTCCTTCACTGATTCTCTAAGTTGTGCACATTCTCCCACCCACTGCTCTATTGGGTGTTCTCAACCTTTCTATTGCGCCTCCTCCAATTGCTCCTTAAAAATTTTCATTGACTCTATTACCTATACTGCAAGAACTTCTGCTTTCGTTTGGAGCTCGTCCAAATGTGTGGCCCTTCATTGTTGTCTTTTACAGGCCTTCATTACGCATTGTTGCATGATTTTTAGTTATGATGCCTTTGTCATTTGTATCATTTAGGGAATCACTTTGATCGATCCCTTAAAGGACTCTAACTATTCTTTCGATTCATCGAGTTGTCCCTTCAGCTTGGTTAGCCGGTCATCATCGACTTTATTGCCCCAAAAATATGTGACACCCTCTACGACTGTATGGGCTTCCTGTTCCATCTCCTGGATCTTTGTCATTGCTTCCTCGATCGCCATCTAACGAATCTGAATTTGTTATAGTGTTGTGCTGGGTATCACTTTAGCCTAGAGCTCTACAATTTCCTTCCTTAGCTCAGTGAGAGCCACTCCTAACATAACAACTTTCGCTTCTGGGGGTACCTCTTGATCTAGATCCGCTTTTTCACATGCCTTCACAAGTGCTCTTTCTATTTTGTCTCGTTTCTTTATAGCCTTCTCTTTCTCAGCTAGTGCCGCAGAGTGCTCGTCTTGGAGACGTTGTGCCTCCATTTATCTGGTGTGTAGTTGCTTCTTGTACTCGACCATCTTGTTGTGTATTGCATCCTTGCGGTCACAGATATCTTTGCTTGTTGCGGCTTGAATTCAGTGCAATGTCAACATTGGGAGTAAATTGAAATTTACCATAGCTAAATCAGACTTCCTTACTTCGAATTCCATGACCTTGTCAACTGTTTTCATGGCATGTGATTCTATTTGTACTATCTGTGGTTGTGTGCCGACTTCTACCTTGACTCTCGATGTTGACAGATTTTGCAGAATATCCTTGTGCATACGCTTGAGTTTATTATTGCATATTCTAGTGTGCATAGTAGTTGTCCTATCTACTGGAATTGTTCAACTGATTGTTGTGTAACCTGCTCACGGTTATCTACCACCACTTATGTGATGCTCTCTAGAAGTCTGTTAACCTGCTTTGCAGTGAGACCTTCCTGTGTGCTCCTGCCATCGCGGTCCATCATGTTCTTTGTCCTCATCTCGTCATATTGCGCCTCCAGCTCTGAATCTTTCGGAGTGACTGACAAAGCATCGTTATGAGTAGACCCCTGTGAGTGTTCATCCGTAGGATCATCTCTGCATGCACCCTGTTGTTTCCTACCTGAATTCCTATCCTCTTCTGACTGATTTTTCTGGGGTCATCCGCATGATTGGTAAGTCCTTGTCTTCAGCTAGGACTTTCCATTCTGCTGGCCATGCTGTTATGATGGAGTCCAAATCTACGGTAATATTTTTTTCTTTTTTCGCGTTATTCGATTAGCGGTGCTACCAGCTCCGTTGTGTTGCTGCATCGCACTCTAGTTTTTTTCGTGCTTTTTGTAGTTGTCACCAATCCCTTCCAACTTGTTTGGTTTTTTGTCATGTACTTCCTGAAATCATCCATTATTGGTTCTATATTTCTTGCATCTAGTGTTCTTTCAGCATTCACCCATTCCTTGTACTATGGATTCAACCGGTAGGGTCACTACTTGAATGGGTTGGCATCGGGTTTCAGGCGAATTTTTGTTTCACCTAAGTCCCCAGAAATTCCTTTCATCTCCGAGAATTTCGTTGGGAACAAATCTTGAAACTCATGCAAGAGATCAGTCATCTTCGTGATAGTTGAGTCATCCCAATAATCTCCAATACTTGCGAACTTCGGATTCTCCTCCGACCCAATGTTCACCTTCTTAATTTTCAACAATTGCTTAAACTTGTCGAAAGGTATTTCTGGTGCCTTGAAACTGCGAATTCCTTTTGATTCTGGTACATACGTAGCCCTCGAATCATCCTCATCATTTGTCTCTCCTATGATATTGTAGCATTCCATTAACATTTCTAGTGTCGCAGTCCACTGAAGCCCCAATGGTTGTTCTGTCAAAACTGCTTCAAATACCTTCTCCAAAATCACTTGTAATGCACTATAGATGAAGGGTTTTTCGTTGAAGAAGCTAAACGTTTGGCTAAAGCCAACTATTAGCTATTCCCAAGAGATTGTTCCGCGTCGCAGTTCTGCTGTGACATACCAACTCCTCAGTACTTTATCTAGTGCATGAATAAACGCATGGACCCACTCCTGTTTCGTTCGTAGTCCCCATTTTCTTTTGCATTCATCCAAATGCGCGTTCAGGTCACCTTTTCCATCAAACTTCCTTCCGTTATATCCTTCCGCATCACAGAACATTACCATCATTAGGTGGCAACATAGTGGCCAGGTAATTATGGTGGACTTGTGCGCTGCCCACCATCTTGCTGGTGTAGCCTTTAGGGATTCCTCTAAGGCCAAGAGCTGTTGTGGTTTTGCCACTTTTTCTTCAAATTTAGTGAGGAATGTAGCCAAATTGAGAAATCCCTTGTATGTTGGTAGCTCACACTTGTCGGTGGATACCCTTCACAACAACTGAGTGATCCTTGCGCACCTCCTAAATGACACTTCATGCAGCTGGTTCTGCCAATTTTCAAGTGCTTCGTCTGAATATGATGATGCTGAACTACTAGTGCACCACCATAATTCTCCATCCGTAGTAGGGTTGATATAATCTTCAAAATTTTTGTATACATTATCCCATCCCTCAGTGAACTCATCCCTCAACAATTCTACATACCTTTTCCCTTCTGTAGGGTCAAGAGGTGCGACAACCCTTATCTCCTAGTTCTAGAATGCCATAATTATTTTCTTGAAGTTGATAATAGCTAGATTATCCATCGCCCAGTCTATCCCTAGCAGCGCTGGGTAGGGGCTCGTATTTTACACAATTTCAATCACATCAAAATCTGCATAATTCTTGAGGCCCTCAATCTCAACAAGGACCCGACATAGTTGACCGAGCGGGGTGACCTTACTTTGGTTGGCTAGGCACAGTTGCACTGGGGACCAAACCAACTGCGGTTTACCCATCATTTCCCATGTATTTTTAGTGATGATGTTCATGCCCGAACCCAAGTCCAAGATAATGGAGTCAACATTGAACACTACAATTTGCACAGACATCAACATCTCTCATCCTGTTTTTCTCTAATGTATGCGATTGACCGTCTGATCCTTCTGTGCACCCTCCCGTCGATGCAACAGGTTGGATATCTTCATCAATGCATCCTGATCTTTTTCCAGCTCCAGGAAACTCTCCAAAAAGGCTCGTAAGGTGTTTTCTTTCCTCTGCGAATTCATTGTGTCAAATAGCGGTGGCATGTCGTATGTAACTACTTCCTGCTGAGGAGGTGGTTTCCTTAACGGATTTAGTGCTTCCTGTGTTTTCATAAAAAATATCCATTTCTTACTTTGTATCAAATGTGACTTGCTTCCTTATTGTCGATCGGACGCTAGCCTATGACCTGTTAGCCCTTGTCACATCTCCTCCTTGAGTCACGATTCTGATAGTCGCGTTTTGACTCCTAACTTCTGTCGAGATCTTCTGTACCAATGGCGGATTTTGATTTTGTGGAGGTGGGGGAAGGTTCTTATTCTTCCACTTCACGATGAGCTGATAAAAATCTTCGACTCGATGGTCCACAACGCTGCAATAAGTGCACTGTGGTGCTGGATTCAGGTAATCCCTCTGATAATGCCCCTGATTCCCACAATTGTAACATATGATGGGTCCTCAAACTCTTCCAGCAGCTCCTCCTCGGCTGGCACCAGTACCTTGGTCACCACGGAACCCCCCTCTAAATCCTCCTCACAGTGGCCCATATGGAGGGTATTGCGGTTGAGCATACTACGGATGCATATATTGCAATTGACTGTATTGCGGTTGTTGAATTGTGGTTGAGGATATGTTGGTTGTACATACTACGGTTGCAGAATGTATTGAAGCTGCGGTTGACTATATTGTTGTTGTTGCTGTATCGGTGGCTTCTCTTCTCCCTTCATGAAGTATGTCTTTGCAGTCCTCTCTTGGATTAGGTCATATGCTTTGCAGTCTTTCTCGTTGTGACCAATCGATCGACAGAACTTGCAATACAAGTTTGCTGGTTTTGACACCATCTTCTTCATGTACACACATTTTTCTGGTCGATGCCCTCTCGATTGACAGATGCAACACCAAGGAAACCCTCCCTGGCTAAGGGGATTTGGTGCACCCGATTGTAAATATTCTCGAAACTCTGGGAACTGATCCTTGTGGTATCCTTCCATCCTACATCTAGTGCACCAGACATCTTCACGATCCTCTTTCCCTTTCTTCATGTTTTGTAGCTGGATTGTCAAGTTTTCTAGCTGTGCTTGTATTTGATTCATGTCTTGTAGCTGGATCTGAATTCATCAATTATCCCTGCTTTGATCTCTGGCAATGTTTTCCCTGGAGTTCCCATCGATACCTTAGTAAACTTCATATACCAATCTATCACACAACCCGTGAGGGTCACTGCTATTTGTCCCTTCTTTATATCTTCATCCTGGACCTGCTTCATGGTCCATACCGCTTCACACAAAAAGCAGTATTTTTCAGGATCCTCACTCCCATTACCTTGGAATGTCGCATATTCGCTTCCTCACCCTCCATTCTTGTACTTCTACTATTATTGTTTACTGATGCGCTACTCTTACTACTATTTTGGCACGTAGGATAGCTCTGCGAATAGCTTGTGTTTATTTTATCAAATTCTGAGTAGTGCGCGGAGTTGAAGGTACGTTGTAGCTTAGGGTCCGTCCTTCTTCAGCTTCTGGGGTAGCCTGTTCACTTTCTTCGTCACAATAAGGTCTCTTCCTCCCTTGTGGTCCTGTTTCACAGTCTTTGGTCTCGCCCTCTCAGGAGACTCTCTCTCAGTCCTCTTCTTCTCAAGATGCCGAAATATCACCCCACTCCTCAAGGTACTACACTATTAGTCAGCTTTCCTTAAAAAATCATCGTCGCTCATGTCCATCTACCTTGCATCTTTCTACCGGACCCACATCGATGTGGTACCCACAACTTCTGCACACCTGATCCTCTACTCATTAGAGTTCATCGTTAATATTCCCTTTTCGCAAACGAGCATATTAATCCACAGTTTCAATGACAACAGGAATCTCCCCCTGGGTCCTTTGAAAAAATTTATTTCTATGTCACTGTATGATTTGATCGTGTTCACAGCGAACTCAGTGATGTATCCTTCTAAGATACTATCTACCTAGAATTCAACAACTTGTGATACCTTATTGTTGACTTGTTTTAGCTGTCGAATCAACTCTAGATTCCAATGGACCGGATTAGTCTTTTGGTAATGGTTCTTCTGAAACGTTAGCTGCGCTAATCACTCGTGCAAAAGTACTGGGAATTCGCAAAAGAATATCTCGTGGATATTCGAACAAATGTACTTCTACAACCAATTGCTTACTGTTTGTTCATGGTTTTTCTTTTATCCTTCTACGAATTCTTCTGCTCTCTTGTCAAACCAGTCTTGGATCTCCGGTTTCGTCGGGTGCCACAACATATCCTCTTCTTTTCCTCTTCAGGGTCCCAGAAATGAAACCATTTGTTGACATAGTGACTATCGAGAAGGGTTCTCTTATCACTGTCGTCAACAAACCATCAACATAAATCCCTTACACACCAGCCCAGAAAGGTTTTACCCTTTCCAGCAACACTCGCAGAGTGAGTGAAGTCTCACATGAGATGAATAAGGGGGCTGCAGGAACCAAGTTTCCACAGTGGAGAGAGGGCATGCATCAAAACGCACTTTACAACTACATAAACCATATATTATGTCTTCGCATCATAGTGACAGTTCATACATCTATTCGTTCTCTTCGCATATCCAATGTATAAACAACATTCGCATCAACATGGTTTAATCAATCATTCACATTAACAATAATTACCAAACCACAAAGCATTTTTCAAAAACTGCATTCATCAATTAATAGAAATAGAGACAAAAGATATAGCCATAATCGAAAATATTCATGCATTCATCAAAACCTGCGGAATAACCTTTGCAGAAATAGTCAAAACATCTTATCGTGGATACAAAGCAATTTAGAACATATCATTCTCTGATTTCACTATGATCTATGATGCCCTTAGGATTACAATCATATTCCTATTTATATGATACTAAATGGTTACAAAACGGTCCACAGACCCATTTCTAACAAACTAAACCACTTATGCACTTTCGTCAGCTCCTTGTTCTTTGGAAATGGACCTTTCTTCCGTGGATGGTCCTTATTTGCACTGTCGGTTTCCACACTTTATGCGAACTAATCCCGTGCCAACATGGAAGTATAATGAGAAGGAGTTACCGATCATGCATGCCTTGAGATTGGAATCAATGAGCTCTTTCACTAATCCTTCCAAAAAGGTAGTTCCCATCTCTAGTCCAAATACCAAGACCCCCCTAAACAAATCTTCATAAAGCTAAATTTCGAAGACACCTCTATAGGAAATCCAGGTCCAATTGGTTTTGGAGGTACCTTAAAAAATGAGATAGGTTAGAATTATGGTTTTATCTTGGTTCATTGGGTTGGGAAATAAACAACGTAGTAGAGCTACATGCTTTATGTTGGGGCATCCATATTTCCATTAGAAAAAACTACTCAAAATTATTGGTAGAAGGTGACTCTCGGCTAATCGTTAGAATGCTTTGAGAGTGTAGATTTCCATAGTCAGACATATTGTATTCTATTTTCTGGATGTAACTATATTATAGTTTAGTGTCACCAACATCTCAAGTGGACATTCAACCCGTCATCAGGGGACTATAAATAGTTCATTGGAAGGTATAAAAGAGTGCCAGACAGGTGGAATATATAGGATATGAGGATAGTGACCATTGAGAAGTAGTTAGGAAGTAAAGCTTAAATAAATAAAATTAATTATTGAGGTGTGGGGGGATTAAGGGAAATTAATAAATAAATGATGGGAAATAATATTAAAATTAATAATGAGAAAAATGGATATAAAGATAAGAAGATATAAGGGTTTACATAGAAAAGGTCAGAGGGATAGTTATAAAATAAAGAAGAAGAAATACGATAGAAACAAAGGGAAAGGAGTTTTTTTTTAAGCTAGATTTTTGTATTACATGTTAAACATATTTAGATAGATAAGAATCATCTTGGGTTGGGGCTTCCAAAAATGGAAACCATCCCCCTTCCCAAACCAAGTTCAAAAGATAGTTTTTTAGTCGACAGCTAGAAAACATGACTATGCTAAAAAACTAGACAAAGTGACAAAAAAAAACATGTTGTAGATCTAACTTCATGTGATCCTAAAATGACTGAAAAAAATAGAACTAGGTGCTTCTAATCTTCTTGGAATGGTTGCATCTAGTCTACTGCATGTTGTTTCCATGTTGTTGATCTAGAGGAATGTTGATTGAGGGTGATGGCGTGATCGAGGGCTTTTCCCAGTAAATCTATATTATGTATCGATGCAGCATGGTCATCTGCTCCATTTGGAACTGAATGTCATCCATTGCAATTCTCATTTCGAAGACATGTAGATATATAGATATCATTCTTGGTGTGCATATATCATGTTTTACCATGACATGCAAACTTCTCCAGCTCATTCGAAGCCAAATGAGAGAAGAAAGTTGAATCTTGCAACTCACATATACACACACAACCCAAAGAAGATAGCTCAACTAGTCGAATTTTCCCGTTGAGTCTTCTTATAATACTAGCCACTCTTGTGGTTGGTGGTTAATCCACATGCCATTCAGTCACCCTAAGGAAGCATGCAGGATTCTGCTAGTTTTTTCCTCTTAAACACACACACAACATGGAATTGATCCAAATCCAATGTTTATGGGAAATAAAAGATGATTCAACAACCCTATTCTTGGAGGATTATTTGCAGCAGTTAACAAAGCTTGATGAATCTCCAATCGCACAATCCATGACAAGCATCCTTCATTCCCATAATAAAAACCAAGTTAACCAATATTGGGAATCAAACAGTTAGAATAGGAATTGGAGATTTTGGTTATCAAAAGAACATTGGCCCACCCTGCCGAGTAACTTCAACTCAAAAAAATTGTGGGAGAAGATGCAAAAAATAAGAATTTCGATCAAAGCAGGAAAGGGAAAGAGTCAATGGGGAAACAAAGGATGAGGCGATTTCTCCTTAAAATAATCTTACTCCATTTTGATAGCCTCCACCCACAACAATAGTGAAAAATCCCAAGTTCATATATGGAGGTAGAATTTATGGCCCAACATGTCGAACTTCATATCCTACCAACATTTTCATTATTTTTCATTTCAGTCATGCATGCATTTTTGCATGCAATCATGGAATTGCATGTAGGCATGCAATTCCATGCATCCTAGTCATTAGTCCTAGCACGTAGTCCCCATTTTGCTAGCCCCAAGAGCTTCTTTATGATCATTTCTATCCCTCCTAGTGCTTAGTGCTCCCTCCTTTCACCTACCACATGAGAAATGCGCCCTTCTTCACCTACCACTCAGTTACACTTTAGTTGGTTGAGTTATTTGTGGATCTCTCCTTGATTTGAGGATTGATTGACTTGTTAACTAACTGAAACACTTCGTTGGACCCCCAGTGAGACTAGATTTCCTATTTTGACTCTAGTCGGCTTCCCATGTGCCCTCCACTGAGCCTCCTTCACTACATTAGTGCTTCCATGTGCCAGTTACACCTACCACACTAAGTTAGACTCAGTTTGACACCTGGTTGATTGTTACTTGTGCATTGATGACTCCGCTGATGATGATTAGGACTCCTAGTGGTGTATTGTTGCAACTCCTCTGATGATGATGACGAATCCTAGTGCAGATAAGCCATGCCCATGCAGGCTAATTCGAATTTCCACCTTGGCATTCGAATCCTCTCTACCATTGTATTATTTATTGTTCATTTTATGATTAATGAATTAGTGCGATGTTATTATGCTTATATCTGAGTTCTACTGTATCATAATTCTGTTGCTCCTTTACACTGCATTGACCACTCTTCTTCTATTTTCCTGCTTAATCTTAATCTTTCTTGTGAGGTATACATCAACTCTTATATCTACTGTGATTATTTTCACAAGATCCAAACCATTTTGACGAACATATATAGGGACAACACCTATGCCACCATTGGGCACTAGAGAATGTTTTCCTTTCAAAACCCCATTATATATCATGTTTGTTAGTTATTCCCAGGCTTCCTTCTCTAGGAAACATGGAAGGATAACAATTAAAGGATCTTTAAATATGTCTCTTAGACCAACGGACAAATTTGGAACATAATTAAAAATGAAGTCCTTGAAACTATTCAGTTGGCCTAATGATATCTAGAATATTGGAAGTATAATGAGAAGGATTTCCCAATCACACATGCCTTAAGATTGGAATAGATGAGCTCTTAAACTAATCCTTTCAAAAATGTAGTTCCCATCTCTAGTCCAAATACCTAGACCCCCCTCAACAAAGCTTCATAAAGCTAAATTTCGATGACACCTCTAAAGGAAATCGAGGTCCATTTGGGTTTAGAGGTACCTTTAAAAATGAGAAGGTTATAATTTATGGGTTTATCCTGATTCATTGGATTCGGAAAGCAATCGACATAGCAGAGCTACATGCTCTATGTTGGGGCATCCATATTTCCATTATATAGAACTACTCAAAATTATTGGTAGAAGGCGACTCTCAGCTAATTATTATAATTCTTTGAGAGAGTAGATTTCCATAATTAGAGATATTGTCTACTTCTATTTTTTGGATGTAACTATATTATAGTTCAGTGTTCCCAACATTTCAAGTGGACATTCCACCCATCATCAGGGGACTATACAAAGTTTATTGGAAGGTATAAAAGAGTGCCAGCGAGGTGGAATATATAGGAGATGAGGATGGTGACCATTAAGAAGTAGTTAGGAAGTAAATTTGTTTATAGATAATCTGTTAATGCGGACAAAAAATGATCTCTCTAGTATAAATGGTTTAGATCTAGAACAAAACATGTATGTAATACAACTATCTTTCCTAGTTAGATTAAATTGAAAGGTATATTGGGAAACAACTTACAACATAAAAACAATTCCTTTCTCCTTGTTTGATCTACTCCCAGTTCCTCGATCTCTGGTTGCAAAAAAACATGGATAAAATGGAAACAAACGGACAAATGAAAGCATATGATTATGAATCTAACTAGATCAACAGTCAAAGAGGTCAATCCTAAACATTATAGAAACAAGAAGTTTATGGAAATAGTTTTTTATTTAACGTAATTAGCAGCAAATACAAGATAGGGAAATTACAACCAATGCCTTGACGTTGTAACACCAACTCAAGTGATCTTGCCTCAAAAGATCAAATCCTTCTAGCCTCCTATGGATGAAGAGGATCTCCCAGCCAAATTCCACAAGCATATAAGTACTTCATCCTTCCTCCCTTAAAATTAGAGAGGGGGTTCATATGTATAGGGCTAAAGGGATATGAGAGGTTGAGGATTTAAGGGAGAGGCTTAAGGGATCATCCCACTAGGTAAGGGGATCGAATGACACCTTCCCATATATGTAGGGATAAGTCTCCATGCCATCCAAGATTCGAGAAGTCGCTCGAAGCTTATCTTTATCCATTTTAACCAACAACGATGTACCTTGCACAAGGACAACTTGCACCATTGGAAGGGTGACAAACCTTGTGTAAGGGAAGACAGTGTCCTTGATGTGCTCTACTAATGTGCAGAGAACGTCACCTTAATTCTGACGCACCTTGCCTGAGAACATGGCACGTCAGGGTGGCTACAAAAGTTAAAAAGATGCACATCAACACTTCTCTTGGTATTTCAACCCTGGTAATTTAGGAAACAAGGCATATAAAGGAAAAACAACCCATAATGACAAGATTTTGGTGTAACAGAATGCCCCCCAAAGCATGAAGCTGGTAAAATAGAACGGGTGAAATTATTTGCAATATGAAGGATTGAGGCAAGGATCATTGGTTGGAGCAACGAACAAAGACTTATGCAGTACAACTGACTCTGAGCTACATGTCTTAAATGACTCATAACATGGTTGTCGACCAATACAAAGCATATCCATGGTATTAAATACCGACTGAACACAATCATGGCTACTAGACACAATCGTAGATCCATGATGATATGATAACATAGCCACAACCAATACAAAGTGGATTTGTGTGATATAACTCAAAAAATATCCATCGCAACCTGGGTGAGGTACATGATTTAACCCAGGGTATTCAAGCTAAACCCGCAATGATACAAATCTAACCATGTGATTACAATGTTTTGAAGTCAAACATGGTACAAACCACTTGATTACCGGTCATTAATGTATACCGTTAATAAGAACGAGATAAATCGCCATTGATGTCAATGATTCCAAAGGTATCATAGTACATACCAATGAATGTGAATCAATGAGTTGAGTTCGAATACTCAGTGGAATATTTCAATCAGAATTCAATGATGCAAACTTAATTTTGAAAGCGAGGTAACCTTCCATTGAGGCATGCAGGCCCAATGTACTTGATTGGTTTCTATATTTAATCCTTGAATAATGTGTTGTAGTCGACAAGGACAAATCCGTCGAAGGAGGGCCATGATGTTTACCCCATCATTGACAAGAAACATGATCAAATATGTTTTGGAGCAAATCGGACTTTAGAGCAATGTTTGAGACTGACTCAGGGGTGACCAACATAATAGGAGGTATAATAACTGCATAAATTGACTTAATGAATAGACTCCTTTTGAACATGGAATGGCATGGCTTGGAAACATTGACATGACAAGATCGACACCTAGACCTAATGAAACCGATGATGGAATCATTCTTTGGATGATTCAAAGGAGTAAAGGAACTCAGGGAATTGGTGATACTTGAGGACAAGTTGATGACCCAAGAAGTTTGAATGAAATGCAAATGAGTGCCATGTTCAAGAGTGACTAAGTACTGCCATGATTACAAACAATGCAAACTCTTCCCATTATTCCCCATCATGATTTATGAGTACCTCTTTGTTTATTAACGAGTTTGAGGAGGATAACAGATGCTCGATATAGCTCATTCTTCGGATGAGTCCAGTATCAAATGTTTTACGAACTTGAAACAGGAGGGGTTCATCCCTAAAAGGGCCCTTCAATGTCAGATTTTAACGAGTCCAAAGAAGGAAAACAATGTGGTGTCATTTTCATGTTTAGAGAGTCTGAAAAGAACTAAAGAAGACTCCATATGGTTCTTTTTCATAAAAGTTAGTCTCCTCATACGAAAAAGGATAAAACAATATGAAAGAGAACTTTTCCAGTTAGGATTAACCAGAGCACTCATTTTTCGTAAATAGTCCTTTTGGTTTAAAAAATGGGTAAACTATCACCATAACGACGACCTTTCAAATAATTTTACAAGCATGAAAGAAGCAAGTTCGCTTGGCAATCTTTTCCTATTTAGGGAGTCTAAAAAGAGCTTAAAGAAGAACTCCAAGGGGGTTCCTTTTTCGTGGGAGTTTTATGAGCCCGAAAAAGAGATAAACCATAAATTAATAACTTATTCTCATAGTTTTACAAGCATGAGAAGGAACAAAGAGTTATCTCTATTCCGTTAATACTTGATTTTAACGAGCATGATGATGACATCAAAAAATGCTCAAAGACACATTCATACTTGATGAAAGGAATGAAAAGTGCACGATGGTCACTAACATTGTCAAAACATCACTTCTTTATTTGCAAGCTCCAGAAACTAACTTAGAATCCATTATGAGGTTTTAAAACGTAAAAATGACACCAACTATACTAAAAAACCCATAAAAAAATCAATAAAGGAATATTCCATTTCTTTTATATAAAAAGTTGAAATAGTAAAAACTATATACCAATTGTTTTTTACCACATTGGAATAGTGAAAAAACCTCTTTGGAGCTCGTTTTTTTTTACATCGATTGTGGACACCAAGATTAGACGAATCACGCCCTGTCAGTTGTAGGTAGACCTCAATCATATGCTTTAACTTTTCAGTGTATTAGTTTTTGCTTTTGATGTGATTTTTAGGGTTTTTTGGGGTTATGATGGAGGGGATTGCATGCGCCCTGGCCGACGTGCTTTCCCCTTACAGGAAGTGCTTCAAGAGGGTTCTAATGCACTTACCCAACTGGAAAAGTGCGTCGCTTACGAACTTTCTGCAAAAGCGGGGTGTGTCGGCGCAGTTCCATAACCAAATTTAAAAAATGGGGTCAAAAATACCCAAACCAATGCCATGAAAAGAGTCTAATGGTTGTTTAATTCATGTTTATGTATACTTTGTCCACTACAATGGTCCAGTGGAAAGAAAGAGAGCACCAAATCGAATATGCCCAAGCGGAGAATGGTCCACACTCTATGAATGCTTTGCAAATGTGTGGACTCTAAAAATTCTTCCATGTATAGGGCATGAGGGCCCAAGTAAAATTGCTTGACTACATGATCAAGCTATGGGACCCAGATCAACAACATTTCAGAGTAGGTTCCCACATCTTCACATTGGATGTGGAACATATTTATTTCCTAATGGGGTTATCGAGATGAGGAGCCCCAGTTTCACTATTCGGGCCTCGTGGTAGTGATCAATTGGCATAGAGTCTGGTAGCACAGTTATGTACGCTAGGGACACAGATGCTTGCTAGGAAAATTCCCATCAAGAACATACGAGATAGACCCCTCAGGACTGTGCTCTTTACCATAGAGCGGGTGGTGGGTAGCAAGGCTTCCCATCAGGCCACCAAAGCACATATGTTGTATTCCATTGAGTGTATGGAACCGACGGTCTTCAAATGGTGCAAGGGACTCCTCGCGACTATGAAGGATCACCTCACCAAGTATCGAAGGGGTGATCTAAAGCATTTTGGATATGGATCCATCGTGGTCTCGTTCTTCCTAGATTGAGTTCCACTCCTAAGAACATAGGTTGAGTTGGACGATCTCGATCCACAAGATCCACATATGGTCCAATGGTTGGATTTTATGGCCTGCCATGGAGGCGGAGGACATATTATCAATTATGGGCCCACCTTCTTCAGGTGGCTCCACGAAAAACTACTAATGATTGAGGATTATGCATATGTAGGTATCGACTTTAGGGGAGACATCGGTAAGAACAAAACTCTTGTTGTTTTTACGTGTTTTATGGTTTTTTAATGTTTTTGTATAGTATTGATAGTAGGTTCCTCTCCTATCGAAAGGAGAGGGATTGTCCGAGATATAGCAGTGGCTCAACAGGATGCGGCAGAGGAGTTAGATGACCTAGAGGAGAACCTCCATAGATTGGCAGTTGATGTCCCTGACATCTCCACCAATGACCTTCCTCGACATTACCAGCGTAGTATGGCTGGGGTTTCAGGACAGTTTGGTCGGCTACTCCGTAGGGTGGCTCGAGCCATTATTTGTTATTACAATATCTCTTATGTATGACATATGTACTAAAGGCCGTAGGATTCATATTTTGTAGATAGGATCTACTGAAATTTTATGAGCTTCAAATTCTTGTATCGATACCATTTTTTGTATTTTACCGAACATGATGATATATATACAAAAACACTATCTAGCGATTTTATATACTATGTCTTATATGATGATTTTTGGATCTTATGGATGTTGGATTATACACTATGGTAAGATTACATGTTATGTAATTTTATTCTATTTTTAATAAAAATGTTTATGAATGTGAAATATACCAATCTAATATGAAATTAGCTATGGAATCATCAACTGCGTTCATGCTTCTCAAAATATGTAGGTATTGGATGGATTCAAAGGACCTTTCCACGAAGTGTACTCGCCGGAATAGAAGGATTAATATGGGGTCACATATAGTGTAGACGTGGTTCAAATGAGAGATCACTAACAACGAATCAATATAGATAACAATGTGTTCCACACCCAAGGAAAAAGAATCAGTCAATAACCCAATCCCCGCATTATACTCAACAGAGTTTTTGGTGGAAAAACCTAGGCAAGTTCCTCCTGAGCTTCTGATTTCACTAGCAGGGGAATAAAGTATCCATGTTGCTGAAGCGAGGTTGAGGATGTGTCGGCTAGCACCGTCTACAAATCCAAAACAAGTTTCCATCTGCACATCCAGGCAGAACATGGTATAAGTGTAACGATAAGATCCTAACACACTAAATGAAAGTGTCACACCAAACAAAAACACATGTCATGTACAACATATACAAAGTACTAATGCACAATGAAATAATAATAGTACCGTTTTAGGTAGGTCCCATTGTGAGGCTCTCCTAATGGTATCCTATCATAATCTACTAATTCATAGGCTCCCTTATCCAAAACACATTTTACCACATATGGCCCATGCCACATGGACTCAAGTTTTCCTGCCCCCAGTTTATCGTGGTTCTGGTCGTAAGTGAGGACCAAATATCCCTCGTTAAAGATACAAGGTTTCATGGATTTGTCATACTGGGACTTGATGGGTTTCTTATGTGCTTCGTTAGCTAAGGCGGCATCACGATGGGTTTCATCAATTTTTTCCAAGTATAGAAAGTGTTCTTCCTCGGAAGTAGTGTTTGGGAGAAGTTCGAAAATGAGTTTTAGTGATAGAATCTCACACTCAATAGGAGATACTTCCTCTAGTCCATACACCAATTATAAATGTGTGAAACCAGTGGAAGTTTTAATGGAAGTCGTATATTCCCAAAGGGCCGAAAAAAGCATCACATGCCAATTGGAATTGTGTGTACCTACCATATGCTGAATCATGGTTTTCAAGACCTTGTTGATGGCCTCTACCTGTTCGTTTGATTGAGGGTAGTAGGGAGAGGAATTTTCATGCTGAAAACCCACCTTAGCGCTTAATTCATCCACCATCTTGTTCTGTAAATGTGATACATGATCAGTGACGATGGATTGGGGAACTCCGAATCTCACAATGATATGGTTAAACATAAAGAGTGCAACAGTTTCACTGTATTCCTTGTACGTAGGAATAGCCTTGTCCCATTTGGTAAAGTAGTCAATGGCTACGATGACATAACCATGCCCTCCGACTGAGGTAGTCTTACAGTGCATGAAATCGATGCCCCGTTTTGCAAAGGTACCAATGGAGATAACTAGATGAAGCAGGGCAGGGTGTGAGTGCTTTTTATAATGAAAAAGTTGACAAGGAGGACACTTCTTGACCGCTTCAATGCAATCTTTGAAGATAGATGGTCAGTAGTATCCAACGCGTAAAATTTTCTAGGCTGTAGCCATCCCAGAAAGATGATTGCCACATGCCCCCAACTGACAATAATTCAGAGAATATTCGGCCTCCTCATGAGTTAAACAACGTCAAATAATAGAATCAATACCACGACGATATAATGTATCACCAATTATTAGGTAATATTTTGCGTGATGACAGACATGACAACATTCATCACAGGATAAATGAGGACCGAAACATTGGGGTTGGAGATATAATGTAATGTCTCCATACCATGGGTACGAAGTACTAATCAGAAACAAAGACTCATCTGGGAAAGAGTCGATGGCCTCAGAATATTGAACAACACGGGGAAGATCGAAAATAATCTCCACAAATACCAAAGTCTTCTTTGATTTGGATTTCTCAAATAGGAGATCGACTTCCTAGAGAATCACAATCCATTGTGAATATTTCCCCCCTAGTACTTGACGCGTGAGAATGTGGTACACAGGGTTTGAGTCGACAATGATGGTAGTAGTGCGGAGTAGGATATAATGACGGAACTTTTGGACAATAGTGACGACTGCCAAAGCTAACTTATCTACATCTAAATAATGGGTTTCAGAGTCAATGAGACTTGTACTAAGATAGTAGATCACATGTTCTTGTGCATGACTATCTTCCTATACTAGAAGCATAGCGATAGTTGAAGTAGAGGAAACAAGATAAAGGATGTAATTGTTGGTGTAATCAGGTGGTTGTAACACAAGCACGTGAGTGATTGCATGTTTGAGATTGTTAAAGGATCATTGGGCGTAATTGTCCCAAATGAATGAGACGTCCTTCTTTAACAATCGCATGTAGCCCTATGTTTTCCTCGTAAATTACACACGAAATGACGTAGGTAGTTTTCCTTCCCCTGCAAAGTTTGAATTTCTATAATATCCGTATGTGGAGGTAAGGCGACAATAGCCTCAAACTTGAAAGGATCGATGCAGATTCCATCTTTCGAAATGATGAAGCCTAGTAGGCGTCCAGACTCTACACAGAATATGCACTTGTGAGGGTTTAGACGGATATGGTATTGTCGACATATGAGGAATAATCTCTTCAGATGGTCAATGTGGAAATCACGACGATGTGAATGAGATGGCAAATCGTCGAGTTAGGGTTCCACAAAATCCTTCACATCATGGAAAGTGTATGACATGGTCCACTGGAATGTAGCACCATCATTTTTAAGTCCAAAGGGGAGTTTGCGATATGAAAATGTATCGCATGGGAAGATGAAAGCGGTTTTATGTTGATCGTTCGGGTGGATCTCAATCTAATTATAGCTAGAAAATCCATCCATGAATGAGAAGATGACACTTCCGACATGGTTGTTGATGATTTGGTCGATGAAAGGGGTAGGGTAATTGTCCTTGGGACAAGCCTTTATTCAGGTCCCTATAATCGACATAAACTTTGATGGTTCCATGTTTCTTGGGAATAGGGACAAATTTAGAGACCCAATCTGTTAATGGAACAGGATAAATAAACCCATCTTTCAACAGCTTCTCTATTTCTGCTTTAATAGCTGCAGTCTTCCGAGGGTGCATTGGACGAATTTTTTTTTCTAACAGTTTTTACATCGGTATATGTCTGAATCTCATGCATAACAATGGCAGGATCAATCACGGGAATTTCCTCATAGGTCCATGCGAATACATCGCGGAACTGTTTGAACAAGGCCATAAAATTTTTGAGTTCATCAGGAGAACAAGTTTGTCCTATGTGAATATGTTCCACGACTCCAGGTTTGACTGAGATGTCTATCGAAAAATTAGGGATGATGTTTGCCAAGTTTCCCTCAGTTACCGTATTGTAAGTAAGAATAGGATATTGAGGGCGAGGAAAGACATTCGGTGAAACAATAGTTTCAATGGCATTCTCTACCGTATCTAACGGTGGAAGGAAGGATGATCGATGATGAAGGTATTCCCATGGTGGTTCGTCTACACTCATAATCTCCATAGTCGAGTCATCGGAGTGAAAAGTATGAAGTAGAAGATATGGTATGGACGAGGTCCGTTGTAATGGTAGATACATAGGGGTAGATGCCACTGAAGAGTGGACATTGGGTAGATCAGGTGCTGATTGGATGGCCTCGTAAGTGGCCTCAGCAGGGCTAAGAGGCATCATATCTCTAATCAAATCTAGATGATCTAGATCAGGCACAACCCATTGGTCGGTTGAGTTGGAAGATGAAGGGATCATAGACAAGATCATGTTCACTATGGAAACATGGTTTGGGGGATATGGTGTTGGAAAGACAACCATCAAAGATGAGTCTTTGAGGAGTCCTACCCCCACACTCTCAAATATCTGCGAAGAGTAGCCTAATAAAGGGACGTTATCCATAGGATGAGTAATGGTATTCGATGTAAAAAAATCTAATTGGTCGATAGTGACTATTTTCCCATGGTGGGGAAATTGCACAATGCGGAAGATAGATGATGCGACCACAGTCATGGCGTAGAACCAATTTTGACCTAGTAATAAATTATAATCCAATGGGGCGACGACGACTTCCATGTTAATGGAAGCGCTCTTGCCCCCCAACTCTACAACTAAGGATTGTAACGACCCATGTGGTTGGAATTCACGTCCGTCGAATGATTTCAATGTGGTGGGGGAATGGTTCAACTCGGGAGAGCCAATGGATTTCCAGCAGGATAGCGACATAACTGAAGTAGAGGCTCCTTCGTCTAAGTTAGTACGATGGATACTTTTCCCATAAACGTTGGTAACAATTTGAAATGATAGTTGGTGGGAAAGCCTCGGCTTGAAATACTCTAGTTTGAACATAATGGTGATCGAGGAATCAGGGTCTACAGCTCCTATGGAAGATAACAGGGTTTTACGCTGGTTAGGGAATTTTTGTAAGACCTCTAGTGTTGACATGGCACAAGGGTCCTAGGATAAATCTTCTACAATGTTGAAGTTCTTAGCATCCCAAGCGTTCAGATTGAAAACTGCTTTTCGAATCATACTCTTGGGAGGACGCAATACTGAATCTGGTAAAGGTTTCTCTATGACGAGTGGACCTTGAGGTGAAGGGATGCTATATGTAGACTGACGGGCCTTGGATTTATCATCTTTTTATCATCATTTTACCTTATCTATATTCAATTTTACTCATCCATATTTATGCATTAATCCCTTCTTAAGATCATATATGAGTTTTTATGCTCAAGTAATTTTTCCATTACATGTCTTAGTATTTCATTTGATTTTTTACTAACATTGAGGTAATTAGTGTACTATATATTTTCTTTGAATATTGAATCAATTATTGAAAGCAGTTACAACATATTTGAGGGAGTTCTATAGCAGTTGCGGAACCTTTGTTGCGGAACTACAGAAACTCTACAGGCAGCTGCGGAACTACATAAACTCTACAGGTATCTGTAGAACTACAAAAACTCTACAAGTAGCAGAAACCTTGTATGCAGCTACAGAAACTCTACAAGTAGCTGCGGAAACTTTGTATGCAGTTGCAGAAACTCTACAGGTAGCTACAAAACCTTTACAGAACCTACCAACTGCGGAACCTCTACAGAACCTACCAGCTGCGGAACCTCCTACAGAAGCTACAGAAAATCAATAATTCCAGTTTTACCTTCAACCACCAACTTTGGAGAAAGATATTCATTAGGAGTAATGGATTTTTATAAATCCATTATTTTTATTATTTTTATATGTCTCAAATCATGTTGTTAAATTAAAGTTGGTAAATGGAGGTGGATATGAGTGCATATTTGGCTTATTCACAAAGATTTGAAGATCTCTATCAAATATATGATGGACCTAAGAAGTCAAAGTTGTTAAGAGACAATTGGGATGCGTTTTGACTATTTTATTATAGCCTCTATCCCTAAATTCGAATTTGACTTCAAAGGTATTCTAAATAGCATGTAGTTAGTAAGGATCTTGGATTAGTTTTGAATTAGTTTTGAGATCCAAACTTATAGGAATTTGTTGAGGATATTTTGGATCCTCATTTATTATTTGTTATGGAGAAATCATGTATAAATAAGAGTTCTCTCTCCATTATATGGGAGGACTCTTAAAGCATTAGTCAAATTAATGATGGAATAACTTCAATTTTATCTTGATTCCATATAGCTCTTAGTTTAATTATTTTCTTTTGTAGCATGATTTTATTCATTTAATAGTCATGTAGTTATAATTTGTTGCTTTGTTTCAATTAGATAATTTTTCATTTCTCATTATGTAGTTTATTTCTGCAATTTGATTTTAATCCATAGATCAGTGATTTAAATGTTTATTTTTACAATGAATGTGCTTAATGCAATAATGTTATTTACTCCATGGGATCATAAACAATAACTTGTATTTGGCAAGGATAGCTTTTAGATTTTATTTCTGCAATTTACCTTTTCTGTCAAGCGTCTTGTGAACTTAGATTTAGAATTTACTTTCCTACACAATGTGAATGTAGTATTAGAATTTACTTTTCCTGCAAAGTGTGACATAGTTCTAGGATTTACTTTTCTGCAGAGTGTGAATGTAGTTTTAGAATTTACTTTCAAGTGTGAATTTAGTTTTAGCATTTACTTTCCTGTCGTGTGATTTACTTTCCTTGCAATTTAGTTTCAATAGTTGTTTAGATGGCTAGTTCCTTTCCAAGACAATGTAACTGCTCATACCATTGTTTGTAACTAAGGTTATTGAACTACAACTTCAAGTAGATAAACCAATGTAAGAGGAGATTGTGGTTTGCACATACAGTGCACGGTAAATCACAAGTTCTCAACGAACCCTGGGTTTACAATCAATGTACACTTCTTATTTGTTTTCTAATTAATTAGAAGGAAATTAAAAATCCCGTCATTTTGGCTCCGTTGCCGGAGAGTTACCACAACCACTGTCTTTTTTTGCTTGAGTAAATTTTCTTTTGGTAGTGAGCTATATGTTTTTTTTATTATTATACATGCATATTTTTTTGTTTGAAGGATGGAGGCGCAGAGACAAATAAGATGCAAAGACGACCTCACTCTAGCATTGCTATAGTGTAATAGCCTGCCGCAAGTCTCTACAAATCTGAACCATGTTAATAATTTATGCAATAGTAGTAGATTTGTTTATGCCTTCTATTTTCATGAATAAAATCAAAGATTCAAGAGGATGATTATGTGGTGCAATAAGAGCCACACATATTACTAATTTGTCTTCTGCAGAAATCTTGGAAAGAGGAATGAGGCTTGGTGAATTAAGATTCTATTGAAGGATTCAAGGGGAAGCCATTGAAGAAGGAGTACACAAAACTCAAGAATTTCAAATGGGTATGTAATATGTTATTCAATTCATAAGAATACATCTTGTAGCATTGAAATACATTATTTTGAAGTTGGCATCTATGTTGATGTATTTGTAACTTCGGAAGATATTATTCTATGTACTGCATTTGTACTTTATTGTATGTCCCACAGAGATGTATTATTCCTCTGATTGGAAGTGTCATCATTTGTATTTGTAAGTGTCATCATGTGCATTGACACGTGTCGTCATTTGTATTGATGGGTTATTAGACCACCAGTGTGGGGTCGGCCCTGGTTAGCACATGTGGTTGGGTTGTTAGGCTTGATTAGCAAGTCGACCCCAGTGGATTATTGGCAGGTCAAGTCAGTGTATAAATAGAGAGGTTGTGTCTCTCATTTAGATCATTCACTCACTTCTCAAGCTCACATAGCTAAGAGAGAAAGTGGCACACAAGTGAAGGAGGAGGAGCATCTGCTAGAGACATATTATTGGGTTTGATCCTTGTGATCTTGTATTATGGCTGATCTTATCTCTGAGGAAGTTGCGAGGTTTTTCACCTTCTTGGTTTTCCCTGGTGAAACTCTGTGTCTCTTGTGTGATTTTTTTTGTGTCTATGATTAATATGTTGTAGAGATATGTTTTACATGTTATTCTCTTAGATATCCTTATGATAATGGAATGAAATTATCGGAAAATTAACATGGTATCAGAGCTGACCTAAGAAGAAGGCACTGTGCAGCTGCGGAAGCTAGGGCTTCTTAATATTTGGGTTTCTCTTCAAATATTATCACAGGAAGAATGATATATTCACTCTCCATGGAAGGGTGCATCTTTCTGTCGAGACATAATTCAATTTTGAGCATTTTCAGTTTTGACCCTAAAAATTACGGTTTCCACAAAAATAGGAATTTCTGAAATATGAGGACATAGATGGAAGCGCCTTGGAAAAATCAAAATTTAGAGATTTGGATCGAACTTTGTGGTTGGGTGAAGCTCCTGGAAACTCAAACCCTAATTCAGGGTCCTCCCAAGTGATTCTGGGAGATTGAAAATCATTTCTGAAGGGTGAAACTTTGCAGTTTTCAATTTCTGAGTATACCAAGATGATCAACTCATCAAGGCACATCTTTCTATCATTTTAGAATTTTGAAATTCACATTTTGAATTTTTTGGGTTTCTCTGACAAACCCTAATCCAACTCCAGATCCAGTTTTCAGCAAATCAAGTGGTAAGACTTAAATCTTTTTCTATTTCCATTTGAAGTACTCTTTAAGATGTCTCACCACACCAAGCTTGAGGATAAGATTGAAGGGGTTGATAACTTCCAATCATGGAAGTATAGGATTGGGTTAATAACCACTTATACTATGAAACGAGAACTCGACATAGTTCTCATTTTTCTCTCTCCTAATTTTAGTAGCTATTTTTACCTCCGTTTCAAAAAGGGTTGATACCAGTATCACACATTTTCATTTTGAGGCATTTTTTTGGTTCTTTGAATTATCTTTGTCGTAAAATATATTTAATTTCTATTTTCAAGTGTGTTTTTAGAAATTTAACAAAATAACATACAATTATAAGCAATTTATTATAAAAAAAATATACATTTTGCAATTTTTTTTATAAAATAAGACATTTTTATGGACAAAATAAGACATTTTTATTGACAAAATTGTAAAAAAACAGAAAATAAAGACATTTAAAACCATTTTCAATGAATTTTAGAGATTTTTTGTATAAAAACGATACTATTTCATATTATTTTCCGAAAAGTGACGATTCACATAAATTCAAGAAAAAATATATCATATATTTGTAAAAAACATATTAAAAATATTATATATAGAAATTTTATTTGTAAAATAAAGTGTAAAAGTCAAATCATTACTAATATATCTTATCAAAAAATTGTCAAATTTAACATTTTCTTCAAGACATGAAACTAATCCACACTTTAAGTTATTAGGCACTTTTAGTCTCTTGTAATATTTATTGGAATGAGCATAGCTGACACATACATCTATCTTCAGAGATTTTTGTATTACTTTGTGGTTTACAGTCTTTTTCTATTTCATCCATTAATAAAATTTGGGTTTTTTAATATTATTATGTTCTTTGCAATATCTTTTTTTGTATATTTCCATTTTATATTTCTTCTTTCATTCTATGAAAAAACTAGATCAAACATCTCTTCCCTATACCATTGATTTTTATGAAAATTATACATTATAAATAGGGGAAATATATTTAATCAATTGGAACACAGATGTCTAAGTGTTAAGACTCCATGGGAGGCCAAATATTTGTATTTTATCAATATTAAAAAGAAAAATATACAATTAAATAGCATGTGACTATAATCACAATCACATTAGAGAAAACAAATAATTGGTAGAAAGACACAAAGCCTAGTTCCTGGCTTAAAAATTTAGACATGGAATATATATATATATATATATAGAAAGGTTGAACACCAAAAACTTCACAAGGAGGGTTATCTTAATTGGCAATATAAAATATGCCTTTGCAACATTCCTAAAAAGATATCTAGAAAGATAGAACACTTCAAACTTCACAATGAGGGTTATCTTAATTGCCACTATATGCCTGTCCACCACTCTTATCAATTGTTTCTTCCAATATAATTTTATTGATTTTATTATAAGATATATATAACACAATTCTTAAACTATTGAAAACCTATGTACAAGATTGTGGAAATGAGGTATATATGTTTGTGAAAATATCATAACATTGAGCTAAAGAGATACCTATGTAAAATACATATTATTTTTACTAAGATTTATATCTACATTAGAACTTTTTACACTTTTTATAAAAAATCAAAATCATTATTAAACATTAATAACCTAAATCTTTCTATCTTTGGAATGATGCCAATAATCTAAAGCTTTAAAATGAGGATAGTTATCAATATATACATATATTTGATAAATTTTTAAAATGTAGTTACACATTATTTCTTCATTGTGCTTTAGTGGCGTGTAAAAATTTCAAGTTAACCATTAGATGAATTTAGATATTTTAAAATTTCAATGTCATTGACCAATCATTTATGTATCATCCTCCATTACTTTGACATATATTTATGTATCATCCTCTAGTACTTTTCCATATATCTACTACATGATCTTATTATAATATGTATCATCGTCCATCACTTTGCCATATTATATATATTACATGCTTATTAGTCCCCGAGTTTATATATTTCATCTTTGTTTATTAATTTATATGAATATATTGAATAGGTATAAAATTGAATAAATTTTTGAAAAAAAAAAACTATAATTTGATATCTATATTGAATCAAAAGTATATCATTTTACAATATTGTCAAAAGTGTTATACTCATTTTATAGCTAAATCCAAAGAGCAAAAAATACAATAAGATTGACCCTTCAAACGACTATCACCAAGTTAGAAGAGTCTTCCATCCAATATGAGAAACGTTGAAATTTAAAGAAAGAGAGCGTAACAAACGTTTGTCAAGATTAAAATTGAATTGGAATTTTGAAAAAGTCTAGATGTTTCAATAATTAATTCGTAACTTCTGATGTGGCACAGTACATGGCCTTGTATTAGTTTCAATGGGAAACACTCTTCTTAAGTACGAATTTACTAATTTACTGGACATATTGGAGAGATTCTTGTCTAAAGGGACTTTTACACGATACTCATATACAGGTCCTGGCATAACACTTGGAATCAGAATTGAAGAAAATCAACCTACAAATTGGTATAAATTTCAAAAGATTATTTCTCTCAAGTTCTATTTACGATATTAAAATGCATTTAGATCATTACAGTATTAAAATGATTTTTAAATTTGTAATTGCGTTAGCGTCAAACTGCTACCACACTCAGTGGCTCATATGTGCGCCCAAGGGCCACCCTCACGGGCTGCGTGATTCCCAACATCGCGCCGCCAGTGAGTGGCGGCCCTTGGGCACCCAAATGAGCGTCTTCACTCATTTGGGTGCCCAAGGGCCACCACTCACTGGCAACACAATACTGGGAATCACGCAGCTCGTGAGGCGGCACTTGGGTGCCCAGATGAGCCACTGAGTGTGGCCTGAGTAGAAGTTTGACGCTGACGCGATTACAAATTCTCATTTGGGCGCCCAAGGACTGTCGGCTCACGGGCTTTCCATAATGTTGAAATATCCGCTTGCATTTATTTAATATCAGGAAAGGTTTGATACATTGCTTCCTCCATTGAAAACAACATGACATTCATATTGTTCTGCAATCCAACTTGTCAATTTTTCAATGTTCAGATATAATAGAAGAACTGAATTCAGTGTTCCTTATTTGGGGATAGCATTCCTCCTGCCAACATCGTTCGACCTGATTACTCTATGAAGTGTAATTTTCTCCATAAATTTGTTAGGCAAAGAAACCATTACTTGTGAATATTTTATTCCTTTACACCTAGATATCTTTAGGCAATTCCATGCTACGACAATCTATTCATGCAGCGTTATAGACATGATAACTCCTCCACAATTTATGTGTCCCTTAAGATCTTCATAATTTCACAGTAATACAGGTGATGTTTTACTCTTAGTTGTATCTAGAGAAGAACAGTTATCATCAGCAATGCTTGCATTATCGGATTCTAGTTCAAAAGCTCCTCTATTTTCCTCGTCGTTCGAGCATCTTGGAACAATAGTCACTAAATATGGTTAACCAAGTTGGATCACAACATTCACGAAACGGTCGTGGAGATCATGAGTCCATTGCAACCTTTGTTTTGAAGCCATTGTTGAAGTAGACAATCTACTTAAAACATCGCTTGCCCTGATTCATGCAATATGACCAAGCATGATTTTGAGTGTTTCATGTCTTATTACGGTACTCAACGCAATTATTTTCTCCCAAGGCTCCTTCATGAACAAGTGGCTTGAGCTTGTATCATTTTTCTTCTATTCCATCATGCATATCAAGAATCTTCCATAAATTTGGATCTCGATAATACATGTAAGAGAATACTCTTGAATGAGAGTCAAAATCACAAAGACCTCCATAGGTTCCGCCACTGTTACAATTACTATAATTGGCTTCTCTCGGCCTTTGTAGCATGACTCTTTATTACGAATTCACTAGTAGTCAAATGAAGGTAATTATGGAATATGAGTATGACTACAAGTACATAATACCTAGCCAAATTATTTTTCAACATATATGTATCAAGCCAGTACCTTCACGGGCAGCCCTTGGGTGATTTGTAATCGCGTCAAACTACTCCTAAGGCCACACTCATTCCTGGCACCCAAGGGCCGCGCGATGCCCAGCATCGCGCCGCCAGTGAGGGGTGGCCCTTGGGTGCCCAAATGAGCAGAGCCGAGGGACCGCCCCTCACTTGCGGCGCGATGCTGGGCATCGCACAGCCCTTGGGCGCCAGGAATGAGTGTGGCCTTAGGAGTAGTTTGACGTGATTACAAATTTAAAAAGCATTTTAATACCATATGAGCGGAGCCAACTCACCGAATCAATAAACGAAGGAAGCTCCATGATTTGGTATCAAAGGCGGTCATGTTTTTCATTGTTAAGGAGAATGTCACTTGGACACAGATCCAAATCTGACACCTTAAACGCAGAAATAAAGGACAATTTTACACCAAGTAATTTTTGGTCCAATGGAGATCGGTGAAGAAAATCACCAGCTCGAATTTGCATGTAACAACTACCACCAGAAATTCAACAAATTATCTTACCCGAACCAAATCCTATCACATTCTAAAAAAATATGCCAGATAGCTGTCACTCTAGCCATAAGATATGTCATTTGTCTACCAAAAATATGAGACTACTAATATGACAGATTGCCGATATAATCATTGTTGACAACCAGAATCTTCAGTTGTCGATCTCGTACATATTATCATTGCAGATTTGGAGCGTCATTGTTTTCAATCGTTGCAACAGAAGATTAATCAAAGAGAAAGAAGCTGCAAATCGCTACCACGATTGTTGTAGATCGGATATTCACTACATAATTGATGCCATTTTTTCTGCCATAAACTTATGCTATCAATCACCATTCTAAATGTTATCCAATTAAGTTTGTAAATTAGATTGAGGTTGGTTAAAATTATATTGTACTGATGTTTTCTTATTATTTGTATTGTTGGTATTTTTGAATGATTAAGAGTGGAGAAAATCAATTGTAGAAGGATGCATGTAACCAATGTCACCCATACAGAATCATCATTTCAATGTATCGAAAGAGCTATATGCTATTGAGAGATATTAGTGAATGCCAATGAATTCCAATGAATGAGGGATTTGATCGGCTGTCTCTTAGGGAAATTTCTATTGGAGGGTGCAGGAAATCGAAACAGACATATTGATAATCTTCGAAGTCTCCTTCACCTCGCAAATTCGATGACAATTGCAATTTGAATGCGATCACATCCCATACACTGGCCAATCTATAATGTATAGTATAAACTTCATTCAACATCTTTCTTTCCACATGACTCGGGCTTCAACATAAACCTTACGACCAAACTTAATTTTATTTTTGAAAAACAATAAAATAAAGTTTAAATGACGGTCATTGTTTTAATTGCTAAAACATTCATTAGGCTATCTTGAAATGCACGCATATTCTTTTACTCATTTTCAAAATTCCTAAAAAAAAAATTATCATAACTTCCTTTAGTAGACAATGGAAAATTTTCTTTTATCTACAAGTTCTAATTTTATATACAAAAAATCTATTTATTAATATAATTACAATAACATATATTATTTACAAAATGTATATACAAAAAAAGTTAAAGAAAAAATCTATTTATTTACAAAAAGCAAATCCTAACTTTATATTTACATACATATATAATATGTAAAACATAAGTTGGGCACAAAAAAAAATGTTGGAATTAATATATGTTTCATTTTTAAACTTGTAAGGTGGGTAACAATAATTTTGATTAACTATAAAATTTATTATTTTAACTTTTTTTAATTGATAATTTTCTTGTCATTTCAAATCTTGTATTTAAAATTTATAAAAATATAAAATGAGTTTTAACCTTTAAATAAGTTTTAAACTCTAAATAAGTTTTTGAATATTTATATTAATTATTTGTTCTTGTATGGTCTAATATACTATTTCATTATGAATAATATCATAATTTCTTTGTTTTTTATGATTAGAGTGGTGAAATTATTTATGGTTTTTTTGTTTGTTTGTTTAATATGCAAGTTTCAAAAAAGTTGTAATTTATCTCTTGTGAAAAGAAAAAAAATTCCAATTTAGGGGTTGATTTTAAAGTTATTGTAAACAAGAGTATGGGATGTTTAGGCCATGGCTCTATTTTTTACCGAAAAACAAAATTGTGTATACTGGTATCAACACTTTTCTATTTGGAGGGTGTTTTTGGTGTTTTTTTTGAAAAAAACATTGTTTTTATGTCTAGAGTTCTCGTTCATAGTATAAGTGGTTTAATTCTAGAAGAGAATGAGTTGGACAACTACATAAGGAAGAGGTTCCAGTTCCAGAAGAAGAAGAGGCTAAGACCTTACACAAGAAGAACCTGGTCAAGGCTAAGAGAATCATTGTTGATTCTATAAAGGACCATCTCATACCCCATGTGTCTTCCCTAAAGACACCTAAGGAGATGTTTGACTCCTTGACCAAGTTGTTTGAAGGAAAGAACATAAATCGGAAGATGACTCTATGGAACCAATTGAAAGGGGTAAAGATTCAAAATGGAGAGACCATTCAATCCTACTTTTCCAAGGTCTCTCAAATCAAGGAACAACTTGAAGCTGTGGATGAGGTAGTGGAGAATGGTGAAATTTTAATGACCACATTGAATGGCCTACCTAGGTCATGGGACTCCTTCATCCAAGGAATCTATGCAAGAAGAAAATTGGTCTCCTTTAGTAGACTATGGGAGGAGTGTTCTCAAGAAGAGGCCAGGCTTGTGGCTCGAGAAGAAAACATGGGAAATGAAGATCAATCTCTCATAGTACACACCAAGAATGAAAAGTTCAAGAGGGATAATTCTCATCCCAAGAAACCTTCTCACCAATATAAAAATAGGAAACATCTAAGATGTTTTACATGTAATGAGAAGGGACACTTTGCCTCAGATTGTCCCAAGATCAAGAAGGACAACAACAACAACTCAAACAAGAAGAAGAAGGGCAATAAAAAAAATAGCATGCTCATGCTGCTGAAGATGATGAACCTCCCAGAAGAAGACTAGAGCAGAAAGTGATGACTCATCTAGTGAAGATGAATATGTTCTAATCTCTTCACTCACAGGTACTATCTCTCATGGATGTAATGATTGGCTTATTGATAGTGGGGCTTCTAAACACATGACTGGGTTTAAAGAATCTTTTGCAAATTTATCTGAACATGAGTCACCCCATAAGGTGAAACTTGGGGATGACTATTAATATCCTATCAAAGGAGGTGGTGAAGCCTCCTACATACTAGACTCTGGGAAGTCTTTGAAAATGAAAGATGTTCTATATGTACCTAGACTCAAGAAGAATCTTCTCTCCATATCATCCTTGGATGCAAAAGGAATGAGAGTTGCATTTTTGGATGGCTAAGTACTCATGTGGCCAAAGGGTAAGACCATAGATGATGCAATAGTGATTGGAGAGCAAGAGGGAGGGTTGTACAAATTGAAAGGACAACCTAAACATGCCATGGTACATGAGTCCATGGAGCCAAGTGAACTTTGGAATAGAAGGCTTGCACACATGCACTATAGATCACTACCAATCGTAAGCAAAAATGTAGAAGGTCTTCCTGAAATCCAGCCAAAGCATGAAGGTGTTTGCAAAGGATGTGCAAAAGGTAAGAATACAAAGAAGGCATTTCCAAGTAGTGAAAGAAAAGAAAAAGGAATCATGGAGATTATCCACTCTGATGTATGCGGACCAATGTATTCAAGTTCTTTAAGTGGGTATGTATACTATGTTTCCTTCATTGATGATTTCTCTAGGAAGACTTGGGTTTATTTCTTAAAGAATAAAGATGAAGTGTTTGACAAGTTCAAGGAATTCAAAGCCTTGATAGAAAATCAAACTGATAAGAAGATCAAGACCTTCAGATCCGAGAATGGCGAAGAATTCACTTCAGGTGATTTCAAGAAGTTATGCAATGATTCAAGGATTAAGAGGGAGTTGACTACTTTTTACAATCCACAAAAAATGGAGATGCAGAAAGGAAGAATAGAACTATAATGGAAGCAGCACATGAAATGCTTCATGATCAAGATATTCCTATGCATCTATGGGTAGAAGCAGCTAGGATAGTTGTATATGTGCAGAACAAAACACCTCACAAGATATTGGACAACAAGACACCAGAAGAGGTCTTCTCTGGTAAGAAACCTGAAGTCAACCATCTCAGAATATTTGGTTGTCTATTATATACACATATTCCAAAGGAAAAGAGGACTAAGCTAGATCCTTAAGGAAAGAATGGCATCTTTGTGGGGTGCAGTGAAAACTCGAAGGCTTACAGAATATACTTTCCAGGGTTCAAGAAGATTGACATCAGTAGGGATGTAACATTTGATGAAGACTCAGCATACATCAAATCAAGGAAGACACCTGTTGATGACCATGAAGAACCAAAGGAATCTAGATTTCAAGATACCACTATGAATGGAGCATTTCCAGAAGCAACCCGTGAAATTGAAGATCCACAAGAACCTATAGATCCACCCCATGAGAAGAACTCTCACAAGAGGAAACCTGCATGGGATAGAGAGCTCATCCAAGATGAAGAAAGATATGGTATTCCAAAAGAGGAACACAGAGAAAGGAAAAGGACAAGGTCACACACTAGCTATGTTTCCTTACTTTGTGACATTATGAACAAAAACCTTCCAGTTATGAAGAGGAAGCGGAAAAGAAAGAATGGAAGGATGCCATGGTCGAAGAGTACCAATTGATAATGAAGAATGATGTTTGGGATGTGGTCCCAAGACCTGAAGGGAAGTCAGTGGTGACTTCCAAATGGATATACAAGGTCAAGCATGCTGCAGATGGTAGCATAGAGAAATACAAAGCAAGGTTTGTAGCTCGTGGCTTCTCCCAAAAAGAGGGAATAGATTATGAAGAAAAATTTTCTCTTGTAGTCAGATACAGTTCCATCAGAACAGTACTTACTCTGGCTGTAGTGATGAAATGGAAGATACACCAGATGGATGTCAAGACAACTTTCTTGAATGGTGTAGTCGAAGAGGAAGTGTATGTGGAGTAGCCACTTGGTTTTGAGACACATGACAGAGAGTCATATGTATGCCGGTTGAAGAAATCCTTGTATGGCTTGAAGCAAGCTCCTAGAACTTGGTATGGTAGGATGGACAATTTTCTATCTAGTGTGGGCTTTACCAAGAGTAAAGCAGATTCCAACCTTTACTACAAGGTTGAGGAAGTCAATCCTGTGATACTACTCCTATATGTGGATGACCTGTTTGTTACAGGAGAATATGGGTTGATTGCTGACACCAAGATGAATCTTGCTTCCGAGTTTGAGATGAAGGACTTAGGGATGATGCACTACTTTCTAGGCATGGAGGTGTGGCAGAGTGTAGATGGGATCTTCCTTGGACAAGGGAAGTATGCAGTAGAAATCCTGAAGAGGTTCGAGATGATGGACTGCAAGGCCATGGCCACACCCATGGCAACAAACCTGAAGCTTATGTGTAATGCTTCATTTGAGCTGGTTGATATCACTATGTATCGTCATATGATTGGGTCCTTGATGTACCTGATGAACACGAGACTAGATATTTGCTTTGTGGTGAACACATTGAGCCAGTTCTTGACGGATCCTAGAGTTGTTCACCTGGTTGCTGTAAAACATATTCTGAGGTACCTAAAGGGTATGGTTGATTATGGGATGAAGTATGATGTGAATCAAAAGTTTAACCTAGAGGGTTATGTTGATTCAGATTGGACAGGAAATGTTGTAGATAGGAAGAGCACTTTGGGGTGTTGCTTCAGTATGGGATCAGGTGTGATCTCTTGGTTTAGTAGGAAGCAGTCCTGTGTAGCACTGAGTATAGTCGAAGCAGAGTATGTTGCAAATTGTTCGGCTAGTTGTGAGGTAGTATGGCTGAGGAAGCTATTGTATGAGTTATTTGACCTCCCGTTGGATGTTACCGATATCTATTGTGACAACCCGATTTGTGTGAAGCTGTCTAAGAACCCAGTGTTCCATGACAGGTTGAAGCACATCGAGATCAAATATCACTATATTAGGGATATGGTGCAGAGAAGAGCAGTGAAGCTCCTGTATGTTGCGACATATGAGCAGGTTGCAGATGTGTTGACGAAACCACTAGCCAGAGTGAAGTTTCAGTACTTCAGAGGGAGGCTTGGTGTTCTTCAGATTGAAGATACTTTGAGGTAGAAGTGATGGGACACATTTGCAGAAGCCATTCCAAGCATGGTGAGAGGAGGATCCTTCCCATGGCTGTGGATGTAAGCGCTGTGTGATAAGCATCAGGACGATGCTCCAGTTGCTGCTCAGTATGATCAGTTGGATCATGTATATGTATATGTATCAGGTAGATACTTGGTATGTATCAGGTGGATGCATTGTATGATCAGGATGATCATGGATGACGAGCTTCAGGATGTTTCTCCATATGATGTGCATCAGGACGATGTAGTGACAATGATCAATATGATCATGTGTGATGAGTACCAAGATGATACTATGGATGATATGCATCAGGATGATGTTATGATGATGACCAGGATGATCATATGAGATGATATGTATCAGATGGATACATTACATAATCAGTTGGATTATGTGTGATGAGTTCTAAAGAAACAGATGCACATGAGCTTTTCAGACATGGTTGTAGATGTGTTCTCCCATGGTCGTGATGTAATTGTTGGGATTTTCCGACATGGTGGCAGATGTGTTCTCCCATGGTCGTGATGTAATTGTTGTAGTCATTCTCACATGGTGGTAGATGTGTTCTCCCATGGTGTAGATGTAAGGGCTCGAGCCATTCTCACATGGTGGTAGATGTGTTCTCCCATGGTGTAGATGTAAGGGCTAGGGCCATTCAAGCATGGTTGTAGATGTGTTCTCCCATGGATGCGATATAAGTGCTAGGCCATTCGATCATGGATGTAGATGTGTTCTCCCATGGCTGAGATATAAGTAGTGTTCCATTCTCGCATGGTTGAAGTGTGGCTTTCTATGGCATAGATATAAGTGCGGAGCCTTTCACGGATGGTTGAAGTGCGTCTTCCCATGTTGGTGATTGTAAGTGCTGTGTGATGTGCATTTGAGTTGTGCTTCGTGAACGATGTTATGATCAGTAGTATCAGGATGATACTCTGTGGTCGTGGACAGGTTGTGCAGTGGCATGTAAAAGGTCTTGGGAGATCCGATAGGTTGAGCTGTGTGCTCGTAATCAGTCCTGGGATGCTCTTTCGAGGTTTTGTTGACTCCCGTAATAAGTCCAGAGGATTCCACAGTATGGAAGTGATGATAAAGACCTACAGGTGGTGGTCCCACATCCAGCATGAAAAAGGGATGGCTCTATAGAACTTCCTATGATGAGCAGATTTCAGATATATCCTAGTGATCAAGATGTCAAGTACAGCAACCGTGATGATGATGATGCTCCGTGATCCAGTGATGATGATCTAGCTCTATAATTGAAGACTTGCGCCAATATGTATTGATGACCCGTGATGAAAGAATACCTTCCTAGTTAAGAGGGAGTGTTGATGTATTTGTAACTTCGAAAGATATTCTTCTATGTATTACATTTGTACTTTATTGTATGTCCCACAGAGATGTATTATTCCTCTCATTGGAAGTGTCGTCATTTGTATTTGTAAGTGTTGTCATGTGCATCGACAAGTGTCATCATTTGTATTAATGGGTTATTAGACCACCAGTGTGGGGTCGGCCCCGGTTAGCACATGTGGTTGGGTTATTAGGCTTGATTAGCAAGCTGGCCCCAATGGGTTATTGGCAGGTCAAGTCAGTGTATAAATAGAGAGGTTGTGTCTCTCATTTAGATCATTCACTCACTTCTCAAGCTCGCATAGCTAAGAGAGAAAGTGGTGCACAAGTGAAGGAGGAGGAGAATCTTCTAGAGACATCTTATTGGGTTTGATCCTTGTGATCTTGTATTGTGGCTTATCTTATCTCTGAGGAAGTTGCGGGGTTTTTCACCTTCTTGGTTTTCCCCGGTGAAACTCTGTGTCTCTTGTGTGATTGTTTTTGTGTCTATGATTGATATTATATAGAGATATGTTGTACATGTTATTCTCTTAGAGATCCTTATGATAATGGAATGAAATTATCGGAAAATTAACAATATAATCATTTATTCATATCTTGCAAACTTTTCAATTTTTGAGGATTTGTAGCTAAGGGTTTGGATTGTTGATTTATTTTTTATTTGGATGTATTAAATTGAAATTATATCCCTAAAATGTTCACTTCCATCTAGATTATCATTTTTGTGAAAAATTGGCTATTAGGGCATTTTGGCTTGTTGGGCTTACTAAAAACGCAGTCAGGACAGTCGTGTTTTGAGATACCATATGGACCCATTTTTAAAACTTGTTTCTATAAAAATTATCCCTTGGAATCTAGTTTCTAACCCAATTTGAATTTTTCAATTTGAGTATCAAACGAAAATGATATGGTCAAAATACTAACTGGGTGTATGGTAGACAGCTCACGAATACAGTTGGGACAGTCAATTTTTGGGTGCCTAAATGGATGAATTTTTTTAAACCTGTACCTAAGGCATATTATCCTATGAATATAGTTTACAACTCAATTTGAATCACTCAAATCCGATATCGTACGAGGAATTTATGCCCACAATACTAACTGTCTATCCTAAATCAGCACTCCCGAAACTCTGTCTCATAGGCTGTTCTTTGGAATATTTGACCCATCAATTATTATTGTATTACAAACATGCTTCTATTGGAGGTACATATGGGAACCTACTTTAAACTCCAATTTGAATCGATTCAATCCATCAACAAACGAAAAAGTTATGCTCAAATTAATGACTATTGGTCTAGGCCGGAAATTGAAAACCAACCTGTCTTACATGATGTTCTTTAGCAGATTTGAAATACCATGTTAATGATTTTTCAAAACCTGTTTCTATTGGATTTATCCCTATAAATACACTTTCATTTGACTTTGGAATCACTCAAATTAGTTATGAAACGAATAATTTATTAACAAAATACTGTTGGGCAGTCTAGGCTGGCCACCGCTCTCCAATAGGTAAAAAGTGATTTTTTGTTTATTTTATCTTCTTTGGATTTGTTTTATAAGAATTTGTTGTATTTATCTTGCATATGTTTGGGATTAATAGGGACTGATCACCTCTCTTCCTCCATGAGCTCACATTTTATTGTAGGAAAGTGCCATTTTTTTTGCAAGTCCTTGGAAGATTAAAGAAGGTTAATCTATGCATGAGTGATTCGTGAAGACCAAATTTAATGCCGATAGGAATTATCGCCAAACATCCAACAACGAATATTCATTAGCATGATATGTGCTACTTTTGAAGCTCAAGTTCCTAGAATCCTAATCCAACAGTGTCTCACCGGAAGACAACAACAACAAGACTTTTTATCAAAGATTGTAGATGGATCCAGAATGAGACATATGAAGAATCTCAAGACCAATGTTTCAGAGGTCAAGTGCCATTCCCACATTCCCATTGGAATATCCCTGATTTATATAAATAATCCTTTCAGAAGACCTAAGATTCATCATGCTCATTCACTAGCGCCATGCTATGCTTATGTATTTCATTTTCCCATTTTGATATGCATGCCTACTGAAGTTAATAAATCTTTCATTTCCTTATGTGATTGATAAGATTTTCTCATGAACATCATATATATCACCACTATCATCATATTGAGTTCATCTTCCACCATTCCATTACTCCCATGACTTTCTGCTCCATCCATCCCTAACCCACACAATAAAGAAGCTTTGTTCACTTACAATGTCAAGCTCCCTCACCTCCCTACCCCATTTCCAAATAAAATTTGAAGGTGAAAACCTATTTTCAGGCGCCATCAGACCTTGGAATGATTGAAAACCAGCTTGCTGGAGGGCATCCCTCGGGAATAAAAATTTTCTGATTGTGAAAACCCTTTGGGCGTAGTTAGAAAGATCTTGTATGAAAACCATCTTGCTAGCGGACAAGGTTTGCAAATAAGTGAGACATAAAGTATTCCATCATGCTCTTTAAATAAAGTTTCCAAGATTTGCTACTACATTAGAAGATCATTTTTCAGCTCCAAATCCAAGTTGCAATTCATCATGCTATGAGCTCCATATTCCACATTGCTCTTTCTTGCAATTTTTTACACCATTATGGACCACACCAGATCTCGTGCTTCTCAGGATGCTGCTGTACATTTCATGATATTCATAGGTAAGTACATGTATGCTTCTTTTCTTTATTGTTAGTCAAGTTCATTGAATGCTATAGATCTGTATGTGGAAAATCGCTTGAACCTTTATCACTACTTCCTCCTATATTTTTAAGGGTAGTAGAAGCTTTCAGTTTGGGGGAAGGGGCACACCATTACCTACCATGACTACACCATTACCTACCGTGAACACACCATTACCCTTACATTACTAGAATCATTCTTTTCCATCCTCTACCATCCTTTCTCAACCCAAACCTTCATCATTCCATTTAAGCATTATCTCATCTTTACTTCCCTAGCTAAGTCCACTCCGACATCTCCTAGCACCCAAGCATAAAATGATGTTGCTACATAAGCCCTATTGTTGTCACACAAGAACCAACAATAGGAAGTCTTGCTGCTACCACACAAGAACCAACAGTGCGAAGAAAATAACATCTGATGCACAAGCCAAATAAACTGATTGAAGAAGAAGCTTACTGTTGTCACACAAGAACCAATAGTAGAAAAAGGGAGAAGCTCATCTACAAGCCAAGAACACTACAGGAAGAAGGGAATAGGCTGGACACAAGAACCTACAGCAGAATAAGCTGTTGTAGAAGCCATTCCTACATAAAAATCTACTGCCATATATGAGGGTGGAAAAACAGAAGGGGTTTAACACAAGATAGTTAGATTGAGCACCTTGAGATAGAGCCACTCCTGCCAACAAAGGATCATTGGAACAGATTGCTGCAAATTGTTCAAAACTTGAAGATGAGTCCAGACTTAAGAGACCACAACCCATGGGAAGAAGTAAGGTCAGTTGTGCTTTTATTAACACTAGTTTTGTTTATGGGAAACAAATATTGCTAGTGTTCTGAAATCTGCAATTTATAGAGAATATCATGCCTTCAGTTCATGGCATAATTTTGAAAAGTAATGGGGATTGTGTTATGAGCATAGCAGGTATCATGGAATGTTTGGTTTCTAAGTGATTACAATATTTTAAAAGGGTACAAAACCATAAGCAAATCTTCCCTAAAGACTAGTACAATCCTATAGCAGCTTGTAAGACAACCTTATGAAATTTTTTGGATAGCATTTATTTTGGTCCCATATCCTATATTCAACAGTAAAAGTTTGTACGCATTGGTTCAAATCAATAATATCATGGTGGGTCTCTGTCTAGGGTTGCAGCTCAACACATCTGACAAAGAAACTATTGATAAGCAGGTGCATTCACATATTCAGATTCCTTATGCTAGGATGTAGAGGATAACAGAGCATCGTGGGATTGCTTAGTATACAATCTGTTGTTGCTTTATGCACAGAATCAGTTTTGCAAGTTTGAGGTACAAGATTTGATTGGAAATTTTCATGAGTGGTGTGATCCTTATCCCTGTAGTTATTTTCTGCTTCATGTATTCTTATTGTTATGAGAGCAACGGGTTGTAATTTTAAAAAGATGGATTGCTCTAACTTGCCACTAGAATATAAGGTCTGCAAATTTGGTGACTATCAAACAATCTTGGAGCTTCTTGGATCCGCGGGTTGTAATGAGGACTTTGTTGTAGAAATAAGAGAACTTGGGTGTGGCATGGGTCACAATTACATCACATACAAGACTATGAAAAATTCATATGCCCTTGGCATCCCCCCACTCAACATTCCTGTAGAAGCTGCATGAAAGAAACAACAATTCAATACATCTATGGCTAACATTCAGGCATGTGGCATGGCATCACTATGCAGAAATATTAAGATAGCAATGGAAATATATTTTCTACCCATGTGTTTAGGTTTTGTTGAGTAACAAAAAAAAAACCTTCAATGGCCATCTCTTCATGCCACATGGTCTTATACAATTAATTTTGGCACAAATTTTCAAACTGGTCATGTATGTGCAAGAGTTTAAATCTGAAATTGATTAAGGCCATCCTGTAACTTTCTTTTACCTGAAGGCAGTAAAATATTCAGCTTGGGGGGAGATGGGGAAAGGACTATTGTGCACTTCATGGCATTTACATGGTTTGGTAATGAAATATTTAAAGAATTATGTTGTCATCCTATTCAAGAAAAGATGGAGCAAGGTTTTCCATGATTTTCATATCCAAGCATTATTAGTTCAAACTTTCACGCAGTTCACTTGGTAAATGTATGTACAGTAGTGAGGCATTTTTATGGGGGCCTAGAGTGCAGAAATTGAATTGACAATATCTCCCAAATGGTGAAATGGGTTTTCCTGAAATTTGGAGGAGATAAACATTATGGTAAGAAGAATAAATACACCAAGTTTCAGCTCAATCCAATGCACAATTTTTGAGAAATCGAGCATAGTCACCTACATCCATTTTCTCATTTTCTCAAAAATCGTGATGTGGGTTTCTCCAATTTTTGGTTGGGAGAAGCATAATGGCATTCCTAACACCCCTGCAAAGTTTGGTAAAAACCCAGTTTACAGTTTTCGAGAAATCAAGCATAGTCACCTACAACCATTCTCTCATTTTCTCGAAAATTGTGATGTGGATTTCTCCAATTTTTGGCTGGGAGAAGCATAATGGCATTCCTAACACCCCTGCAAAACTTGGTAAAAACCTAGTTTATATTTTTGGAAAAATCACATTTTTTTTAAAGCTGCAAATTGCCAGTCCCGTGGCTACAAAATCACTTTTCTTGAATTTTTGCATTGAAAATGTATGTTGGCATGGAGAATTGTTCAGGATGAAATTTCACACCTCTTGATGATCAGATACATTGGTGGTGGCTTGTTGATAATGCATTTTGAGTCATGCATAAAATGGAACATCATTCAGCTTGGTTGACACAGGGTTGCATGAGGACATGCAACATTTTTAGTTTGGAGGAGATGACAAGTCTTGGATTTATCATCTTTTTATCATCATTTTACCTTATCTATATTCCATTTTACTCATCCATATTCATGCATTAATCCCTTCTTACGCTCATATCCGGATTTTTATGCTCAAGTAATTTTTCCATTACATGTCTTAGTATTTCATTTGATTTTTTACTAACATTGAGGGAATTAGTGTACTATGTATTTGCTTTGAATATTGAATCAATTATTGAAAGTAGTTACAACATATTTGAGGGAGTTCTGTAGCAGTTGCGGAACCTTTGTTGCGGAACTACAGAAACTCTACAGGCAGCTGCGGAACTACAAAAACTATACAGGTATCTGTAGAACTACATAAACTCTACAGGTAGCGGAAACCTTGTATGCAGCTGCAGAAACTCTACAAGTAGTTGCGGAAACTTTGTATGTAGTTGCTGAAACTCTACAAGTAGCTACGGAACCTCTACAGAACCTACTAGCTGTGGAACCTCCTACATAAGCTACAAAAAGTCAATAATTCCAATTTTACCTTCAACCACCAACTTTGGAGAAAAATATTCATTAAGAGTAATGGAATTTTATAAATCCATTATTTCTATTATTTTTATATGTCTCAAATCATGATGTTAAATTAAAGTTGGTAAATGGAGGTGGATATGAGTGCATATTTGGCTTATTCACAAATATTTGAAGATCTCTATCAAATATATGATGGACCTAAGAAGTCAAAAGTTGTTGAGAGACATTTGGGATGAGTTTTGACTATTTTATTATAGTCTCTATCCCTAAATTCGAATTTGACTTCAACATTATTCTAAATAGCATGTAGTTAGTAAGGATCTTGGATTACTTTTGAGTTAGTTTTGAGATCCAAACTTTTAGGAATTTGTTGAGGATATTTTGGATTCTCATTTGTTATTTGTTATGGAGAAATCATGTATAAATAAGAGTTCTTTCTCCATTCTATGGGAGGACTCTTAGAGCATTAGTCAAATTAATGATGAAATAACTTCAATTTTATCTTGATTCCATATAGCTCTTAGTTTTATTATTTTCTTTTTGTAGCATGATTTTATTCATTTTATGGTCATGTAGTTATAATTTGTTGCTTTGTTTCAATTAGATAATTTTGCATTTCTCATTATGTAGTTTATTTCCACAGTTTGATTTTAATCCATAGATCAGTGATTTAAATGTTTATTTTTACAATGAATGTGCTTAATGCAATAATGTTATTTACTCCATTGGATCATAAACAGTAACTTGTATTTGGCAAGTATAGCTTTTAGATTTTATTTTTGCAATTTACCTTTCTGTCAAGTGTGTTGTGAACTTAGATTTATAATTTACTTTCATGCACATTGTGAACGTAGTATTAGAATTTACTTTTCCCGCAAAGTGTGACATAGTTCTAGGATTTACTTTTCTGCAGAGTGTGAATGTAGTTTTAGAATTTACTTTCAAGTGTGAATTTAGTTTTAGTATTTACTTTCCTGTCATGTGATTTACTTTCCTTGCAATTTAGTTTCAATAATTGTTTAGATGGCTAGTTCCTTGCCAAGACAATGTAACTGCTCATACCATTGTTTGTAAGTAAGGTGATTGAACTACAACTTCAAGTAGATAAACCAATGTAAGAGGAGATTGTGGTTTACACATACAGTGCACGATAACTCACAAGTTGTCAAAGAACCCCGAGTTGACAATTAATGTACACTTCTTAGTTGTTTTCTAAGTAATTAGAAGGCAATTAAAAAGACCGTCATAGACGCAGAGGATTTTTCAGTATTTCCTCCGTTAGATTATTTCTCATGGATAGAGTTGTATGTGCGTGACCTGGTAGACAAGTTGACTGTTTCACTATGCATCATGAGAACATGAGCGGTTTTGGATGGTTCTCCTTAAGAACGAGGTTGTTGTTGTGCAATCATTTGTTGTTGTTGTGTGGGGAAGGGATCGGTTAACACTACGGGTGTGGGGTTTCCCTTGAGAAACTTATGTACTTCTTCACGATGTGGACATTCTTTCATGAAGTTTTCATCACCGCACAATAAACATGGATATTTAACCTTCCATTTTTGTTTGGTGTCATCAGGATTATTTTTGGTTTCTTGCAGATTAGAAGACTTCTTGGATTTTCCTTTGTTCTTCTTTTTTCCACTGGATTTTTGAGGTGAAGCGGATTGTACCAAATTCACTTCTTCAGTGGAAGAAGGATTACGTGATTGGGTGGTGTTTTTGCCATCCTATGATGAGGATGGAATCGAACTATGGTGGTTCTGTGATCCACCCGATTGTGTAGCAGGTTGGGTATGAACGGGACCAATAATGCCATCAGCATGTGATCCCGTAGTGTTTTTTTTTGGGTCTTATGTGGGGCATGGGGCATTAGGGATGATGTCGTACAATGTGCTAGATTGAGCATAGACCAAGTATAGATACTGGGCAAATGAAATAGCTTGTTCTTTCGTAACACTCCCCCCCCCTAGCCACATCTTTAGATATGATGGGAAGTAGGGATTTCGTGAACCAATCAACAAGTAATTTATCCAGAATGGGATCTTTAATAAGGCGATGCCTCCTTCTCTACTCATGAATGTGATCAGAAAAGTGAGTGGAGGTGGATTGGCAGAGGGATGTCAAAAGATCTGTGTCATGTTCATAGAGGATAGGTAATTGGAAATGAGTAAAAAAAGACATAGCTAAGGATCGAAAATCAATGAAATAATGTGTGGTAACTCAATGTACCACTTCGCAGTAGTGTCGGTGAGGGTTCGTTTAAAAAACCTCAAATGGATAGAATCAGCCATTAAGGATTTGGAGGAACACCACAAATGATAAGTCATTACATGGTTTTTAGGGTCCTCACCAGGTTTGCCATCGAATTTCATAATTTTCGATGGTAACTTTACAGTAATAGTTGGCCAGTTTATGTCGTGTTGGATGGGATCATTAGTCAAACGAGACAATTCTGGAAGATCTAACGTAGCCAGGAATGGTAATTATTGGTTTGGATGTGGATACTGGTACTATTGAGAAGGCATTTGAGTACCAGTAGGACCATGAATCAAATGATTATAAGGTCCTCCCATAAAAGGTTCGCCATATGGAGGTGGGCCTCCTGGATAAGTAGGTGGACTAGAAGGAGGTCCTCATCCATAGTGAGGGGGTCTGCTGCCTCCATATGGGGTTCCTCTGGGTGGAGGTGGTGGAGGTGGCAAGGTGGTGGGGGAGGGGGGGGGGTGGTCTGCAAGCTAGAGGTCCATTTGGTGGAACATTATGATGCCCCCATGGGGTGTTCCAGTTTCTGGGATAGGGTAATTCAGGGAGAATATTTCCTATATATTTTGGACCTATAGCAATGTTATGATTTCCCAGATATGTATGGCCCCATGGGGGTTGGGTCCAATTAGATGGTCCCCCCATCTGAGGTGTAGTTTTTCCCACGGTTGGGAGTGAACTTCCAACCATGATATAGTTCATGTGTGACTAATGTCCTCAGCTCAAATTGTGTCCCATAACTAGATGATGTCCCCAGTTAGGTTTTTTCCACTGACTAGGGGTTGACCCCCAGTTGAAAAATATCCACTCGTTGGAGTATGGCCAGCAAGGGTATGTTGACCACTAATCGTAGGTTGAACGGAACTCATTTTTTGACTACTAACTAGGGGATAACCTCCTCTCATCTATTGATAACCTCCTCTTGAATTTTGAGGTGGAGGAGGTGGAGGAGGTGGAGGTGGTGTTCTAGTCACATATTTAACAGTAGCTGGAGATTGTACTCTAGTTGTTGGGGTAATGTAGGATGCAGAACCAGTGAAGCTGTTTGGAGGTGTGCCAGACATAAAATATGGTTGACCTGGTTCATAGGTGGCCATCATAGGCGTAGATATTCTTGGTGAAGAAAAATAAAAATAATGTATAGGGGAATGTTGTTAAAAAACTAGTACTTCCATATTGTACCTAGGGGGAAACTCTGGCATATAAGATGGTTACCGAATGTTCCTAGGCGTTCGATAGTCTCGTACATCGGCATGAAGAAGACGTCATCCAAGATCCAAGGATGAAATCGGCAAGGTGTATTTTCCACCATTGAACGTGAACCAAAATCAGAAACATGTTGACCTAAAGAAGTGTCCCAAAATGATGTTGTTGGACCAAACTATGACGATATTAGGTCATCTCGGGGCTGACTGAAAATCCAATCATAGATCTGGGATGTCCTTAGGGCGAATGATGAAAGGTTGTGTCATGTCTATGGTGTTGTTCCACCAACAAAGGTCTAGTAGGATCAGTTATTGATGGATTTGCAGGAGGAGAGTAGTTCACTCCTGATTCTAAGGTAGAAGTTCCTTCTTCATGTGACACAAAAGTGGAGGGTTGATCCATAGTTTCTCCTAAGTTCTCCTCCTAGTTAAGGGGATATTAAGGTGGCAAATTTAAAAGTATACGAGATCTTATTAAAGGTTGATCAACCAGCATGGATGAAACAAAACTTCTCCTAATATTTTTCTACCAAATAAAAACACACTTCAAGATCTACTCAAGCTAAAGCTAAAGTTGCAAGCAAAAGTATGTGGTAGGTGGGATTCAATAGTCTGGAACCTCACAAGATTATCAAGGCGTCACAAATCGCGATATACTACAGGGTCCAACAGTTATACTCAGCCCAATTTTCCAAAGTACTAACTAGGGAGGATTAGGACCATACCCCTGACGGTATAACCGACAACCTAGCAGTACGTACATAGTAGCTCCCCAAGTACTATTCTCAGTGTATTGGCATGCCATTACGAACAACACTTAACTTAGAAGGTTTCAAAAATCCTAATGGGGTATCCCGATATATACAATGTACGTGGGAGCTCATATCCATAGTGGTGTTGTCTAATGCATAACCACATGACATGAGCCTTCTAATATCCCATTGAGTACATGAAGTACCTTTCTATATACCCGAAGGTACGTGAAATTCTGTTAGATATACTAATTGGTGCGTGGAATAACTACAAGGCCCTGGGATGCAGTGCAGGTAAATAACGACAGCTTCCATGCTTAAACACATTGGAATAGATCTCTAACTTTACACACAAGTTTCTATACAATTTTAACCTAAGCTACCATTAAATTTTATCTTGACGATTAAGTGGATGCATGAGGTGTAGAATTGGAATTTAAAAAGGTGTAAGCAAGGTGTAAGGTGTAATATGTTGTAGTCTCAAGGTTCACGTGGTTATCATGGATACATTACATAATATAAGCAAACATACACAATGATACAGATACAAGAGACAAGAGAGAGAGAGAAAGAGAGAGAGAGAGAGAGAGAGAGAGAGAGAGAGAGAGAGAGAGAGAGAGAGAGACAAGCCTTTATATTAACCAGCAAGAGCAGAATACAGTCATAGAACCAATCTCTCATAGTACATCTGCTCACCATCCTAGATATATATATATGTGAATACAGTTACATAACCGACCCGACCTGTCGACATGTGCTGCAGAGTGGTTGGGCAGAGGGCCGAGTTGACAGGCTGACCTAGGCCCCTCCAACACAATCCTTTGTTTATATTTCGATGAAAACTAACTAATGATAGGGATAAGTCTTTTTCCTTTTCTGATAATAAAAATGAACAAAACACCTATACTTTCAAATTAACCAAAAGACATGAAAAGCATTCTTTCAACAATCCAACAAAAATGAAAAGTAACACACCGAATCAAAGAATATTTTTGTCTTTTTCTTTTTCAATTCAAGCAGATCTATGAGCAAAGAACGAAAAGATGAATTTCCTTTTGAAAGCACTAACTCTAATACTGAAATGAAAACTAAAAGAGATGGAGAAAATAAAAAATTCTCGATTTTTTACTAACTTTCAGAATACTTTGGGAAGGTTCAAATAAACTCAAAACTTTCAAGGAAATAAAATGAATTTTTTTTACAACCAAGAAGTCCTAAGTATTACTAAATTTTCGCTTTCCAAAGATTATTTTAAATTATGTTCCAAAACATAAAAAAATATTTTAACCGATTCCAAGTAATTCGCTCGAAATGGAAATGATAAGAACTTTCTGATTTTCACGCCAAAGACTCAAATAAATATGAGAATTATGTTATTCTTTTACTCCAAATTCAGATAACTAAAGATTTTTCCTGCTACAAACTTTAATCAAATGGAAATTCGCTAAAATATAAATGACCCAAGATATTCAAACACACAAAAACCACCCAATTTGTTTTTTGCAAGTTACAATCACTAACTATTGGAGGGATAAGAAGTCAAATTGAACATATCAACTGCACTGATAGGGGGTCACAAGACTGAGTGCACTCATGAGGGATTGAAATTTCCCACTACAATGGGTGTACCCACATGAATAACTAAGACCTAGATCAAGCTTAAAATTAAAAAACAGACCAATGGAAAACACATGTTGTACCTAGGAGGTTTTGGGACTGTAAAACGAAACACACAGAGTCCAAAAAATCAAGCCAAAAATCACAATGTGGAATTTTAAAACTAATGTACGAAGTAATGAGGGGTGATGTTCCCTGCTAAGGTACACTAGAGCATTGGATGCTCTAGCGACGTGCTCTGCACACACGAGAAGTGTGTCTGCGACGAAGTCTATAAATAGGAAGAGGGCGATAGTGACACAATTTGATGTAAAGAAAGTTGCGTCGTTGAGACTCCCGACGTAGGCTATGAACTACCTAGGTGCATCGGGAGGGATCCAAGAAATACAAATAAAAATCCTCAATGAATAAAAAAAAAATGGCTCAATTTAAATCCTAAATAGAGTCTGGATGACCCAGAAACTCTCTGATGATTAGATCCGGTGGAAGAAAAGTAAATTGGAGGAAAAATCAAGAAATATCATGAATTGAAAACATAACTAAACTATGAATTATAATATCCCCAGTATGGTCATCATTTTTGTTTATAGACTATCTGTTAATGTGGACAAAAATTGATCTCTCTAGTCTAAATGGTTTAGATCTAAAACAAAACATATACATAATACAACTAACCTTTCTAGTTAGATTAAATTGTGAGGTAGATTGGGAAACAACTTACCACATAAACGGAATTCCTTTCTCCTTGTTTGATCTACTCCCAGTTCCTCAATCTCTGGTTGCAAAACACGATGGAACAAATGGAAACAAATGAACAAATAAAAGAATATGATTATGAATCTAACTAGATCAACAATCAAAGAGGTCAATTCTAAACATTATAGAAACAACAAGTTTATGGAAATATTTTTGTATTAGACATAATTTGCAACAAATACAAGAAAGGGAAATTACAACCAATGCCTTGATGTTGTAACACCAACTCAAGTGATCTTGCCTCAAAATATCAAAGCCTTCTAGCCTTCTAGCCTCCTATGGATGGAGAGGATCTCCCGGCCAAATTCCACCAGCATATAAGTACTTTATCCTTCCTCCCTTAACATTGGAGAGGGGGTTCATATATAGAGAGATAAAGGGATATGATAGGTTGAGGATTTAAGGGAGAGGCTTAAGGGATCATACCACTAGATAAGGGGATCAAATGCCACCTTCCCAGATATGTAGGGATAAGTCTCCACACCATCCAATCTTCGACAAGTCACTCAAAGCTTCTGTTTATCCATTTTAACCAACAACGATGCACCTTGCACAAGGACAACTCACGCCATTGGAAGGGTGACACGCCTTGTGCAAGGGCAAAAAATGTCATCAACGTGCTTTGCTAATGTGCATAGTCCGTCACCTTAAGTCTGACGCACCTTGCCTGAGAATAGGGTGTGTTGGGGTGGCTACAAAAGTTAAAAGGATGCACATCAACACTTCTCTTGGTCTTTCATCCCAAATACTTTAGGAAACAAGGCATATAAAGGAAACAAAACCCGTAATGACGAGATTTTGGTGTAACAAAAGCTTAAATAAATAAAATTAATTATCGGGGGTGGGGGCATTAAGGGAAATTAAAAAATAAATCATGGGAAATAATAATAAAATTAATAATGAGAAAAATGGATATAAAGATAAGAAGAGATGAGGGTTTACATAGCAAAGGTCAAAGGGATAGTAATAAAATAAAGAAGAATAAATACGATAGAAACATAGGGAAATGAGTTTTTTTTTAAGCTATATTTTTGTATTACATGTTAAACATGTTTACATAGATACCAGTCATCTTGTCAATTGAGTGTAGATCAGGTGGTTGAGAGGAATGTTGTTCTCCTCCCCACCCGGGTTCAAATCTCACTTTGTGACACTTTCTCCTTGGGAGTCGACTTTGACTATGTAATGATTGTAATTATGGCCATACCTTGGGGCTTCCAAAAATGAAAACCAACCCCTTCCCAAACCAAGTTCAAAATGTAGTTGTTTAGTCGAAGGCTAGAAATCATATTTTTTCCATGTTGTTGAGTTAGAGGAATGGTGATTGAGGGAGATGGTGCGATTGAGGGCCTCAACCAGTACATCTCTACTATGGCTCGCTACATCTTGTCCATCTACTCCATTTGGAAATGCATGTCATACATTGCACTTCTCATTTTGAAGATGAGATTCATGTATTCTTCTGCAAGGCGGGATCTAGATGCGCCAACACCGCACAACGGTCAAACCCCAGGAGGTCGGTGAGGCAGCATGAGGATTTCAGTTGGTATTGTGTCAATTAACTCAAGCACATTGAGAGGGGAAGCCTCAGTATTAGAGTTTTAAGGCCTTGAAAGGGTTCCCTCTTCCTCAAACTCCCCGATACACTTCGATTCTCCTGGACCTTCTTCAAATCCCAATCTATCTATCCAAGGCATGACCTGCATACAAGGATCTGAGAGTGAAACCAATTTGGTCAAATTGAAATCAAGAAAAGTGCTAGTTTACTTTCGTTCCATTGCACATGCTTCTGGATTCAAGTCAAAGTGAGCAGGATCGTTAAGGTTAAGGCCCGAATTGACAATTATAATTGAAGCCAGGAAACCTTCGGCCTGCTCAGAGAGGAATTGAGAAGCTTCAGCCTCATACAATCTCCCCTCCAAATTCTGGTTGGGAAATTCTAGATCATGCATAGGATCATTTCTGAGCATAGCTCCACATCCCCTCTAGGATCCCCTACATGGCGTTCCTCAATCACGTGGCATTTGTCAAGGATTGAGAGAGTGGAAGACGAGTGAAGGTATCCAGATGAAATCATCCACCTCCCTAAAGAACCAAAAACAATGACTATGGCTAAGTGAGAGCTCCATATGGGTGCCATGTTGCTCACTCATGTCGTATTGATTAGACTTGAAGGATTCCTTTACTACAGAGTAACATCACTGGTGAAATTGCGTCACCTTATCACCTTCAACCAAAATCCGAGAGATCACCTTTGTGCCAAGGGTATCTAAAATATATGAACTAGCTATCACATTATGGGAGAAATGAATGAGTGATTGCAACAAGCAGAGTGTATGTCTCCAAGTGGAATTAGTTTGGCGGCACATATCATCACACATGAACATGATCATGACACCCCACATGGGGAAACAAAGGGAAAGGGTTTAAAAGTAATAAATTAAATAAATAAATAATTGAATAATGGATTAAGGAAGGGGTTTGTAAGAAATAATATAAGAGAGAATGGAAAGAAACATGATAAGGTGGGGGACTAAAGAAATCTAGAGAATGGGGGTGGGTTTATGAAATAAAGACACAATGATAATGATATGGAGAGGAGGATAAGGAAAACGTCATAGGAGATAAAGGGAATAGTAATAAGAGGGTAGACTAAAATTGGAATTGGAACCAAGGGAATGGAAAAATATTGGTTATGAGCATGAGGAGATGTTATTGAGGGAGAATAAAGTTCAGTAGGATTGAATGGAGAAGCGATGGTGGGTGATGGGTTTCCTATACTGGCTTAGCTTCTATACATCATCTTGATTAACATTGTTTGGATGCTTTTTGATCTCTAATGCTTCCCTGATGATGCAAGATGAGTAGTGTAGATCATAATATAAGACTTTGGTTTGTTCGAAGTATATAAGATGTTTAGAGTGGTTGGAGTGTTCGACAACCTCTTCCTCATATTCCATTCTCTCTATTCTCTCTCATCCCTCCCAATATTGCTCATCTCAACCTTCTCCTTTCTCCTCCTCCAAGGTCATGAATATTTCAGGGTTAGAATAGACCCTCATTCTTTCTGCCTCCTACAAATAGGTTTCAATTTTTTGATAGTAACACGCTACATTATCATTGAAGACATCCTTTGATACATCAAATATATCACCCATGACCTTTCCCCTCACAAATCAGAATAAATTAGACAAGACTTCTCTCATTTTCTTCATTTCGAGAAACTCCCTAAGCACAATCTTTCCAAAGATGAAATTTCATCCCTTCGTCACCTTAATGACAATCCCAACATAGTCATTCTTAAATTTGATAATGGTAATGCAACGGTAATTATGAATACCATTGATTACGATATGAAATTACTTGAGCATGTGTTCTCATCTTCTTACAAACCTCTCTCTTCAAACCCCCTCTCCAAAACATCGAACCTCGTATCCAATGTTTTCAAATCTTCTTCCCTATATCCTTTAATAAAAAAATGTATTCTTCCTCACAATCCTCAAGCACCTAATATTTATAGTCAACCCAAATCCATATGTAATGTACCAACTAGGATTAGTGATACAAAAACTCTCTTCTATACAAAATCAATTAAAACAATGTTTCTGGAAGCTAGTTTGACTAAGGGTGGACAAGATCAAAAGATATGGATGGAAGTAAGGATATGATATATGTTAATACCTATGGAAAAAGTATTGATACCATTTATGTTTCAATATCAGCAAGGGTGAAATCTAATCCAACGCTCCTGGGAACCTCAACATATGCAGACTAGTGTGGATCTAAAATTTGATTGGAAGCTATGGTTGGATGTTTATGAATCAGAGAAGCAAAATAAAATTAAATATAAGTCAATAAAAATTCATAGGTCAATCTAGAAAGTTTGAGGAAATTATGATAAATATTGACAAAGATACAAGCAAAATTGCTTTTCAGGATTGCACAACTAATAAAATTCAGGAGTTCCCAAATAGGTAGAAAAGGCTCACGAATTATTCAAATCAGACATTGATCCATATGGATATCGGTGGCCACCCACCTATTCCACTGGCTCAAAACAATTTCCCATTTTGCCAATTTTCTAGTAATTTTTCTACAACTTTTCGAGTCCCAAATGTTTAGGGCCGTTTTGAGGCCCTAAATGACGTTTTTTGGGAAATCTTGATCGGACAAATTCCATTTATTTAACGGTCCCTAGCGTATTCCTCGGATAGATCTTTCCAACAAGCTACCGAGCACCCCAAACGGAGATCGTATGCAAAAGTTATGACCCGGGAAGTTGATTTTTCATCTTCTAGGGTTAGGTTTTTGGAAGTTTGGGATTATTTCCCTCGTGCTTATGATAAATAGGCCTTTCAGCCTCTCTTTGTAATCGATCTTGGCACGAATGAGCACAACGGCCACATCTCTTCTCAGCGATAGCTACTACCATTCTAGCTGTTGTATTTATAGTCTGTTCTATTTCCGATATTTAATAGAATGTGTTTACTGTATCGCTGTGTTTCTTGCCATATATCTGTGTATGTGAATATATATCTTTGTATATGATTCTGTATATGCTATCTTTTGTTTCGTTCCCACACAAATCCGAATCAGTCGTACCAGATCAATCTGCTCTTTGATTGCTTCTCGGTGCATGTCCCCGACGAGGTCAGGATACAGAGAGGTGGGTATCGAACTAGTTTCACTTGGGGAAGATCACTCTCACCGCCCCAAATGGCCTCCCATGGAGGATGAAAAGAGAGATGACGGAGCAAGAGATCCTATCAAGTTGTTGCTCAAGGAAGCCCTGGCGCGACAAAGGAACGAGATGATGGATAATTTCACCCAAATCCTTCGTCGCATGACGACGACGACAGATACGCCTTCAACGAGCATCCGTTTCGGAGATGTGACTCCCTTCAAGGTACAAGTTAATTTTGATATCCCTTTATTTGAAGTCCAGATCAATGTCGATGCCCTAGATAAATTGTTGAATCTACTAGAAGGGTATTTCTCTGTCCACAATTTTTTTGACAAAGAAAAGATCGTCTTTGCGCTCCTTAAGGCTATCCCCCATGTCAAAAATTGGTGGGAAACTTATTGTGAGCCAGCCATTGGTTCACTCTCTTTGTTTGGACATCAGTATGTGGATGGTAGCTAGTGCTCATGTCCAAACTTGTCCCTACTAACTTGAACAGTTATTGCCAAAAAATGCTAGTAAACTTACTATCCCTATCACTGATTATGGACTTGGGTATGCCATGAAGTTTGAAGACTTATTTGATGAAAATTTCAGCCACTTGGATGGATGCAATATTATTTTTTATGGAAAATAAATGTGCATATTTCGTCAATCTATCAACCACAACAAAAATAGTGTCTTTACCTTGGCTTTTTGGAAAGCCAGTGATGAAATCCATCGATACACTTTCCCATTTCTGCTCAAGAATGGTGAGTGGTTGTAAGAGACCTAATGGATGTGTATGATGTACTTTATTTTGATGACATGCCACACATGACCTAACATACTCCATTACCTCCTTCTTCATCCCTTTCCATGTGAACCTTTCCCTCACTTTCCTGTAAGTTTTCACAAACTCTAGATGACCTGCTAAAGGAAAATCATGGGAAGCTTCAAGGATCTTCTTCTTTAGTATGGATTCTGGAACTACAAATATTCTATCCTTATAATAAATAATGTCATTGAGAATCTTATAAGCATCATCATGAATTAATCCATCAAACAAATCACAAGCAAACTGGTTCTTTGTGTATTCTACCCCAAGTTGTACTTTCCAATCATCATGAAATTTGAGCAATGCAAGTGTGGTTTTTATAGAAAGTGCATCAGCTACAATTTTCATCTTACCCTTCTTATATTCAATATCAAAGTCAAATTCTTGTACCTTTCTTACCCACTTCCATTTCCTATCATTCAACTCCTTTTGGGTTAAGAGGTTTCTCAAACTATTGTGATCGGTATTGATAATTAACTTACCTCCTACCAAATACTGCCTAAACTTGACTAGTGCATGCATGATGGATAACATCTCTTTTTCATAGACTGAATACAACCTTTCATGGGGCTGCAATTTTCTTCTCTCAGAGGCCAAGGGGTTCTTATTCTGCATCAAGACTACTCCAATTCCATTCCCTGAAGCATCACACTCAAGAACAAAAGGTTGAGACAAATATGGAAGTACAAGAACAGGACAACTGTTCATTACCTCCTTCATTTTGTTGAACACTTGTTCAGATTCTTCTGGATAATGGAAAGCTCCTTTCTTAGTGAGGTTTGTCAATGGAGATGTCAATTTGGAAAATCCTTTGAAAAACTTCCGGTAGTAGGTACATATCCCAATGAACCCTCTTAGTTCAATGAGATTTTTAGGACTAGGCCAATCTAGAATGGATTGGATTTTTTCCATGTGAACCTTAACTCCATCTTGACCAATTACATGACCAAGATACAAAATCTCAGTCGTCCAAAACTCACACTTGGTTAGCTTTGCATAAGATTATTGTTCTACCTAGATTGTTATGACAATATCCAAATGATGCAAATTCTCTTTCCAAGTCCTACTATAGATCAAAATATCATCAAAGAAAACAAGTACAAACTTATGGAGCTGCCTGCTGAAAACTCTGTTCATGCAAGATTGAAAATTTACAGGTGCATTTTTCAGGCATAACCAGAAACTCAAAGTTCCCATGGTGACACCGAAAGGTTGTCTTCTGTATGTCTTCTTCTTTCATGTTGATTTGATGGTAACAAAATCGAAGATCAATATTTGAAAAGTACTTGGCCTCATGGAGCTTATCAATCCTTGGAGTAGGATATATGTTATTCATAGTCTTCTTGTTGAGAGCTATATAATCTATGCAGATCATCATGGTACCATATTTCTTCTTCACAAGGACTACCGATGAGGCAAAAGGAATTGAACTCGGTCTAATGAAACCCAAGTCAAGTAGTTCCGTGATGGTTCTCTCTATCTCCTCCTTGAATATTTTTGGGTGTTTGTAGGGGTGCACCTTGATAGGTGAGGTGCCTATATCCAAATCAATCCTATTTTCCACTCCTCTATCTAGAGGCCTACCATGAAGAAGGTCCCAAACACCTTCTTATGCTTTTGGATCAACTTCTAAATGTATTCAGGATAATGAGCTACTTCAAATGAGTTTCCCTTTGTGGTGATTAGGCATTCTGCAATCCATTCAATATCTCCATGCCTTAGTATGGATCTCATACTATGTGCATTTACCACTTGTTTTGGATAGGTGTTGATCCCATTCAACACTACCTCTTTTCCATTTTCTCTCTTGAAGATAATTTTAGGAATTTGTTAGTCTATTGAATGCTTCCCGATGGAATACAACCATTGTACTCCCACAACCATGTTAGTATCAACCACATCAACCACATAAAAGTTATCTATAATTGTATTTTATCCTACACAAATATGCAATTTAGGAATCCATCTACAACAGTTCATGGAATGATTACCTGGAATGATAATAATGAAGCCTCCAAATTTTTCAGTATGTAGCTGCCTCCTTTCAACCAGAGTTGAATCAATGTACTTATGTGTTGCTCCTCCATCCACTAACACAGTGACTGATTGTTCTTGAACCACTCCTTTGAATTTGAGTGTATGGAAGTGAGGCACTCCTAAGAGTACTTCAATCTTTCTCACCTTGGGAGTAGGTTCTTCTTCTGCAGTCTCATAGGCCACTTATGCATCTACAGGGGCCTCTTCTTCTTCTTCCTCAGCTTCTCTCTCTAATTAAACTTCAATGTAGTGTGCCTTTACTTTGGCACATCTATGTCCTGGAACCCATGGCTCCTGACAGGTGAAGCACATATTCCTTCATCTCAATTCATCTTGATCCTTAGCATAGTTATCCTTTCTGAAATTTCCAGAAGGACTCTTCATGGGTGGCCTTTGATTCTTGAACTTAGTAGGACCAACAGTCCTAGGAGGAAATATGGTCCTTGGAATAGATTCTTGCAAGGTAGAAGGTCTATAAGACTTCACCAAACCTTTCAAAGGTTCTGATAACCCTTCAATGAACAATAATATCAATCTAGATTCTGAAATATCAAATACCATCACAGCTAGTTTTTGAAACTCAAATATGTAAGGTTCAAGCGTTCTAGTTTGCTTCACATGTGCTAGCTCTTTGAAGGTGATGTTAGGATCTTTTCTTTCGAATCTTTCATCTAACATTCTTATGAACTATTCATAAGTGGTCACTTGATCATTCCCAAGAGTTTTTAGGCCATGAAACCACCAATCATTTTCTTCTCCATCTAAGTGTAGAGTAGCCATATTGATGGCATCACTTTCAGCCATAGGATTCAATTGAAAACATGTGTCAAGATTTTGAATCCAAGAGTTAGCAGTACATTTATGTGAAACATCAAAATAAGGTAAGGAAATATTACTAATAGCATTTCTAAGATCATAGTTCCGATTTTGCATCTGGAAGCCTCCTCTTGGAATGGTCTTGTACTACAGAGCACAAAAGTATTTGGATGGTAAAGAAATTCTGCATTCTTCATTCAATGTAAGGTACTCAACATATTTCTCCTCCCATGAACCATCAAAATAAGGTAAGGAAATATTACCAATAGAATTTATGAGCTCATAATTCTGATTTTACATCTGGAAGCCTCCTCTTGGGTTGGTCTTGTACTGCAAATCACAAAAGTCTTTGAATGGTAAATCAATTATGCATTCTTCATTCAATGTAAGTTACTCAACATATTTGTCCTCCCATGAAGCAATACCTCCATTTAGAACCTTAGGTTCCTCTCTTGGATCTTCAATAAAATTAGGCATAGTAGGCCTATAGTGAGCTTGATATTCCATATTGAATTCATCAAGGAGATTGTGAGGCCCAGTATTTGATAAAAAATTGTCACCACTCACCCTCCTTTCTCCATGTGGGGTGCCATTGCTGCTCCCCTCTCCATTCTTGCTTTCTAACTGCTGAACTAAGAACTCTCTGGTCTTTTTTCCATATTGAACAATAGTGAGGAAGATGTATTGAAACCCCTTCATCATGCCTTGAAAAAATATTTTGAACTCCTCTTTGTATTCATTGTGAGACATGTCTGATTCTCCTTGCAACTTTCCTTCAGTAGGATTTATCTCTCCTCCCTCTTTTTCCTATGACAGAGGATCCTTCTTCTTGGAATCATAGAAATATTTTAAGAGCGGGTTCAGAGGACCATGCTATGATACCATTGTAATGTACCAACTACGATTAGTGATACAAAAAATCTCTTCTACACAAAATCAATTAAAACAATGTTTTTGGAAGCTAGTTTGATTGAGGGTGGACAAGATCAAAATATCTAGATGGAAGGAAGGATCTGATATATGTTAATACATATGAAAAATGTACTAATACCATTGATGTTTTAATATCAGCAAGGATGAAATCTACTCCAACGCTCTTGGGCACCTTAACATATGCATATTAGTATGGATATAAATTTGACTGGAATCTATGGATGGATGTTTCTGACTCAGAGAGGATAAATAAAATTAAATATCAGTCAATATACATTCATAGGTATCTCCAGAAAGTTTGAGGAATTTCGGATAAATATTGACAAAGATACAAGCAAAATTGCATTTCAGGATTGCACAACTAGTAAAATTCAGGAGCTCCCAAATAAGCAGAGAAGGCTCACGAATTATTAAAATCAGACATGGATTGGGTCATATAACATTTTAATTAACATCAAGAACATAAATCTTATTAGGGCCCATGAAACTATTTCCTATGGTCACCCTTTACAAAAATTTATTAGTCCATGTAGGTGAGGAAAAAAGGAAAACCACTTGGGAAGAAAAACTCCCCTCAAAATGAACATGGAATACTCCATAATAAGTCTCTCCAAACTCCAACCAAGTGAGAACTTGTTCAACTGTATGGAGGAATATTATTCTTGGTAAGAAGTGGAATGTGCTTAGTAGACTCAAACTTCTTGAGAGCAGGTCCAAATGAGTCTTGATCATGCCCTCCATCTTCTGTGAAACTCTGAGAGTAGGTGCCAATCATAATTATGTAGTGGATCAGAAGCATGACAGCAAGATCAAATATAGACACTGCAAACTATAATTATACCTCTATAGCATCCAATAACACACCAAAAATAAAACCAAAGAGAGGTTATGAGTGTGTATGAGCTGCAACAATTGGTTGATGATCTTTAGACTTTGAATTAGAAGACATTTGTGATAACTGAGAGGTGTCTCCAACTTCTTGAGAAAATGTGTTGGCAATCTTGTAGGAACTGGCAGGAGCATGAACAGTGGAAGTGAATGCACAAACAAAAACCTCACACTGTATACTGGACTTCAAAATAACCATTAGATCACCTTCTTGGATACCAATTACTGGCAAAGGATCCTCAATATCTGAAGTGTAAGAGGAGAACAATGATGAGAGATGGAAAGATCTGACTTCTTCAACAATAGATTGTTTCCATTCAATCTTTAATACATGCAAAACGAACTCTTTGAAATATTATACTAGAATACTAATTTATTCAAGAGCTCCCCAATATTTTATACCATGTGAGAATTCTATGGTTGTGGTACCATGTAGGAATTCTATCTACAAGCCAAGATCTAGAAGTAAATAAATTCTCATGAGAATTTATTCAGACATATGCAAAAATAAGAAGAAAAATTGAAGCAGAACTATAAGAGAGATAAATCAATTGATGTAAATATCATCTCTATATTATTCAACAATATGTATACAATATATAATACATCTCAGGAGATAAAATAGAATTCCTTGAAGGCAAGTTGAAAAGCTCACAAAAGGCAGGCTTACTAAAAGCTAAAAAAAACCTAGCTGGAAAAAACACTTTCCAAGTCAATCTAAAGGATCGTGAATTGGAAAAATAAGTATTGGAATCTCATGAGTGAAGAAAAAGGAAATTAACTATGGATTTTGGAGAGAATAAAGAGATGGATGGAAATTTGGCCAAATAAAGACAGCTTGACAAGTAAAACTAGCTTTATCCTTATCTACTAAAAACAGAAAACAACGACAAAACTGTCTAAGGAAGGAAGGTGCACTAATTATTCTAGGATTGGTATATCAAGAAGAATCAGGAAGAATCTTATATAGTATATATCCAGGTGTTCCCCTGTGACTAGTTATGGAAATAGTGGGCCTAAGAAGGAAAATTGATGACAACTACCTAATCTAAACCTAGGAAATTAATAAAAAAATATATTAATGTATTTTATCCTAAGTCTAAAGTGGTTTTTTAATGTACCAACATTTTTAACAACTTGGATCACATCATCCTCACCTTTTTAGATGAACTTACCTACAAATACAAGAAACGATGCGACCATCTTCATGATCTTCGCACCATACTCATGCGATGTTGCAAATACAACATTGTCTTGAACCCTCTTAAATGCATCTTCTGTGTTACTACTGGTTGAATTTTAGGATTCATCACCTCACAGGATAGCATCATTATTGACCCTTCAAAATTTCAAGCTATCCTCGAGCTACCACCTCCATGAACACAGCACGAGTAGTAGATTATCCAAGGCAAGGCTAACTTCCTTTAGCATTTCATCCCCGACTATGCCACTCAAGACCACAGTTTTACACCTCCTTAGGAAAGACATCCCCTTCAAGTGGGATGATTATGACCAAAGTTCCTTCGATGCTCTAAATCAATCCTTGTCATCATCTCACCTCTGGAATTTGACAAACATTTTATCCTTTATATCTCTGCGTCAATTTCCTTTGTGGCTAGTGTGCTAGTCCAACAAGCCAAGGACCACCATGAACACGTCAATTACTATGTAAGAAAAACTGTCATGGGACCAAAAATCAACTAAAATCATGATGAGAATATTGTGTAGCACTCATTCTTTCCATACAAAATATATGCCATTAAATCTTGCTTTGAAAAACAACTATGGTCGCAGATTCCAACCCCATGTAGTATATACTTAGCCATAGGATTATAAATAGTAAATTTGCATGTTGGATTGTCATCTTAAAAGAATTTGACTTTGAATTTGTTGTCCATAAAAGAAAGAAATCATTGGCCCTAGTTGAAATCATTATGAACCTCCCATCTACCACCTGAGGCGAGCCTGTTCTGGACCAATTACTTGATGAACATATCTTCTTCATCGTTGGCGATGACCCATGGTACAGACATATCCTAACTTATCTTCGCACTCAGAATTTTTCCCAACACCTATCCCGCAATGACCGTTGGAAGATTCACCACCATCCTATATACCTTCTCATTGGAGATGTCCTATACCGACATGGCATAGACACCATCCTCCGATGACGTCTAACACATGAGGAGGATGAACAAGTTATAAATGAATACAATAGTGGTGCATGTGGTGGCCACCTCCCAAAAGATATTACGTGCAGGATATTTTTTCCCTCCATATCAAAGGATTGTGTCTATGCAGTCAAACGATGTGCAAATTGTCCAGTATTTTCCTACAAAACAAGGTCACCACCCGCTTCTCTACATCTAGTGATCACCAATGGTCCATTTTACAAATGGTAAATCAATTTCATGGAGTGTCACCCTACTTCGGCACAAGGTCACCAATATATTATTGTCACCATTGATTAATTCATCCAGTGAGCCAAGGTCATGCCAACATTCAATTGCAAAGGAATCACCACTGCACGCTTCTTCTTTAACCATGTCATCTCCCGCTTTGGCATACCCAAACAATTGGTTGATAATAATGGCACCCATTTCCGAAACGAGACGTTTGAACAATTAACACAGTTGTTAGGCTTTAAGCAAGAATTTTCGACAACTTACTACCCCCAGGAAAACGACCAAGTAGAATATATAAATAAAGTTCTCAAAACTATGCTCCAATGCATAGTGAATAAGAAAAAATATAATTGGCATCACATGTTATTCCCAACTCTTTGGGCTAACCATAACTCGGTTAAAATTACTTCAGGATTTAACCCATTTCACCTTTTCCATTGTGTAGAAGTTTCCCTTCCCATTGAGTGCTAAATCCCTACCTTCCAATCCATTGTTGAGTTGCTACTTGACACTCCATCCCTCAAGCAACAGTTATTCACCTTGGAAGTTGGAACACCTCGAAAAAGAATTTCGTGACTCTCTTCAATAAAATGAGGCCATGAAAATTCATTCCAAGGCACACTATGACCGACATGTGCAACCTTGCACCTTCAATGAGGGCGAATTTGTCCTTGTCTTCAACGCCAAGAAAGGAAACAAACTAGGACCCGATAAATTTGTCTCCAAATGGACAAGCCCTTATGTCATTAAAAAATGTCTCCTCAATGGGGCATATGTCTTCTTAATAGACCCAAAAGGTCTCACCCTCAACAACCTCGTTAACGGGTTGTACCTTAAACACTTCTACCCTTGATTCACGGGCACTCCCCACGTGCGACATGTTTTGGTTTTCAATTTTATACATTGTTGACACCCTAGCCATGTTCTTTACCACATGTGGGTATGTGTGTAATATGTGTAGGATCACAAACAATACAGGAAGGAGACTCTTGTTTTTCCATTATAAGAACAAGACTCCATCCCTCAGGTACGGTGATGGGATACTTACCACATGTGTCATTTTTAAACTGGCATATAGGAAATTTGTTCCCTTTGTTTACAAATGCATTTACCAGTATTCCCGTTGATAACCATAGGGCCCTCATTCCCAGTCTTGATGTGCCATCAACGTCATCACTGCGTATATCATGTTCCCCCTTGGGTATGCACACCATTTCCAACATCGTCATAAATTGACACCCATGATGTCGAACCCCAAAAAAAACAAGGAATCTGATCCATCTTGAAAATATCACCCCTATCTAATCATTTTATAGTTGTGCATTTAATCCCCCGACTCTCACAACAGACATCATTCGATTCCTTGGAACATGTTACGATCAAGATTCACAAATACCACTCATACCTCCATGAGCACTTTAACTTCCATAATATTCCTCGTATCATTACCCCCGCGAAGACACCTATGGTGCCCCCACCCTCAAAAGATACCAGTTCTATTCAGTTCTTCTCGCAGGAATAATATGCATGGCATTGATTCAATGAGCACCCATCTTCATGTTTGAAAACCAACCAACACCTCATATTGGAAAGCATCCCCCAACCCACTTAAAATCATGGGGACTCCTCCCATCATCAAATTAGTTCCTTAACACATCGGAAATTGTGGGGACCCCACCATTATTCTTTACGTACAAACTGTTCCCCCATCACATAACATTGCGGGAACATCCTATTCTTTTTTTCCACAACCCATGTTCAAGTTTGATTGATGTATTTGAGTCTCAATATCCTCAGTAGTATCCATTTTTAAGCCACCATTACCCTCTGTATTGTGTCTCCATCAAATCCCTTTCCTTTGTAGTTTGTCTCCCTCCATCTCAATCTGTACCTTTGCAAAAGGAAGGTTTCCATCCACACTCCCCATGTTTACATCGATCAAAGGAGGTTATGAGCCCCATGCTTATTGACCAATCTTGTTTTAGGTTTTCCCATCCAATAGTTGGTTATAACATGATCGTGGTTCTCAGGATAAGACCCCTGTCTTTTCATGTACTTCAATTCTTGTCGATGTCAAAACCCTATATTTATAGAGTTGTAGTAGTTGCAGTTGTACCTTGGTATCCCTTTCAATCACTATAATGGATCACCTCAAACTTAGTATGGAGAGTCATTAGTGCTCCCTAACTAAGTGGTTTCTCCTATGCTCAATGTCAAAACATCTATTGCATCGGGGGTAAACGAAATTTTGAATGTAGTTGTGTTCACATTTGCAAAGCATGGTAGCATTCCATCTGGAATAATGAAGTTCTCTCTCAAGAAGCTTCACAATGACACTGGTCCCCCACCCCCGTGGGCTTATCATGAACATAATCAGTACTACTCCTTCATCACTCTGTAATAGTTCCTAGTTTATTTACTCTCACATGGATCAAAATTTTTTCATCCATTGCCTAACAGTATAGTTTAGTTAACGCCTTGGTCCTCTCTCATTGTAATCACCTTTAAAACATTTCACAAGCATGGGTATACCCACCTTGTTTGTATAAAAAACCATTCTTTACTCAAGATCCAACGGTCGTCACCAACAATATTCCCCCATGGGAGGCCCCTATCATCCACATATGCTTTGTCCCACATAACATGAGATAAACCCAAGAAGTGATGATGCATTATTAGCTCTACAGTACCTTTTGAACCTCATACATCATGGGGCATCTGTTAATGCCTAAATATCACACATATATGAAATTTTGATGATCCTTGCAGTAAGGTGTCATCAACATAAAGAATGTAGTTCACCAAAGGATTCCTCAATAAATCCAAAAGGAAACATGAGTCCAAAATTTCCCAAGACCAATCAAAAGAGGAGGTCGTGCGACTGAACCATTGTTAACCCACTCTATAGTGCATGTTATCAATTCATTGTCTGCGTGATACTTGTGTGGATTTTCCTTTGATAGCCATGCTACTGTCAAAATGGCGAGACCCCCTACTTCCCGTGGCATATTGAAGGCTCCATCACCTCCAACAATCTGAATTTAGCTCCTCACACACTTGGTAGCATTAAATATCCCCCTTGGTGTACCTTGGAACTAGTTCATGGAGTGTATGAGTTCACATTTGGATATAGTTGTTTCTTGGCCACCCCTTTGCCTATAAAAGGAAGCCATTGACATGCATTTTATAGAGAGAAAGAAGATCAAAATTATGCTACTGGATTTGTGTTGGATCTTCCTCATAGCCCACCCCTTCGTACCTTTGTAAGCATTTCCAATATACCTTTCCACCTTCCTCCAAGAGGCAAGAGTTTCTCTCAATTGTCTTATCACCCACTTAGCATATAGTTTGGACAAGAAGGACTGCCCTAAGGGATATTGTTGGCTTCCCTTGAATCCCACACCTCCTAGGTGTTGTACAACTTGACCATTGGGAAATACAAAATGGTTTTGCATACATTTGATTGTTGTCATCTTTTTCATTCTCCCCCCATTTCCTTCTTTTACGTTTTTTTTAAGTTTATTTATTTTATGTGAATTCCACTAACAATCTCTTGTGGGATAATTTGGAGAACAACCAACCACCACACAAGGGCTCCAAGGACTGAGGCCTTGCTACAGCCTACAAAGCCTAGCCCCTTACCAAGTGGAGGGATGCACACTTGTGCAATTTTTTTTCCACAACATACACATTGTAGATGGAAAAATATTTGAAAAATTATATGAACTCTATGAATACGATAATCGAATGCAAAATGGTTCATGTGTTGAAATCATCTCCATAAAAGAATTGTTTATTTATTGTAGAATATCACCTAGCCAAATTGCAAGCTATTTTCGACCAATGGTAATTGTATCCTAGATAATGAAATCATGGAATTCAAGTAATTTCATGCAAAATATATTAACTCTATCATCAAGAATAGATAACTAATCAGAAAACAAAGGGGCATACTTGATTACCCAAGCCTAAAAACTGATACCATTATCTATTATAAGTTGAATACCAGATGGAAATAGAGACTAAGATAATACAATATATTGATTGCAAACATTGAATTCATTTCATCAAGCTACTAAATATAAGGTATTTCTTTCTTTGTTCAAAACCACATGCAACAGTAGAAATTCACCATGGCCATTATCTTAGCCATGCACATGTTCGAAAATGCACCATGCAATAGATAATAATAAAATCACCATGTTTCATAATCCTTTATTGCATTTGTTGGATTGTTAAAGAATGATTATGACACTAAGAATTGTAGACAAGGTTGCAAGTAAAAAGTACAGACAAGGGAAACTAGCAGACGAAGGTTTAGAATATCTAGCAAATTGAACCAATGAATAGGAGAAACAACCACTTCACAGGTTCCGAATTGTGAAAAATGACATGGAACTTACTTCAAAGATCCATATATGTTAAAAATATATCTACTACATATCCTCCTAAATCTGTTGCTGCTAATTCTAAGCTAACTAGAAAACAAATCAAACATGAAAGCCAACACAAGTGTCTAATCCAAGACAAAGAACTATTTTTGCTTAGGATTAATCTACACAGACAATAGCCAACATAGAAACTTGAAATTTTGTGTATGGACCTAAGACCTAATTTAAATCCAAGTATCTGCAAACAATTTTGTAAATAGCCATTATTCTATCAAACCATATCAATCCATAAGCATTTGATGAAAGAAACATGAACCTTTTGCTAGTTGTTTTCAACTTGCTCACTGCTCACAGAATGCATACTAACTTAATGAATCCCTAGAGACAATAGACATAATATGAATTTGCAATTTTGATTGTAGAACTAAGATCTTAGTCAACTTCAGCTATTTGTAGACATCTTTTTCAATGGTAATTATTCTATTAAACCATATGGCTTTACAGGTATTTGATGATAGAAACAAGAGCCTAACCTTGGGTATTCCATCACATGACACATATTCCAAGATTACAAGGAATTCTAGTCAATTGTTCACCTATGATAGAGCCTCCTAGTTCTCAACAAAAAACAGACGGCTACTTGCCCATGTTTGAAGAGAAAAGACACAAAATCTACTTGCAAGCATGTAATGTGTAATAAACCCTTGACTTGTGGCATCAAACCATGTCCACATATAAAGTTGATCCATAGTAACAATCACAACAATGCAAATCAAATTTTTTTCTATGAACATGAAAACCAAGATCAAGGATTATTGACTTTTTCACATGGTCAAATGCCTCTTTACTAAGAACCAAAAACAAATAGGATACAACCAATGGTATATATGCATTCTACGGAAAAGGAAACAATGTAAATACATAAAATTAGCAAATATTGGTTCTTTGATTGATGGTCACATGGAAAGGTTTCTAATCCACAGGTCAACATGGTTCTCCACCTACATAGCATGGAAAGGAACACAAAGTAGGCATGTTTCTTTCTACTATGCATCAAGTTATCTCTTTTTTACAGAATTGATCTATGGAAAACATGTTTCACTAACCACTCCAAATGGAAAACGAAATTGTAAATGGCGCTCCATCCCAACAACTTATTCTATTTTTCTAAATTGCTATGCATACAAGAACACAAGTAGCTACTCCTAATTCTCTATTCATGCTTCTGGGAAACTCAAAGGATAAGGCCATTTTGAATATTGTAACTTCTAAGAATATTATATTTGTACATTATTATTCCGGAGATGTTTCATCCCTCCGAGGTAACCCTATTATGTATCCAGAGATGATTATTCTTCCGATGGGTTGTGTTAACTAGGGTTATTAGACCCACCATGTGGGGGTCGGCCCTGATCTTATATTTTAGGGGTTATTAGACTTCTCCAGGAGAGTTCGGCCCCATTAGTGTTTTTAGTCAGTCGGGAACTAATATAAATAGAGGAGGTGAGCTCCTCATTAGACACACTTGTACAACTCGGAAAAGTAGCGCACTTGTCTGGGAGGTCTGCTAAGGAGGTAGAGAAGGAGGGAGCACATCTTGTATTTTGGTTGATCATCTTATTGAGGAAAGCTTTGCTGGGTTTTCTACCCCATGAGGGTTTCCCAGGGTAAATTCTGTGTCTACCTTGTCATTATGTTTCTTTCAGTGATCTTGCTAGTCTATTTGGTTTAAACTTAACATGGTATCAGAGCTAGCCTGAATAGGACATCTTTCACAAGGTAAGAATATCTCTCTCTCTCTCTCTGGTGAAAGTTAGGGTTTCAACAAAAATTGGTATTGTTAAATTCTGATTACATGGCTGGATATCCCTTCTCAAAACCAATCTTTTGAGCCCTAGATCGAACTTTTTGGTTGGGTAGAACTCCGGTAAAGTCAAACCCTAGTTTTACCAAAAGTGCGATAAACCAGAAATTAGTTTCAGCAAAAAGTTAGTATTGTTAAATTCTGATTACATGGCTGGATAGCCCTTCTCAAACCCAATCTTTTGAGCCCTAGATCGAACTTTTTGGTTGGGTAGAACTCCAGGAAAGTCAAACCCTAGTTTTACCAAAAGTGTGATAAACTAGAAATTCTGTCCCAGGATTTGGAAAAGTAAAAAGGTAATAATTCCGGGTAAGCACTACTCTGTCTCTTATCTCTTAGACTCCCCCAAGAGAATATGGCTCCAAACACTAAGCTTGAAGACAAGCTAGAAGGTATAGAGAATTTCCGAGCATGGAAATACAGAATTGGTCTCATTTTTGAAGAGAATGATCTTGCTCATTATGTCAAGGATGAAGTTGCAGAACTGGAAGGAGATGAAGCCAAAGAGAAGCATAGGAAGGATTTGATTAGGGCAAAGAGAATCATAGCTTATTCTATTAAAGACCACTTGATTCCCCAAGTGGCCTCCAAGAAGATTCCAAAGGAAATGTATGATGCCCTAGGAAGAATGTATGAAGGAAAGAACATCAATAGGAAGATGAACCTAAGGACTCAGTTGAAAAGTACCAAGATGCACAAAGGAGAATCCATTCAAGACTACTTTTCAAGGGTCTCCCAAATCAAGGAGCAACTAGATTCCATTGGTGATACTCTTGATGAAGATGAACTTGTGATGACTGCCCTAAATGGTCTCACTAGACCTTGGGAATCATTCATACAAACTATGTGTGCCAGAAAAGAAAGCATGAAGTTTGATGTAGTATGGGAGGATTGTGTTCAAGAAGAGGCTAGGGTAGCCAACAGAGAAGCTCTTCTCAAAGGGAATGACCAAGCTTTGGCCACCTACACTAAAAGAGGAAAGAGAGGCCACTTCAAGAAAGTGAACTACAAAAGGTCTCAACCCTCTCACAAATTCAAAAGAAAAGGAGGTTCAAACTCAGAAAGAGACCTCTCCACAGTCCAATGTTATAATTGTCTTAAACTAGGACACTATGCTAAAGACTGTTCTTCTCCAAAGAAGAAGAAGAAGTTTGTTCACAAAAGACATCATGCACATATGGCAGAAGATGATAGTGAAGAAGAAGTAGGGGAAGAAGAAAAAGAAGAAGAAGAGGAAAGGCCTCAAAGGAAAAGATCTAAAGTAAAGAGAGAAGATCCAGAAGAATATGTCATATTTTCTACACTCTCTGGATCTGTGTCTCCTGGAGAAGATACATGGATCATTGATAGTGGTGCTTCAAAGCACATGACAAGTCAAAATAAATCTCTCTCAAGACTTGAAGAAAAGTCTTCACCTCAAAAGGTATCTCTAGGAGATGATTATCAATATCCCATCAAGGGAATTGGTGAAGCAAGCTACAAGCTTGATTCTGGAACACCCTTGAAAATGAAAGATTTTTTATATGTTCCAGGTTTAAAGAAGAACCTACTCTCTATCTCATCACTAGATAAGAAAGGTTTTAGAGTGGCTTTCATAGATGGACAAGTACTCATGTGGTCCAAAGGAAAATCAATTAAAGATGCAGTTATCATTGGTGAAGAAGAAGGAGGTCTCTATAAGCTCAAGGGTCATCCGTAAGTTGGCCTTGCTCATGAAACCTCTAGCCCCAGTTAGCTATGTCATAGAAGACTAGCTCACATTAACTACAAAGCCTTACCCTATCTAAGCAAGGTGGTCATAGGATTACCAGATCTGAAGGGTGATCATAATGGCTCATGTAAAGGCTGTAAGAAAGGGAAGAATGTCAAGAACCCTTTTCCAAAGAGTGAAACAAAGACTAAGAACATTCTGGAGCTAATACACTTAGATGTGTGTGGACCAATGCCCACTACTTCCCTAAGTGGATTTGAGTATTATCTCTCATTCATTGATGACTATTCAAGGAAGACTTGGATATACTTTCTAAAAGGTAAGAATGAAGTCTTTGGAAAATTCAAAGAATTCAAGGCCCTAATAGAAAATCTCTCAGAAAAGAAAATCAAGATTCTCAGAACAGATAATGGCGGAGAATATACTTCAAAGGACTTTGAAGACTTTTGTAAAGAAGCCGGAATTAAGAGGGAACTAACCACTCCCTACAATCCCCAACAAAATGGGGTTGCTGAGAGGAAAAATAGAACCATCATGGAAGCTGTAAAGGCTATGATACATGATCAAGATCTACCCATGTATCTATGGGCTGAAGCAGCTAGGACAGCAGTCTATGTGCAAAATAAACTATCCCATAGTGCTCTTGAATTCAAAACTCTAGAAGAAGTGTTTACAGGAAAGAAGCTTGAGGTAAGTCATCTCAAAATATTTGGGTGTCCTGTGTACATCCACATTCCAAAAGAAAAGAGAACCAAGTTGGATCCTTCTGGTAAGAAGGGAATATTTGTTGGATATTGTGAATCATCCAAAGCCTTCAGAATCTACATTCTAGGTTTTCATAATATAGAAATAAGTAGAGATGTAACATTTGATGATAGAAGCAGCTCTCGAGAAATCCAGGAAGTGTCAACTTGAAGAAATCTATGAAGAAGATACACCTCCTAGAATCACAGAGGCTGTGCACATCCCTGAAGATGATTCACCAGAAGATCATGACATGTTGGAACCACAAGAACCTTCTATCACAGATTCATCTAAGAAAAGAAGGCCAGCATGGGCTAGAGATATTATTCAAGGAGCTGAAAGATATGGAGCTCCTGAAGGCTCCACTAGAGAAAGAAAGAAACCTAAGATAGTGTCCAACTATATGGCCTTGATGTGTGATCTTGTAGATCAACAACCAACTAGCTATGAAGAAGCAGCCCAGAAGAAAGAATGGGTAGAAGCAATAACAGAAGAATATCGGTCAATAATGAAAAATGATGTTTGGGATGTAGTTCCCAAACCAAAAGATAAAAGTGTGGTTTCTTCCAAATGGGTTTTCAAGATAAAACATGCTGCAGATGGTAGCATTGAAAAATACAAGGCAATATTTGTAGCCAGAGGATTCTCTCAGAAGGAGGGAATTGACTATGAAGAAACATTTCCACCGGTTGCTAGGTATACTTCAATTAGAACTATCATGGCACTTGCATCTATGATGAAGTGGAAATTACACCAAATGGATGTCAAGACAGCTTTTTTGAATGGTGTAATTGAAGAAGAAGTATACATAGAGCAACCACAAGGGTTTGAGGTTAAAGACGGGAGGACTCATGTATGAAAACTAAAAAAGGCATTATATGGTTTGAAGCAAGCTCCCAGGGCTTGGTACGGGAAGGATTGACAATTTCTTAACAAACATGGGATTTACCAAGAGTAAAGTTGATCCCAATCTTTATCTTAAAGTGATGGATGACGAACCAATTATACTGTTGTTATATGTAGATGATCTATTTCTAACCGGAAATGAGAAACTGATTATTGAAAGCAAGAAGAAGCTTTCTTCAGAATTCGAGATGAAAGATCTCGGATTAATGCACTACTTCTTGGGTCTAGAAGTATGGCAAGAACCAAAAGGAATGTTTCTAAATCAAGGTAAGTATGCTGTGGAGATTCTAAAAAGATTTGATATGTTGGAGTGTAAATCCATGGCCACTCCCATGGACTCCAACTTGAAGTTATTAGTTAATGACTCATCGAAATTAGTAGACCTAACTCTATATAGACAAATCATTAAGTCATTGATGTATTTAACAAATACTAGGCCAGATATATGCTTTGTTGTAAATACCCTGAGTCAGTATTTAGTAGATCCTAGAAAGGTTCACTTAATAGCTGCAAAGCATGTGATGAGGTACCTAAAAGGTACATTAGATTTTGGTCTATATTATCTTGGAGGTCATGAACTCCGATTACATGGTTACTCAGATTCTGATTGGGCAGGTAGTGTCTCAGACAGAAAGAGTACTTCAGGTGGTTGTATGGTCTAGGATCTGCCATGATCTCATGGTTCAGCAAGAAACAATCTAGTGTGGCCCTCAGTACTGTTGAAGTAGAAGATATAGCTGCCTGCTCTGCCAGCTGTGAAGCAGTGTGGCTTCGGAAGTTATTATCTAGAGTGTTTGACTTAGAAATGGATCCCACTACGATTATGTGTCACAATCAAAGCTGCATTAAGATGACAGAAAATCCTGTATTCCACGATAAGTCAAAACACATAGAGATCCGATACTTTTATATAGGAGATATGGTGCAGAGAGGATCTATCAAGCTCGAGTATGTGAACACTGAGGATCAAATTGCTGATATCTTGACCAAACCTCTGTCTCGAGTGAAATTTGAATACTTTCGAGACAAGCTTGGTGTAGTTCAAAAGGACCCTCCTCGAAAGGGGGAGTAGTATAGTCATTGATGATGAGATTGTCTCATCGAACAACAAGATGGATGATAAGGTTACCTGTTCACTACACCTAGATACTTAGAAATATTTAGATGCTTAGAATACTTAGTTTTTACTTATACATGCTTTTGATGATAGATACATGCTTTTGATATTAGATGTATTAGTGAGAATACATGCTTTTGATGTTAGATGTATTAGTGAGAATACATGCTTTTTATATTAGATGTATTAGTGAGAATACATGCTTTTGATGTTAGATGTATTAGTGAGAATACATGCTTTTGATATTACATGTATTAGTGAGAATACATGCTTTTGATGTTAGATGTATTAGTGAGAATACATGCTTTTGATGTTAGATGTATTAGTAAGAATACATGCTTTTGATGATAAACGTATTGGTGAGAATACATGCTTTTGATGATAGATGTATTGGTGAGAATACATGCTTTTGATGATAAATGTATTGGTGAGAATACATGCTTTTGATGATAGATGTATTGATGAGAATACATGTGAGGATTGCATCATCCTTGAACTCAAGTTCTAAAGAGAGCCGTAGACATCATGTCTCTGAGAATGAAGTCCTTGGTGGACATGAAAGGATTTCATCATTCTTGAAATCAAGTTCTAAAGTGAGTCGTAGACAGGTGTCTCTGAGAAAGAAAGAGGATTGGATCATCCCTGGACTTTAGTCCTAAAGAGAGCCGTAGACATGATGTCTCTGAGAATTGAAGATAGGACTGCATCGTCCCTAAACTAGGTTCAAAATGTACGTGATGGGATTGCATCGTCCCTAGACATGAGACTTGTCTTAAAGTGATAAGGACTGATCATCCTGGAACTTGATCGGGATTGCATCGTCCCTAGACATGAGACTTGACTTAAAGTGATAAGGACTGATCATCCTGGAACTTGATCGGGATTGCATCATCCCTAGACATGAGACTTGTCTTAAAGGTACGTGTGAGGACTGCATCGTCCATGAACTGGGTTCAAAATGTACGTGATGGGATTGCATTGTCCCTAGACATGAGACTTGTCTTAAAGTGATAAGGACTGATCATCCTGGAACTTGATCGGGATTGCATCATCCCTAGACATGAGACTTGTCTTAAAGGTACGTGTGAGGACTGCATCGTCCATGAACTGGGTTCAAAATGTATGTGATGGGATTGCATCGTCCCTAGACATGAGACTTGTCTTAAAGTGATAAGGACTAATCATCCTGGAACTTGATCTGGATTGTATCATCCATGGACCTATGTCCTAAAGAGAGCAGGATTGATCACCCTATAAAATGATCGTGTGATGACGATGCTGATGATCGTGTGATGATGATGTTGATGATCATGTGATGACAATGCTGATGATCGTGTGATGACAATGTTGATGATCATGTGAAGACGATGTTAATGATCGTGTGATGACGATGCTGATGATCGTGTGATGACGATCCTGATGATCTTGTGATGACGATGATGATGATCGTGTGATGACGATGCTGATGATCGTGTGATGACGATACTGATGATCGTGTGATGACGATGCTGATGACCGTGTGATGACGATGTTGATGATCGTGTGATGACGATGTTGATGATCGTGTGATAACGATGTTGATGATCATGTGATGACGATGTTGATGATCGTGTGATGACGATACTGATGATCGTGTGATGACGATGCTGATGACATTGATGTTCTAGTAACTGGTTAAGTTACTGATGATGATGAATTGAAGAAAGCTTCCGATGATTTATAGATGTATCATGTATGATGTAGTCGATGACTCCTTGCTCTTGCAGACGTTGTTATAATATCCTTCTCGTTAAGGGGGGAGTGTTGAATATTGTAACTTCTAAGAATATTTTATTTGTACATTATTATTCCAGAGATGTTTCATCCCTCCAAGGTAACCCTATTATGTATCCAGAGATGATTATTCTTTCGATGGGTTGTGGTAACTAGGTTTATTAGACCCACCATGTGGGGGTCGGCCCTGATCTTATATTTTAGGGGTTATTAGACTTCTCCAGGATAGGTCGGCCCCATTATGGTTTTTAGTCAGTTGGGAACTAATATAAATAGAGGAGGTGAGCTCCTCATTAGACACACTTGTACAACTCAGAAAAGTAGCGCACTTGTCTAGGAGGTATGCTAAGGAGGTAGAGAAGGAGGGAGCACATCTTGTATTTTGGTTGATCATCTTATTGAGGAAATCTTTGCTGGGTTTTCTACCCCATGAGGGTTTCCGAGGGTAAATTCTGTGTCTACCTTGTGATTATGTTTCTTTCAGTGATCTTGCTAGTCTATTTGGTGTAAACTTAACAGGCCATTGAAAGGACGATTGGTATGTAGAGAAATTGCATATTTATCTACCAATGACAACATGCAAATTGCAAAATGTCATTGTCCAGACACCACTTGCAACAATGCAAATTAGACTCTGTTCTAGGAACACAAGGACAAGTAGGACACAAATACACGTGTTCGTCACAAATTTCCCTCTCAAGATGATGTCCCAACTACAACAATGAAGAGGAAATAAATACTTCACAACATATGCTATTACAATTGAGATTTAGACTGATGAGAGAGGGACAATTTTTGATAGAGGACAAGAAAACAAGAATCCAATCAGACCATAGGATGCAATGAACACATTTAAGAGAACCCAACCAAGAGATACAACAAATTGACAATACATTATTACTACAAAAGGTATTGCCATTGTTTGAGTGCACTTAATGAAAGTCCTTGCAAACCTACTTCCCAAACAAGTATACCAAGGGAGCTTTACAGAGGTGGCTACTCCTAATTCCATGTTGATGCTTTTGGGGAGTTTAGAGGACAAGTCCATTCAAAGGATAATTGCTATCTAGAGAAATAGAAGATTTATGTAGCAATGATATCATGCAAATAAATCTTAGAGACACATGTGTAAATGTTTCAATCCAAAATCCATTTGTAATCATGCATATCAGACTATGTTCTAGCAACATAAGGACAACTAGGACAATAATACCTATAATAATAACATTACTATACATACAATGAGACTCTTTTTCTAGGATCACGAGAACTATCAATACTTTGCATGCAACATCACATATAGTAGTAATATTACTATGGATACAAGAAGCATATGTACATAAGAACTTTCTCTTTAAAGATGATCTTCTAACCAAAGAAATGAAACAAAAAATTCAAGAGTTTGAAACATATGGTATTACAATTGAGCTTTGAATCCCATGAGACAAGTGCAAAAATCATATGCACATCACAACTTGATTTCTAAATTCTATCCCCAACAACAGAAATGAAGTAAAACTCAAAAGTTTGAAACATATGGTATTACAATTGAGCTTTTTGACGCTCATGAGATGAGCACTCTCATTGCTAAAGAGGGAGCAATATGAAATTCAACTAAACACGGAAATGAACACATTTAGGATAAGATAAATGAAGCAATATATCTAGCAAGATGACAATAAGTTACTATTGCAAATATTTGTGAACAAGCTAGCATTTGAGGGCATTGAAGGAAATTTGTTACAAAGTTCACTGCTAAATAAGTCTATCAAAAGGTCACTATAGATGCAAACAATGAGACCTATCCTATTACGTTTCACATCAAGCTTTTAGCCTAGTACCCCATTTAGAGACCTAACCTATTAAGTTTCACATCAAGCTTTTAGCCTAGCACCCGACATAACATTAACTTCACATCAAGATTTTAGCCTAGCACTCGACATGAAATTAACTAAATGTTAAGGATTCGATTACTAGACAAGGATTATTGAAACTAAATTCCAAACCTTGTTGTATGTCAGCTATCATTGTAGAACTAGGAACCCAGGCCAGGATTTCATCATAGAACACAATTGTGAAGATTTCAATGTACTACAAGTACCTCACCACCTATGATAGAGCCTAGCTCTCAACAAGAAAACCACATGGTCATCCCCCTTGCTGCAAAATCCAAGACCCAAAAACCACTTGCATAGATGCAGTGTGTAATACATCATTTACTAATACCATCCACCCATGTCCACATATAAAATTGATCCACATAAACACTTGCAAAAATGAAAATGAAGTTTTGTTCTAAGAACAAGAAAACTACTAAGGAATCCAAATGTTTTAAAGGAGATTGTCAGAAAAATCAAATATTTGTTTTCAAGGTTGGCCATCACACTCTCGATATCTAGGAGAAGGACACGGAAACCAATTCTTAGTATCCACTACCCAAGCATTTGGTAATTGGAAAAGAAAGCCAAAAAAAATGAAACATAGTATAATTAAAGCTTTTAACAGTAACAATCGATGCAACTCTATTTTTCCATGAATGATCACATGTATCTCTTAAACCATCTATTACTACCAGGAAATAAGGGTTACTAGTTCTAGAACCTTGAGTAGATTTCTTTGGAGAAGGGTATATGCTTGAAAGTGAATAAATGCCATGAATAAGCACATCTACCTACAACTTAGTTGGTACAATGTATTTCGAATACGGAGGCATGTCAAGGAAAAAAAATATCTTAACTTACAAACAGAAATAATTCTTATAGTCAGTGACCTCAAAACCATAAATACATGTTTATGGAAAGGAACAACCCGTGAGATTCAAATGTTTTAAATTATCCATACCATTAAAAAGTACAAAAACAAATATTGGGATGAATCAATGAAGAAATAAAATACATTTTGGCATTATACATCATTGCAAAATTGAAATATAAGTGCAAAAGTTTTTTTTATTTCCAATTAATTTAATATATAGAAATCTATTAAGAATATATAATTTTAATAATACTTAGGTTACTTAGTCATATATTAAATCAGTATAAATTAATTATTTAAAACTTTATTCTCCTAAAAAATTAACCAATGTTAATTATGAAAATGATTTTGTCTTCATCATGAAGGTAATTTTGTGATAAGTATTATCTTGTGTGTATATTAACATTAACTCTAATTTAAACATAATATATATATATATATATATATAGATTATAAAAATATTTTGATATTAATATTCAAATTATAAAAATATTTTTTATATATATATATATTTAGATTATAAAAATATTTTGATATTAATATTCAAATTATAAAAATATTTTAATATTAATATTTAAATTATAAAAATATTTTAATATAAAAAAAATTACTAAGTATACGAATTTGAAATTAGAAAAGAATTATTTTTTCACTATTAGTTAGTAGATGGTCTTAAGATACATAGACCACTCTTTTCACTTTTGGATGAACTTTGACACCAACACCATGTCATATTATTTTGATTCTACTTTTAAAATAACAAAGTAACAATTTTTTTATGTTTGAAAAAAAAAAATATGATAGAAAAAAAACTATAAAACAAAATAAAATAACAGAACAGTTTTTTTTCGTATGAATTAAAATAATCGAATTGAAATAAAATTGAATAGCCAAACTGATATTAATATTCACTATGAGGACCATCCCATTGTAATCATGGATAATGAATAAACAAATGTACCCTAAGTGTATCCAGCCTCCAATAGAAAAAACAAATAAAAGGGCCTTTAATCTTCCATTAATCTTGCAGGAACCAATGAAGAAACACAAGTATATCAGAAAGAAACAAATGTTGCACGAAAAGTATATGAACACTCTTTGGAAAATAGATGTTATACTTTGCCAGAGATTCTAAATGATTCAGTTTCTTATCTATGTGCTCATGATTTTCCAAATAATCCAGTTTCTTATCTACTGTGCTCATGATATCAGCCATCGGAAAAAAATAAAACTCAGTTAAGTAGAATTCGTTGGTTTCAAGCGCATAAATCAAATCAAATTCAACCTTTAGCAAACCTTATCAAAATGAATTCCTGTAAATCTCATTCTACTTTCAAGGGTTCATACATGAATGCACAGCACATCAGACAAAGATCCAATCAAAAACCAAATAGAAGTATCTTGATTACTATCCTCATTGTCACTATCACTTATATATAATTCAAACAAACTATTCCTAACATCATTTACTTAAAGAATAATTAAAAATAATGTTAAAAGTGGGAGCTGTCGGAGGAACGACGAAGACTTCCTTGACCGTTACCTCACGGGTCCTGCGAACAAACAGCCAGCCAAAATATTACATCCAATTCAAGCCCAATAAATTTAAATTCCAAAAAATTAAAGAATTAAGGTTGTATTTGCTGTCAATCTCTACGATATTCTTGATTATATTTGCTGTCAATCTCGGGCACTGGATTGCAATTCTTGATTATATTTGCTGTTAATCTCTGGCACTGGATTGCAATTCTACGATATTCTTGATTATATTTGCTGTCAATCTCTGGCACTGACAAGGAAGAAGAACCCGCATCATGAATATTGTTACTCCGCATACTCTGCCCACTTTGTCCCTCCACAGTGAGCTGGGCAATTCCAGGTACTGGATAGTTGTGAGATGGACCTGTCATTTGTTCTTCAAAGGCCATTTTGCAGATGATAACTAAATGGGGATTGAAAACCCGGACTGAAGGAACGTTCTGTGACTACACTTGTACTTGTACTTGACTCCTCAGATTGTTTTTGAAGATAGTTTGACTGCATGCTCCGGGCTCCAAGTGAAGGACAAGTATGAAGATATTTTACTGGGTCAGAAGGGAAGTATAATGGTTGGAGTTGTTGTGATCCCTGGTGTGAGAATTCTGAACCAGACAGTCCCGATTGCAGACAATAATTAAATGGGGATTGAAAACCCAGACTGAAGCGACGTTCTGTGACTATACTTGTACTTAACTCCAAGTGAAGGGGAAGCCCTGCTTGTGTTTAATATTTGATGTTGGTACACGTTTTCATGAGGTGGTCGGCTTTGGTTAGCAGCGGATAGGATATGAACTTACCCAATGGAGAACTGATAATATAGGTTGTGACAGGAAAGAACAAATATGTTTTAAAGATTCTTACAAAATGTTTGGTCGACTGTGGCCTTGTGTCTCCAGGAACTGATGAGCTTTTACTCTTTCTTCGGCTTCTCTTAATATTGTGAACACGGTTAATAAACTTTAGTTATATATTGCATTAATTGCTTAAAAAAATAAGCATAGTTTCTTATCTAGATCAGTTAACACATCCATATCCATGTTCTTCACAATGAGGAAATGTTTTAAAATTGTGAAAGGAGCAACCTAGACGATGGCGGTTCATGTGGCCTCCTGAGATATATCAAATTTTTTTCCACAAAATCTGAAAGTGTACATTAAATTAGTATCTTCCTCTTCACCTGATTAAATCTGCATGTGTACATTAAAGAAAAGAAAATATGGCAATTTAAGAATTTTTTGTTCACAAAATCTGCATTTGTACTTTAAATCAGGTTCTTTGTCCTATTCTAATTCTACGTCAGTTTTCTCTTTCAGTGAAATTGCAATCTAAATCTCAAAAAACCAAACTTGAGCGATGAAATATTTTGCAATTTTATGAAAATAAAAAAGAAAATGCCGCCGAATATTTAGCGGTGAGCTAGTGCAAGATTTGTACAGTTAATTTGTATTTTTGCTAGGGCTTGGTCATATGAATTTTCTACTTGTATGAATTCGCTAATGATATATACAGTTAAATTGTATTTTTGCTAAGGCTTGGTCATATGAATGTTTGACTGCTTTCTAATTTCACATTTCACATGGTGATTGGTAAACAATATCTAACCAGGTCTTTGGGTTGCTGAGATGTTAGGTCTTTCGGTTGCTGAGATGTTAGTTTTGGATGGACCAAATTGAAAAGGAGGTAATCCCCCTGGCTGCATTTGTGACTGTGGCTGCATTTGTGACTGCGGATCTTCAGTCTCTTCAATAGATCCATCAGATCCATAGATCCATCAGATCCTCCGAATACTGTTCAAGATTTCCGGTAGGCCAAGATTCCGTTGCAACAGACGGCCAATTCGGTATCGTCCTGCAAAAGAACATTGAACATCTATCACAATGACTGCATTTCAGAGGCCGTCAGTAAAGAGCTATTTGATTTAAGATATATACATGATATTGAAATAGATAAAAAAACAACGTTAATATGGAGCTTCAAATTTGGTTCAAATAAGAGAAGTTAATCTGGAACTTCAAATTAGGGTATGCAAATCACCGCATATCATATTTTTAATTTCTGTTTTTTTTAAATTGCAATAGATAAAATAAAATAAAATTAGTACAACCATTTTTATGATATAATAAAATGAGTTTATCTTAATTTAAAAAAATCATAAATAAATTTATCTTAACTTAAAAGAAAATATATATCTCTCTCTTTTCTTTTCTTTTTTTTTTTAATAAAATGATTATATTTTGTATTAAAAATCGGTTGTAACTTACTAGTTAACAATTTAATCCAAAACGTGGTTTGTCACAAAATTTACTATTTAACACTTACCTATGAGCATAAAGACTTCATTCACAAAAATTAAAACAATATTTCATAGAGGATATCTAAAAACATCCACTAGTATATATTAGGAAATAAGCACTAAAATCAAACCAACTTTGCAATGCATACAAAAAATAGAGCTTTAGGGAAAAACTTGATTACTATGCACTTCATCACATCCCACAATTGAAAGATAGGTTTCATGGTTTTTTATTTCCACATCAAGAATCACTTGGTGTATTATTTCTTCTTCCTTGATGGAGGCCTTAATCCAAAAGACATTATGATGTTCCATGTAGTAGATGGAATTTCAGTGTTCAAATTTGTAGTAGATGGAATTTCCTTGTTCGAATTTGTGTACATTTTGTGTAGATGCTTGCATTCAGTCTAATATTTCACTAATTTGATGTAGGAACTATCAAGTACCTATTCTAGTTTATGATCCCACTACTACCTTTTGGGTTCAAATGTTGTCATAGCCCTCTAATATTACTAATCTTTTGAATTTTTAAGAATTAGCCAATTCAAATGGAGTTACCAACATTAATATTAATAGATTTCAAATATATAAAAACAATTTCATGTCATTATTTTCATTTCAACATTCTATTTCATAATGTACTTGCAATTTCAACCATTTTTTCCTCACAACTAACTTTATAAACATGGCAAGGTTGCAAGATGTTCTAATAGAAAAATAAATTGGAAATATATATAGTGCTATAAAAAATATGGCATTCACTTTCAATCTAGACTCGCGGAACATAAAATATCATTAATTTCTGAAAAATATTGGGTTTATCATCACTCTACCTATAAGATTTTCTTTTTATTCTACACTAAGAAAACAAAGAATATTGAAAAATTAGTGGTTGAGGTCACATGTAGCAATATCTCCATCACATGTGCAATGGCCACCATTAAAAAAATGAAGCTTGACAATTCCTCCTATTGTAGCTCTATTCTTGAGTATGCAAAGAGAAGTCTTAAGTAAAGGAAAACCCAACTTCAAATATTTACATTATATATCCTACCAAGCACAGATTGACAACATTTGACGTATTCCAAAATAAAGCACTAGGAAATGAGAATGTGCCTGCTTATAAGGAATTTGTAAATACAATAGTAACATCTACAAAACTTTATCTAGAACATAATAAATATGTTAATTGTAGGTGCATAAATATAAGACACAAAACTTGAGTTATGTTTTCCAAAATAAATAAAAACATTAAACTATAACAACTTCAAATTGTATGCCATGGAGCTTCCATAGTTGTCATAATTTCCATCGACCTTTGGAGCCCACAACAAGAAAGACTCATCATTAGGACGGTGTGTCAAGTAAGAAGAGCAAGTAATCCTAAATATAGTTTGATGATAATGCAGAGAAATGTTTAGTAAGCTAGAGATTAAGTTTTTAGGCTTTTGAAATATGTTTTAAGTTTGAAAATTGGATCAATTTTTTAATTGCTTTTACTATTATTGTGATAATTTTAATTTTTTACTACTAATGTAATAATTTTAATTTTGATTTTAATAATTTAATTATAATTTTAATGTGTAATAATTTAATTTTAATTTTAATTATAATGGGGTTTGTGGGCATTGATTTGATGCTTCCAATGCTTGTTTATCTACCAAGATCCAAGATTTAAAGCCCCATTGCTATAATTATACCCAAAAATATGTGAATTCATAATTTAGTTTGATTTAATGATAATGTTGGGTATTTGAAAGGGATTTAACTAGGAAAATTGTTAGCCTTATGGCTTAACCTAACAATCACATAGTTTATATGTCACCTTCATTTGTATTTCTTATTTAGGATATTAGTCATTTATCCTAAATATAATGACTAGGTGATATGGATAAGATTGCCTAGACAAAATCTCTCCATGAGGCATTCTTCTTTGTACTATATAATGATACTATTCGTGTGAATACAATTGATCAATGCTTTTTCCTTTCCTGTCATATTTTTCCATTCATGTTTTCCATTTGGTTTCAGAGCCTTTATAGTTCTTAAGGGCCTAATAGAGTTAAGAACCATGGTAGTTTATCCATGGAATTTTGATAAAGATCTATGTGTGATTATCTTGTGTTACTGAACTAGATAGTTGAAGGTGGTTTGCATGAAAATATTGAGAGGTGATAACCGTGATTGGTCATGGAATAAAATTCACATGAAAATATTAAGGGGTGCTAACAAGGATAGGTCGAGGAAGCAAATGCCTAGACTACAACTCTCAATACTCCACGTACTTGGTATGTGATTTGCCTATCGCAATTGTGATCTACACACTGAAATTAAGAAGATTGTCTTCATTAGCATCACAAGCGAATCATTTTTTTGTGTGACTTGACAACTAGTGGATTCTCGATCTAAGCAATGTGATGCGCCAGATCTCATAAAATCAATTTCATGTTTGTAGTTTCAGATCTGAGGTGTTCTATGGATGAATGTGGGATCTTATCTATGTGTTTGTTTTTATGCATTATATATATGTCGTGCCATTTTTATGATTCATGATTATTTTAAGTGTGTGCAATGTACCAATCCAAAATGAAATTGGCCATGGAGTCCACAACCGTGTTCATGTCTCTTGAAATGTGCAAGTACTGAACAGATTCGAAGGACCTCTCCAAGAGACCTACTCGTCGAAAAAGACGGAGTAACATGGGATCACGGATGGTGTAGACTCGATTGAGATGGGAGACCACTAATTGTGAATCAAGGTGGACAATAATGTGGTCCATACCCAGGGGAATAGCATCGGTTAAGACTCCAATCACCGCATGATATTCGACGGCATTGTTGGTTGCATATCCTAGACAACTCCCTCCCGAACTAATGAGCTCTCCGGTAGGGGAATAGAGTACCCAAGCTGCCGAGGTGAGACTGCGGGTATGCCAGCTGGCATCGTCTGCGAATCCAAAGCAGGTTTTCATCAACACACGTAGGCAGGACATGACGTAAGCATAAAAAACCAATATCCTAACACACTTAAAGCAAAGCATCACACCACACAAAACACACATCATGTACAGTATATACAAGGTACTTATGCGTGAAAAAATAAGGCATAATATCCCTTCAAGTAGAGCCCATTGTGAGGATCTCCCAGAGATATTCCATCATAATCCTCTAGCTCATAAGATCCCTTCTCCAAGACACATTTTACAACATATGGGCCATGAAACATGCAATCTAACTTGCATGCCCCCATCTTATAATGTTTCTGGTCATATGTGAGGGACAGATCCCCCTCGTTAAAGATACGAGGTTGGATTGACTTATCATACTGGGCCTTAATGCGTTTCTTGTGTGTTTCATTGGCAAGAGTGGCATTGCAACGGGTTTCATCGAGTTTAGCCAAGTGAAGAAAGTGTTCTTCCTCGGCCGTGGTGTGTGGGAGAAGTTCAACTACGAGTTTTAATGACGAAATCTCACACTCTATCGGTAAAACTGCCTCAATCCGTAAACTAGTTGGAAGGGTGTGAATCCAATGGCAGTCTTAACGGAGGTCCTATATGCCCAAAAGGAGGAAAAGATCATGTTGTGCCAGTTTGATTTTTGGGTACCCACCATGCGTTGAATCATTGTTTTCAAGACCTTATTAATGGCCTCTACTTGTCCATTGAACTGTGGGTAATATGGGGTTGATTTTTCATGACGAAAATCCAATCTGGCGCGTGATGTAACCCAATTGGGTGAACCACGTATATCTGGTGTATTATTTTCATTTTTCTCGTTATGTTCTGATTTATGTTGATATGTTATTGATTTCTAATATAAGTAAGCTAGTTTAGCTATATCTATAGTTCTGACATGGTATCAAAGTTGGTTTCTATGATCTAGCACCTTCTATAGCTTTCAATCAATAACTATTATCATCTGGGCATTGTTTATTTTGCATATTTTCTTTCTATCTGGTAGCCATTAGGCTTCTCTTTAGATATGGGCATGTTTCTGCAATTTTTTTACTTCTAACCCTATCCTTGTTGTGTAGATTTTTGCAGAAATGTTTCAAGGGTTTCCGGTTGTCAGATCTGTTTTTTTTTTTCCAAGTTTGGTAGATTTTTTGGAGGTTTCCATCTTCGGCATAATCGGCAGCTAGTTGCTATGATATAACACCTTTTATAGCTTTCAATCAATAACTATTATCATATGGCATTGTTTATTTTTTATATTTGATTTCTATCTGGTAGCCATTAGGCTTCTCTTCAAATCTGGGCATGTTTCTGCAGTTATTTTTACTTCTAACCCTAACCTTGTTGAGTAGATTTTTGTAGAAATTTTTCAAGGGTTTCTTGAATGTTTTTTTTTTTATATCTATATGTTTTTTGGATTCTCCTCAAGGATATCTATCTTCTGGTTGTCAGATCTGTTGTTTTTTTCCAAGTTTGGTAGATGTTTTGCAAGTTTTCGTCTTCGATATAATCGACATTGTTTTCAACCTAAAACTAGACATTCGCGACTTTCTCTTCGTAGACAATGCGGGTAACCATGACTTGCCCTACTGCGAACCCATGAGTATACTGCAGACCCGTGACTTTCAATGTACAGACCCGCGTGTGCTACAACATTCTCACACCTGTTCTACTGCGAACTCGCGCTTACTTCAGCATGCTCGCTACCCTCTTGTGCAGAGACCCGCGAGTGCTTCGGCATAACCACGAATTTATTGTACAGAGACCCGTGAATATCATATCAGAAACATGACTTATCCTGTACAGACCCGCGCACCCGTGGCTGCACCACTGTAAAACCGCGAATAATCGCGACTATTGCCGTGCAGAACCCATGAGTATCATATTTACACGCGATTTTACTGTGGCAGACCCACAAGTAAATTTTTTAGCACTTTTTTTCAAGGGTTGTAAGTAAAAGTTTATTTTCCTTTACTGTGTTTCTTCAGATCCGTACGGTAAAGTGTATCATTTTTTTGTTATTCACTTTTTTCTCTTGTCATTTCTAGCATTTTGGGTTTCTTGTCAATATTTCTATCATTATGACTTCAGAAGTAGCTTATGTTCCTAAACTTTTTGGTCCTAACTATATTGCATGGAAAAGAAAAATGATTGATGTTCTTAGGAGTAAGAATCTATGGAGGATTGTTAATGGTGAACACCAAAAACCTGTTGATTCTAAATATGTGGCTATATGGGAAGATATATGTGATCAATCAAGAGGGCTCATTTGTCAAACAGTTTTAGATAGTCTTCAAGTAAGTATTGAGGCAGAAGATAGCCCGATTGAGGTATGGAAAATTCTTGTTTCTTTATTTGATAAATCTGATGATGTTTCTGCTTATTACCTTGAAAAGAATATTTTTGAGCTAGATCCTACTAACTTTGAAAGAGTAGAATTATATCTTGTTGAAGTGAAAAATTTTAATGAAAAACTAAATAATTGTGGTAAATATTACAAGAAAACAGACACTGCTCTTATAATTCTTTTAGAACAAAAATTGCCATCTTGTTTTGATATGTTCATCCAAACTAGGAATAGGGCTCTTGAATTGTCTCAAAACACCACAAAACCTACTTTTGATTATTTTTGTAAAGGATTGATCAATGAGCAAGAAATGTTGATTGTTTCAGGACAAGTCTCACCTAATAAGGCTCTTATGGCACATAATAGGAATCCTAAGAAAATTTTTAATAATGTTAAAGGTTCTAGTTCACAAACTTCAAATCATACTAATAAATTTGGTAATGCTTCTAATGCACATCATGAACATAGTAAGAAGAAAAATGTATATGATCCTTGTAAGCATTGTGGTAAAATTAATCATCCTGAAAAGAATTGATTTAAAGTGAAATGGTTAATGGCTAAAGCTATAAAGAAAGGTTCTGATGAATCACAAGTAGCTTTATGTGCATCTGTTGTTTCATCTAGTAGTTCTTCTTCTAATGTGGAATGGATAATGGATTTTGGTGCTTCTAAACATATGACTGGTATTGCTTCTTTATTTACATATTATGACAATAATAAAAATACCTCTCAGAAAGTATCTATAGGTGATGGTAAACAATTTTCCGTAATTGGTTCTGGTACTGTTAATGTTGTTAATGGTCAATTGGAAGATGTTTTTCATGTTGAACACATGCTCATCAACTTACTTTCTATTTACCGTGCATGTCAAAAAGGATATAAATTTGAAGCTTGGCCTGATAAATATGTTCTTAAAGATATCAATCCAAATTTTAAAGTAGTTTCTTCTGGTCCTGTTGATCATACTGCTGGTTTATATAAATTTGTTGGTTTTAACTCAACTAAAAGACAACCTTTTTATTCCTATGTTGCTCATGCTAATGAACTAAGTAAATTATGGCATGAAATATTAGGTCATTTCAATTATGGTAAAATGAAAATGTTAACTAAAATGGTACATGGCTTGCCTAATATTTCGTCTACTAACGGTGTTTGTGAAGGTTGTGTACTTGGTAAACATCATAGATAAATGTTTGATAAAGGTAAAGCTTGCCATGCTAAAGAATCTTTGAAATTAATTCATAGTGATATTTGTGGTCCTCTTGAAGTTCCTTCTATATATCATGTAGTCTATTTTCTTTCTTTTATTGATGACTTTAGTAGAAAATCGTGGGTTTATTTTTTGAAAAATAAAAGTGACACTTTTTCTAAATTTCAAGGATTTAAATCCTTGGTTGAGAATGAGTCTAGTAAAAGAATTAAGACTTTAAGAAATGATAATGGGGGGGAATTTGTTAAGAAATAATTTGAAGTATTTTTATCTAAACATGGAATTCAACATCAAAAGACTATTCCTTACGCACCTCAACAAAATGGTGTTGCTGAAAGGAAAAATAGAACCTTAGTTGAAATGGCTAGATGTATGCTTTATTCTAAAGAATTACACAAGAAATTTTGGGCCAAAGCCATAAGTTGTGATAACTTTATTTCAAATATAGTTCCTAAAAAATTTGTTAAGCATGTTACCCCTGAGGAAAAATGGAATGCTAGAAGACCAGATATTAGTAACTTTAAGGTGTTTGGTTGTGAATGTTGGGCTCATATTCTTGATGGAAAACGGAAAAATTTAGAACCCAGGTCTCACAAGTGTATATTCATTGGTTATGCTGAGGATTCCAAGGCTTACAGGTTATTTGATCCTTCTAATCAGAGTGTCATAATCCGAAGAGAAGTTCAATTTACTGAAGTCTCTCCACCACCTGAGTCCGTAGAACCTCATGTTACCCTGAATATTCCATTGTCTCTTGTTACTCCTATATATGCTACTCCTTCCAGTACTATGCTTGTTGTTGATATTAGTTCACCCTCTCATTCAAGTATTCCACCTGAATTTCTAGAAGCTCCTGAAGTGACTTATGTTCCTTCTAACCTTCCTGTTTGGGCCCAGAAAACTTTTGAATCTGCAAGTAGTGAGATCGGTAACCCTTCCGATACTTGTAGAACTAGATCTAAATTTGCTCTTGTGACCAACGTTTTGGCCACAAATGATCCTAATTCTTATGCTCAAGCTAAGGGTAAGCCTCATTGGGAACAAGCTATGTCCGGTGAGTATGATTCTCTTATGAAGAACTGTTATACCTCAAATTGCCACACCATGTGTAAGTGAGAATATACATGTTTCACCACCATGGAAAACATGATGTTTATGCCTCCTAAGGGTGTTAGGACCCTTCATTCTAATGTTGATCCCTTCCCTAGTCACATTTGGAAGCAAATCAAACAAGCAAGGGGTCGAAACTCACTTTAACTACCTCCAAAAATTGGCCTTCTGGAATTGTTGTGCCCTATATGCCTATGGGGGAGCGACAATTTTGGTTTAGGCTTATCCCTTTGATTTTGGATCTTGGATCTCATGGAGATTTTATTTGGATGAGGTACCCCTTCGAATCCCATCTCACATTCCCTCCTTGGCATGGTTTAGATACTTGATCCACATATTATTCACTTAGATCCATAATCTCCCCTTAGTGGTTGGCCTCCAAAATCCTACTTAAAGAGAGCCATCCATGAGCTATGGGGGCATGATCTTGGAAACACCAAACTTATGATCCCATGAGTCTTGCAAGGGTGATGTTGGAGAGCTTGGAAGGAGGTGTTGCTACTTTGTACATCAAGGTATAACATTGTAATCAACTTGTTTTGGCTTTCTTATCATTAATATAACTTAGCTTATTCCTCTCATTTTCATGTCTTTAATGATGAATGCATGAAATTGTCTCTATTTATATAGTTGGATCTTTGTTTATACATATATTGATTTGGGGAAGGTGTTGTCTTTCCTTTGTGAGCAGGTTCATAAGTCCATGATCAAAGGATGGAGCTGGATCAACTTGGGAGCAACAAGGATAGCCATCAGAGTGAGGTATGCTATCTACTTGCTTTTTCTTTCCATAGCTTGTTAGCTGATGTATGAGCTAGATCTAGGAGGACTATAGTGTCTATTTGTTTGCTCTCTATCTTAGGTAGGACACTAGGGGCATTTTCTAATCCCAAGGGGGTTTCATCTTACCTGTGGGAAGAAAATATCACCACATAAATTGGAGACCATACTAGGGAATGCATCGTACTTGAAGAATTAGAATCAAGTGGTTTCTACCATGTTTGACTTCAACACCTTGTAATCACATGGTTAGATTCGTATCGATTTGTGATCGAGTAGAAGACCTTGGATGGTTCTGAAGTATATTTAACACATCCAAGTTGCGATGGTGATTTTTGAGTAGGTTCCCACATATATATTATGTTGGTGACCTCATTGATGTACTATCACACAGATCCACTCTTGTATTGGTCGTGGCTGTGTCATTGTCTTATCATGGATCTACGCTTGTAGTCTAGTAGCCATGATTTGTCTTCAGTCATTGTTAAGTCAGTACTAGCATGGATCTGCAATGTATTGGTCGGCAACCATGCTTTGAGTCAGTTGTTCCAAGCATGGGTATGCCCGCCTCATGGTTGTTAGACATATTGTTGATATTTGCTTGCAACTCTCCAGTTATCGTTCAAGTATCCTTGAAGACTTATTATTGGTAAAGTGTTTCGGCCATCAAATTCCTTCTGACCTCGTACTTTAGGGGGCATCTGTTATACCTCAAATTGCCACACCATGTGTAAGTGAGAATATACATGTTTCACCACCATGGAAAACATGATGTTTATACCTCCTAAGGGTGTTAGGACCCTTCATTATAATGTTGATCCCTTCCCTAGTCACATTTGGAAGCAAATCCAACAAGCAAGGGGTCGAAACTCACCTTAACCACCTCCAAAAATTAGCCTTCTAGAATTGTCGTTCCCTACATCCCTATGGGGGAGTGACAATTTCAAATTATCATGCCCTACATGCCTATGGGGGAGCGAAAATTTCAATATTTTCGCGCTTTGCTTAGTTTTAGGGGAGCGACAATCTTGGTTTATGCTTATCCATTTGATTTTGGATCTTGGATCTCAAGGATATTTTCTTGGGATGAGGTACCCCTTCGAATCCCATCTCACATTCTCTCCTTGGCATGGTTTAGATCCTTGATCCACATATTATTCACTTAGATCCATAATCTCCTCTTAGTGGTTGACCTCCCAAATCCTACTTAAAGAGAGCCATCCATGAGCTATGGGGGGGTGATCTTGGAAACACCAAACTTATGATCCTATGAGTCTTGCAAAGGTGATGTTGGAGAGCTTGGAAGGAGGTGCTACTACTTTGGACATCAAGTTGTAACATTGTAATCAACTTCTTTTGGCTTTCTTATCATTAATATAACTTAGCCTATTCCTCTCATTTTCATGTCTTTAATGATGAATGCATTAAATTTTCTCTATTTATATAGTTGGATCTTTGTTTATACATATATTTCTTTGGAGAAGGTGTTGTCTTTCCTTTGTGAACAGTTTCATAAGTCCATGATCAAAGGTTGGAGTTGGATCAACTTAGGAGCAAAAAGGATAGCCATCAGAGTGAGGTATGCTATCTACTTGCTTTGTATTTCCATAGCTTGTTAGCTGATGTATGAGCTAGATCTAGGAGGACTATAGTGTCTATTTGTTTCCTCTCTGTCTTGGGTAGGAAACTAGGGGCCTTTTCTAATCCCAAGGGGTTTTCATCTTACCCATAGGAAGAAAATATCACCCCAGAAATTGGCGACCATACTGGGGAATGCACCGCACTTAACAAATACTTCTACACCGTACTTGAAGTATTAGAATCAAGTGGTTTCTACCATGTTCGACTTCAACACCTTGTAATCACATGGTTAGATTTGTATCGATTTGTGATCGAGTAGAAGACCCTGGATGGTTCTGAAGTCTATTTAGCACATCTAGGTTGCGATGGTGATTTTTTAGTAGGTTCCCACATATATATTATGCTGGTGACCTCATTGATGTATTGTCACACAGATCCACTCTTGTATTGGATGTGGCTGTGTCATTGTCTTATCATGGATCTACACTTGTAGTCTAGTAGCCATGATTTGTCTTCAGTCATTGTTAAGTCAGTACTATCATGGATCTGCAATGTATTGGTCGGCATCCATGCTTTGATTCAGTTGTTCCGAGCATGGGTATGCCCGCCTCGGGGTCGTTATACATATTGTTGATATTTGTTTGCAATTCTCCAGTTCTCCTTCAAATATCCTTGCAGACTTATTATTGGTAAAGTGTTTCGGCCATCAGATTCCTTCTAACCTCGCACTTTAGGGGGCATGTGTTATACCTCAAATTGCCACACCATGTGTAAGTGAGCATATAGATGTTTCACCGCCATGGAAAACATGATGTTTATGCTTTCTAAGGGTGTTAGGACCCTTCATTCTAATGTTGATCCCTTCCCTAGTCACAGTTGGAAGCAAATCCAACAAGCAATGGGTCAAAACTCACCTTAACCACCTCCAAAAATTACCCTTCTGGAATTATCATGCCCTGCATGCCTATGGGGAAGCGACAATTTCAAATTATCGCGCCCTGCATGCCTATGGGGGAGCAAAAATTTCAATATTTTTGCGCTTTGCTTAGTTATAGGGGAGCGAAAATTTTGGTTTAGGCTTATCCCTTTGATTTTGGATCTTGGATCTCATGGAGATTTTTTTGGGATGACGTACCCCTTCAAATCCCATCTCACATTCCCTCCTTGGCATCATTTAGATCCTTGATCCACATATTATTCACTTAGATCCATAATCTCCTCTTAGTGGTTGGACTCCCAAATCCTACTTAAAGAGAGCCATCCATGAGCTATGGGGGGGTGATCTTGAAAACACCAAACTTATGATCCTATGAGTCTTGCAAGGGTGATGTTGGAGAGCTTGGAAGGAGGTGCTGCTACTTTGTACATCAAGGTATAACATTGTAATCAACTTCTTTTATCTTTCTTATCATTAATATAACTTAGCCTATTCCTCTCGTTTTCATGTCTTTAATGATGAATGCATGAAATTGTCTCTATTTATATAGTTGGATCTTTGTTTATACATATATTGCTTTGGAGAAGGTTTTGTCTTTTTTTTTTAACAGGTTCATAAATCCATGATCAAAGGTTGGAGCTGGATCAACTTAGGAGCAACAAGAACAACCATCAGAGTGAGGTACACTATCTACTTGCTTTATCTTTCCATAGCTTGTTAGCTGATGTATGAGCTAGATCTAGGAGGACTATAGTGTCTATTTGTTTCCTCTCTATCTTGGGTAGGAAACTAGGGGCCTTTTCTAATCCCAAGGGGTTTCCATCTTACCCGTAGGTTTTTACTTTTAACTCATTTCCCTTTCTTTGTATTGTATTTCTCCTTCTTTATTTTATTACTACCCCTTTGACCTTTCATATGTAACCCCTTATCCCTTCATATATTAATATCTAATTTTCTCATTATTAATGAAGATGTGACAATGAAGGCCTCATCCAGATACCTCACACAACCATGATCTACCTTAATGAAGATGTGACAATGAAGGCCTCATCCAGATACATGGCCATCAATCCAATTGCACATTCACCAAAGCATGTAGCCTCATATCACTCTCAATATCAATAGAGGTTTGGTAATTACCAGCCTATATCCAAATCTTAAGCTCTATCAAGTGCCAAGAGGGATCAAATCTCCTGAGGTGCAAATCTCTTCTCAGGTATTGCACTCAAGGAGCTATTCGAGGATAGTCTTATGAAGTATCTTAATCTATATACTTTATACTTTATTGATAGTCTTTATCAGATAACCATCTTTTTAATTGATAGTCTTTATTACATAAATATTATATGATTTTTTATTACGTGTTTTAATTTATATATTTTAATAATATTTAATATATATTATTGATGGTCTTAGTTTTTTTAATTAATAGTCTTCATTACATAAATATTACATTTTTTTTTATTAGGTGTTTTAATTTATACATTTTGATAATATTTATTATACATGTTTTTAATTAGTTATTTTTAATATATAAGTTTTTTTTAATGCAATTTTTTAATTAATTATTGAAAATTTATAATGTTAATTAAAATCTACATAAAATATAATTATTTTGATCACAACATTTTTAAACATATTTTATGGTGCAGGTGAAGGAGGAAGTGAGGAGGGGGGTGGCGGAGGAGGGGAGGAGGGGAGCTGCAGGGCTTCGGAGGAAGGGAAGGAGGGGAGGGAGGCAACGTGGAGGGAAGGCGTAGGAGGGGAGAACGCATGGAGGGAAGGCTGGAGGGAAGGCGTGGGAGGGGAGAAGGCACAGGAGGGGAGAAGGCATGGAAGGAAGGCATGGGAGGGGAGAAGGCGTGGAGGGAAGGCTAGAGGGAATGCGCGGGAGGGGAGAAGGCGTGGAGGGAAAGCTAGAGGGAAGGCGCGGGAGGGGAGGTCGCTTGGAGGGAAGCCACAGGAGGGGAGGTCACATGGAGGGAAGGCGCAGGAGGGGAGGTCGCTTGGAGGGAATGCTGGAGGGGAGGTCGGGTGGAGGGAAGGCTAGAGGGGAGGTCGCGTGGAGGGAAGGCACGGGAGGGGAGGTCGTGCAGGAGGGAAGCAGCAGCAGTGATTTGGATCTAGGTTGGAGTTGGAGAATGGCGAAGAGATGGAGCTAGAGAATGGAGAGGAAATTACCTATTCGCAAAAATGTTTACTTGCTCAGATTCCCTCTTCGTTGGTTCCCTTCTCTTTGCCGCAGATTCTTGACCCAAATTAATTTTTATGTATATTATCTTTGGTGTATTGTATTTCCATTTATTTCATTCAAACGAAAATACACGTATTTTTATTAATGGCCGACATAATATATATTATTTTTTATTATTCGTTTTTGTTAGGAACAAGATTATGGCCGACAATAATATTGACAAACGTTGCAAGATCTCCCTCATACTGGGTTGTAGAGCACCTCTCGTCGCAATGAACCCTTGATGGGACATGATGAAGTTCATTATGTGTACGCAAGCAAAGGATGTGAGAAGGTTACTGGAAAAGTAGGGATTTCGGGAACATGATCACAATGAAAACCAAGGATACAAGCTTGGATCTAAACATCATGTGCATATTATGCATTGGAATCAAGAATTGGAATCTCAAAAATATCGACAGAAAAATCTGGAAACAGTTGTGGGTTTTGAAATTTTTATTTTTATTATGCAATCTTCCCTAGGGAGACTTCTTATAGGAAGCTTCTTTGCACTGAGTCTCTAGGATAATGGGAGAGGTACCACTTTGGATGCTTGGGAAAAATCACTCTAGTAAACAACGTTATGGTGGGAAAAACTAGAGGTTCCAGAGCCCGGGATGGCCTCAAAGATCGTGGATTTGGCCATCATTTAAATGTTATGAAGGAATTTGGCACCTTAGCCTCTCGCTATCGATGGAAAACCACTACAAGAATTAAAAAGGAAATTGAGAGACTAGAAATGTGGGTGAAGAAGGAACAAGAGATAATGGATGAGGAAGATATGCAAAAGGAAATGCAGTTGTTGATCTTAAATGTTGGGACTTCCTATACCAGGGACACCAAATACTTTCATACGATCTTGTTATATTGGCATATAAAATCAATGTTGGGTAAGGTTCTTTTGGATTACAATGATGAGCGGAAGGAATTTGTCATGCAAATTGACGAGCTTCAGGACCATATGAGGAAAATGAACACTAAGATCATCCTGATAAAAAAATATGCCACCACATTTGAGTTTCTAAGAAGGAATATGAAACTAAGGACCACCTGCCTACCTAAACTCATGAGGTGCCTCTCATATTTAATTTTGATGATGATGACCACTCTCCTTAGTCTCAATACGGTCCAACTTTATTTTGTTTTTTCCAATTATCATAGTTATGTTTTATAGAACTTCAATAAGTTACTATTATAATGCTCATGGTAGACTTAGGATGATTATAAATAGGACCCTCAAAAACTCTAGATACAGAGCCATGATGGCATTTAATTATAAGTTGGTTTTTTTATAATTGGCAGGGTTTCCCTTGTGGATAACCAGCTCTCTAAGACTCTATAATTTTACTCTATTAATATAATTAGTTATGTATATAAATATATATATATATATATATATATATATATATATATATATATATATATATATATACATACATATAACTAATTATATTAAGAGTGTTGGCCAGTATCCATGGCCCTCCAAGATACCACAACCATAATAGTGTAGGTTGCAGATCTTAGTGGCCATGCTTTAGCCTGAGGGCACTTCCATGGTAGTTGTGACCAGAATCATGAATTCCACATCCATGGCCAATCCCCTCAGATTCATCCATGGCTATGGAAACCAATCTGCAACCATTAACGATTGGCCACTATGGCCAGAAGGATAGGGGTCAACCCCTAGGCTTCCCTTCTGTAGAAGACAAAGAATATATAGCATAAAACCCTAGTTAATTTTTTTTACATAAAACAAAGAAAAAGATCAAAAAGAGAACCCTACATACAAATGTTAGAATAAAAAAGAAAAAAAGAAAAAATTGCAGACACAAAAAGAGATGGTTGAGAGAAAAATATATCTAAGAGAAGGATATAGAAGCATATCTATACTATAAACCACTTGCAATAAGGAGCGAGACTTGAACTCCACCAGAGAAGCTCTGAAAACCTCTACCATGAAACCTCTAGTTGGCTATAGCTAATGGCCTATATCCAAAAAGGATGGAGGAGAACCATAGAACCAATGGCATGGCTAAAACCCTGAAACCCTTAGATGACCTAAAAAACCTGAAGCCCTAGCTAGAGCATGAGTATGCCAAAATTGTTTGAGAAAAGTGAGAAGGGATGGGAGAGGAAAGGGTTTAATCCTCCCACCTTCCTCTTGTTAAAATATTGTTTTTGGATTGAGGCACGTGACGCCCATGAGAACGTGCAGATCGCATGCATGGCCCCAACTAATTAATAAAAATAAAGTGTGTTCAACAATTTTTTTTAATTCTATTTTTATTTATTTATTTATTATTTTTTTTGTTATTTAAAAAAAAATTATTACACCCCAATTTGTTTATTTCCATTTTTATTTATTTATTTATTATTTTTTTTGTTATTTAAAAAAAAATTATTACACCCCAATTAGTTTATTAGTATTCATATCTTTTATTATTTTAATTAAATTATATTTCAAGTTAAATCTTAAATAAAATATTAAATAAAGCATATATATATATATATATATATATATATATATATAAGGGTTTATTTGATACTACTAGATGACACAATTAATATGCCTATGCGTAAGTATCTTTTACATTCTCTTGTAGTGTGGAAAGTATCTTTTCAAATAAATATATTGTGTTAGTTTGATGATGATGAATTTATATTGAAAGATTACAATATATATGTAAGCCTATGTATGGGTTGCATCTCTTTAATATGAAACAAGATGACCCATTTACCTAATAACTAATAATTAATATATTAATAATCTAATTCACACTCATTACAAGTCATCCCTTCCTAAAAAGCTAGTTCATCTCCGAAGCTTGTGTAAAAGAACAATTCTTGACTTAAACTCCAAATTTGTGTAATTAGTTGCAACTTCAGGAAGGTTACTGCACTTGACAAGATACTCTTTGACAAGCAAATAAGTGTGATCAATGTTAAAAAGGAATTCTTGCTATGAGTAATAATACCATGATCTAATAATTGTTCAATTTATGTCTTAAGTATATGAGATTGCTTTTAAGATCGACTTCCAATTTGTGTTGGACCGTGAATCCATTCTATGAAATGATCTCTTGAATGAGATGGAGGAAAATCATGAAGTGGGTCTTGAGAATCGACACAAAATATCCCATGGATATTATCTATGTAATGTCCCCCATTTTGACCCTTGTAATATTTTGGGCTATAATGTAAATATTGTATGTATATTATGTATGATTCCTAGCGTGGAGCTCAAGGCCAAGGCCCCGATAGTGAATGCTCGACCTTTAAGAGGCAAGTATTTGAAATTATGCTACCCATGTGCTAGAGAACCATGGGAATTGTAAATATGCATTTTAATATAAATGCCCACAACTAGCTATGCAATGCAACAAGAGATGGGGGCATGATATTACAAGGAATTGGGAGGAGGATATTCAAACCCTTGAGCCAATTGAGTCAAGCCAAGTGTCAATGAGAGAACCCATGAACCCTCAACTAACCATGTTGACTTTTGTACCCAATCATTGATTTCTCCCAAGAGTTGGTTGAGGTAGTTAATGCCTTGGGGAATGGGAGGTATGGTTGTCCAAATTCGAGCATGGGAAAGCCACCCTGCATGGAAAAACGTGTTTGGCTTCTTGGGCAAGAAAAGAGCCATGAATTGCTCCCCAAGCCATTACCCATCAACCATCTTTTCTCTCCAATGAGTTTAGAGCTTCCTGGGCATTTCTCTCCATGAATTTCCTGTATTTACCTTCGTTTTCCAAGAGAGGGGAAACGATTTGGGGTTTAATTGAGGTCGTTTTGGCCCACTGAATGCTCATACATCTGTGGGAGAAATCGGTTTTCTTCCTGGGGGTTGATTCCCTCTTCCCACAATCCATTTTTGGTGTGCCCACGTTTTGGGGAAAACCCATAGACCCTATTTTGTGAATCCATGGTTGAATTGTGTATCCATGCCAGTTTTGAGCTACTGTGTGTAAAAGAATGTTGGGTTGAGATGGGTATCCATTGCTTTGGCCATGCAGGGTTTGAGAGTCCCAAGTTCCTTGTAGATATCATGCCCAGCTCGGGGGTGGTCTCTGAGTGCCGAAATAATAAAGGCTGGGCAGAGACCTATGGTTGGGAGGAACGTTGCAACGACGTAGCTAGTTGTGGGGACAACATTACATCAAGATGAGTACTTTATTGTGTATTTACTTCTGCAAATGTGTTAATTTGTTGGATGTGTTAAATTGAATAACAATCATGTAATATGTGTGTGGATGAGTTCATTTCCACTGTGCATGTTTGTTTGATTTCCATCTGGATACATCTCTTTTATTGCTGTGAATCTAATGTATGGGCTGAGTTTATGTGAAAGCCCCATAGAATGGCATCAGGTTCCCTTCCTTGCATTGGGTCCAAGGGTAGGGACATTACATTTGGTATCAGAGCTGCTGGTTGCAGCATTGGGCCTTCATGGGCTTCCTATCATAGTGGCAGAGGTAAGTATTCCTCCTACTCAAACTGATCCTTAAGAAAATTTCAGATTTTCAAAATTCTTCTAAGTGTTTTTGGAAATTTTTCTAAGTTTGTATCGGAAGGAACTTGCGATATTTTCGCCAAAGTTGGCGGAAGAACTTGGCAAGTTCCTCCGCAATGATTCGGCACAAAATCAATAAGTTCGCCGAAAAAGGAAGGAAAATTTCGGCGAAAAGTTATGAGTTTTGGGCCGAAACGGCGGAAAAAGATGGTGAGTTTCCGCTGAAGCGGCGGAAAGAACTGTCGAGTTTGCACCAAAGTTGTTGAAAGGAAAAGCTGAGTTTCGACCGGAAGAACTCGGCAAGTTGGTCCGCAACAGTGGAAGAACTCAGCGAGTTGGTCCGCAACGGCAGAAGGACTCGGCGAGTTGGTCCGAAAATTTTTCTAAGTGTCTTTCGACGGAAGAACTAGGCAAGTTGGTCCGCAATGGCGGAAGAGATGGGCGATTTGCTTCGCAACGGCGGAAGAGATGGGCGATTTCCTCCACAACGGCAGAAGAGATGGGAGATTTGCTCCACAATGGCAGAAGAGATGGGTGATTTGCTCTGCAACGGCGGAAGAGATGGACAATTTGCTCCGCAATGGTGGAAGAGATGGGCGATTTGCTCCGCAATGGTGGAAGAGATGGGTGAGTTTCTCCGCAATGGCGGAAGAGATGGGCAATTTGCTCCACAATGGCGGAAGGAAAAGTTGAGTTTTCGATCGGAAGAACTCAGCAAGTTTGTCCGCAAAGGGGCGGAAGAGAATTGCCAAGTCCGCCGAAACAGAGAATTTCAGTTGTTTTCCAGGGTGAATTTCAAGGGGGCAAGCCCCCTTGACCCCCGTCGTCCCTCGGAGACATTCCTTGAGAGTGTGAAATGCATTATTGGGATGAGAAGCAGGAATTGCATGGAAGGCTTGTGGAAGCCTTATTAAAAGTAATTGGTTGTGATATGCACTGCAGAAGAGCAATGGGAGCAGCAAGGCAATGTTGATAAGAGGGAAAATTCTCACCTTAACTATTTCAGTTATAGCATAGGAATTTCATGCTTGAAAAGTAGCAACTAAGAATGTTTTACATTTGTATTAAATTGCTACTTGGTGAGAAATTACAGCTAATGTTTCCTTACATGCTTGGTAGAGAAAGCCAAGAAAAGGATTAGCTATGATGTAGAGGAGGAACTCCATGTCATAGTGAGGAAATTGGAAAGGGGGAATTCCTTAACTCCTCTCTTACTATTGTTTTTGTATTTTACAAGTTTTATATGCATAAAAGCTATGGCATAGGAATGCTGAAAATGCAAAGGATCATATGGATGAAGTAAACATGCACTAGTTGGCACATTAATAGATATTGCATGGTGCATAAAAAGGTGTTTATGCATGAGCATGATGCTGCATATGGGTAAGAAGGTGGTAAATTGAATATGTACTAGCTGGAATACTAACAGACATTGCATAGTACATGTGACAATGTTTGTACATGTATATGATACTGCCTATTGGTAAAATAGTGAGGTTTTACATATGCAATGAACCACTTATGATCATTATGGTGGTTGCTAATAATTAGTTGTATTAGCATTGGTTGTAGGACCAAAGAAAACTGAAGCATGGCTAAAGATGTGGATGATGATTGTTGCATATGACCAACAACCTTATGAAGAAAGGATGGTGCAACAAATCTACGAGCATGAGGTTGGAAAAAGAACTGTGAATCCTTGGTAAGAGGCCAACTGATCAGGTAACATCAAGCGATGTTAATGACAGCCATGCAGGTAATGGTGATTTGTGCTTAACTGCATGAATGTGGATTGAGTATCTGGTAAGACCCCTTCAACTATACTTAAATTATGTTGATTGGTTGGCATGTGGTATTGAGTGCCTGAATGTGAATGTTAACCTACTAGGTATGGTGAGGTATGGGGTAGTAAGGACGAGGGACCCTCTACCATATGACTGTTTTAAATACTAGAATGCATTCATATGGTATTATATCATGCCATTTATATATGTTGGTTGTGAGTTAAACAACCAAAGCAAGTGAGGACTTATGGTCCTATCATGGTAGTGCATGCTATGTGGGGAAGACATGGTTAGGCCATAATATGTTTGAAGGCATAATATTTGTGAATTAATGCAAGGTTGCATTGAGGGGATGTGCATTAAAAATATTTTGTACAATCTCGTGGTTATGCATTGAGTGGGTGCACATTAAAAGATTATGTGAATGGATGGTTGTGGTGTATGTTTTATTGCACTTAGATAATAGACGAAATGATACAACTATGACGTGATGAGTATCTAAAGCTTCATTTAAATTGCATAAATGATGTGACTGTGCCTTGCAATTTTATTATTATGATGATGCATATATATATATATATATATATATATATATATATATTTCGTTGCATTCCAAATGTTAATATATGAGGGTGTTTGATTTATTGAGTGTTATAATTCTGAGATCACTTTAGTGACTGTTGCAACAATGAAATATTATATGCACAAGAGACTTACAAAACGTTTGGCTGATTGAAGTTTCAGATTTCAGGTAGATTGTTTTGGGCATGGCAAATGTGGGTAAGTCCATGGTGAAGATTGGAAATCTACCATGAGAAAGAGCCAAACGATATGAGAATAGACTCATGGCTAAGCAAATCAATTTCTGTAGAGAACATAATTGCAAATTCATACTTGAATTTAATTATTAATGACATTGAATGATTATTGTTAAATGCTGCTGACTGTTTGGCTATTTGATAAATGTGCCAGGAAGACACATTGCAGGAAGACCATGTGTGATGACCTACCAAAGCCAAATTCCATGGGAAGGACCCCATGCTTTGGAAATGGGTTTCGGGTGAAACACCATTTCATATTTTAAGAATGACATCTCAGTTGAGCTGTATGTTGGAAAAACATGAGAATGAGATGGTAAAACTATGCTAAGGACATCTCAGTTGAGCTGTATGTTGGAAAAACATGAGAATGAGATGGTAAAACTATGCTAAGAAGGCATGTATGGATTATGGAACGTGGAGAGATTGGGGTGGCAAACTGAAGAACTGTTGACTCAAATAAGGGAGCCCCCATTCTTCGCAAATGAAGAAAAGATACATCCGCAAAAAACAATGAGTATTATGTGACCCTACATAAGAACATGCATGTCTAAATTATTAGGATTAATATGCAAAGCATGCTCTATTTTATTTATACCATTTCAAACTGCTTGAGTATGATTAGGGCTTACATGGCTCACATTGGAAAGGGGGTGCACACCTTTTCTGGTGGTAGGTCATGATAGGGTTGTCAATATTGACTACACCCTAAGAGAATGGACGCATTCTTGGTGTTTCAATACTTGATAGTGAATGTTATGGAATGTGGTTTCAATTTTGAGAAGCAATACTGATAGGCCTGCTTATCCTTATTGTGTTGTCAGCCTACACAGATACCAATTGGTACTACACATTAAGAGACAAAGTGAAGAAGGGTATGCAGAAGGACTGTATAGGAATTAGCAACCTTTCTATGCTCACACTAAATAATATTGGAAGGGATGGACAAACCCAGGGAGCTATGTAGTGAAAAGGGGAATCATCCTTATGTGAGTGGGGCCATGTTAACCTGCAGTCAATAAAGTCACCTATAAATTTCCTAAAAGGAACCACTGATTTGCACAAGAGAAGGAGTGGCATCCTTGTATGAATGAAGAATTGATGTGTGTGTGAAGGGTTATGGTGCAAGAAGGTGTGGTGACATTGGTGAAGACATAAAATCTCTATTGGGTCAGCAGTAGGAGGGCGGGTGCCAAGACTGACTGAAAACCCTGAGATTCCTATGGCTCCATAGTAGAGCCTTGACCTATAATGGTCAGGTGGCGCAGTTTCCTTCCATTGGTCGATGACCCAGATGGATGTGTTGACTTGGCACTAGAGAGGGCCAACCAGGTATGGGACTGGTTGGGAACCACCAAATGCTTGGTAAATCTAGCCGATGGGGAGGTGTACTGGTTAAGCATTAACTACATCAAAGTCCATAGGAGATTCCAAGGCTTGCAAATCAAAGCAAGACCCTGTGGACCAGAGGGGAAACGCGCAATACAGATAAGTATTCGTTTTCATTTATGTCTTGTTTGGAATAACAAAGATTTCAAGTATAAGTCTTCTAACAGCTAAGCTGATACACTATTGTTTCTTTGTTGGAAACCTTGGTCAATGCAGGAAGGCAAGACCCTAAAAGACTATAAATTGTTGGTAAATCCAGAGAGTAAATGAGTGGGCAATATAAATTGCTGGTAAATCCAGAGAGTAAACGAGTGGGCGATATAAATTATTGAGAAATCCAAGGAGTATCTAGTTGAACGCTATAAAGTTCTTGATAAGTCCAAAGAGTGACTCGTTGGGCATTGACTACTTGATATGGAAAAGCAGCGTGTACGCTACCCCAACACCCCTTAAACAATTGATAAAACCAGTCGGAGCACTGGCCTAGCATATTGGTAAAGGAAATGATTGATAAACCCAGTCGACGTACTGGCCTGGCATTACCTATTCGAATGATTGTGGAATAGCCTACGTGCTGGCCCAACATTCATAATTGTGTTCACGGGAAATCCAAGGCTCGTAAAGCAAAGAAGGATCCCGTGGAATAATGTGAAGACATCCAATACAGATAAGTATTCGGTTACCCTGCAGCTTCTTGCTTATGAATATATGTGTGTATCTGATTTGGTTATGATTTCCTAAACTCTTGTTTAGAGATAAACCCTATGGAAATAAACTAAACATGTGAATTGATTCAATGTTTGAGTGTAGGTATTTTTGGAAGCAAGGACTATGAAGGCATCATAGGGATGCAGATGGACATGCGACCATCCTAAATAGCTCAGTATGAGCAGTAATGAAAGATGGTGCTAGTGGACATGAGTGGGTCATAGCAGCCAAAGGTTCTGTAGGCAACTATGGAATAGGGTTCCTAGTTGAAAATCCTTAGACAGACCTTAGACACTAAGTGTCATAACCAAGAAAGGAAAGTCAAAGCATTCACATTGAAGTGAAAGAGACTAAGGAGCATGAAACCATGACGATGGTGTAGCTCCATAATAGAACAAGACTATGAGGGAGAAAATTTTACTCTTCTTTTTCCTTTCGATTGATGCATTTATAAAACAAAAGATTGTTGAGTGCATGTCATGGCTGAAAATAGATTGTGTTTAATTGCTTGAGATCAATTGTGAATGCTGAAATAGTAAATTTCCTGTGAAAGAATGAACATGAATGAGTTCATGTGTGTGTGGAAAGCATGAAAGTGTGGAAGTCCCATGAATAAAGCATGGACATTCCATGTCAATTGGGAAAATAATTGACTAATCTTAATGTTTATGTTATGCTTGTCCTAACAAAGAATTTCCATGATGAATTTCACAGGTAAGAAAGTGAAACAATTGGTTGCAGCCGGCACAAGAAAGTGTTGCTAGTAAGCAAAGTGTGGTCAGTTGTTTCCATTGACCATGGAAATAGACCGAGGGCTATTAAAGTTGGTTGAAAGTCTTCTTCAAACAATTTCCAGGACCCAAGAAAATCTTGGAGAAATGCTCAAGCTGCAGAGGCAATAGAATGAGATGAACCACAAGCTTTTGCAGGACTCTACTCATCTGCAAAAAGAGGTAAAAAGCATTCTGGGAGCAATCAGTAAAGGAAAGGAAATTGGATCCATGAAGAAGCATTCATCCAATCGGCTGATTAAGAAACATTCTAGGTGGGAAGACTCAAAGGAATTTGAGCAGGAAAGGGTAAAGCAACCAATGAAACGTTGGGGATGTGGAGGAAATCATTGCCTCCGTGACTGCCCAACAATGGAGCATCAAGAGGGTAGCCACCATAAAGTTTCTAGACTTGTAGACCAGCGGGAAGGTAAAGAAAGGGAATGGATTGTTTTGGAACAATGCCCTCATGCAAAGCTAGAAGGTCCCAGCCATCAGGAGCATTTTGTGAAGGCCAAAGGACTTGATCCCAAAAACCCAAGAAAAGGGTCAAATGTAGGACAGACCTGCCATATTTTGTGAATTTTGGACATGTATATAGCGTTTATGTATTCCTAGGTATTGGAACACCGAGGATGGTGTTATTCCAAGGGGAGGGGAATGTAATGTCCCCCATTTTGACCCTTGCAATATTTTGGGTTATAATGTAAATATTGTATGTATATTATGTATGATTCCTAGCATGGAGATTAAGGCCAAGGCCCCGCTAGTGAACGCTCGACCTTTAAGAGGCAAGTATTTGAAATTATGCTACCCATGTGCTAGAGAACCATGGGAATTGTAAATATGCATTTTAATATAAATTCCCACAACTAGCTATGCAATGCAACAAGAGATGGGGGCATGATATTACAAGGAATTGGGAGGAGGATATTCAAACCCTTGAGCCAATTGAGTCAAGCCAAGTGTCAATGAGAGAACCCATGAACCCTCAACTAACCATGTTGACTTTTGTACCCAATCATTGATTTCTCCCAAGAGTTGGTTGAGATAGTTAATGCCTTGGGGAATGGGAGGTATGGCTGTCCAAATTCGAGTATGGGTAAGCCACCCTGCATGGAAAAACGTGTTTGGCTTCTTGGGAAAGAAAAGAGCCACGAATTGCTCCCTAATCCATTACCCATCAACCAGCTTTTCTCTCCCACAAGTTTAGAGCTTCCTGGGCATTTCCCTCCATGAATTTCCTGTGTTTACCTTCGTTTTCCTAGCTGGGAAGGGCGTTTTTGTTGTGGCTAACAGTGGGAAAGAGAGGGGAAACGATTTGGGGTTTAATTGAGGATGTTTTGGCCCACTGAATGCTCATACATCTATGGGAGAAATCGGTTTTCTTCCCACAATTCGTTTTTGGTGTGCCCATGTTTTGAGAAAAACCCATAGACCCTATTTTGTGAATCCATGGTTGAATTGTGTATCCATGCCAGTTTTGAGCTACTGTGTGTAAAAGAATGTTGGGGTTGAGATGGGTATCCATTGCTTTGGCCATGCAGGGTTTGAGAGTCCCAAGTTCCTTGTAGATATCATGCCCAGCTCGGGGGTGGTCTCTGAGTGCTGAAATAATACAGGCTAGGCAGAGACCTACGGTTGGGAGGAACGTTGCAGCGACGTAGCTAGTTGTGGGGACAGCATTACATCAAGATGAGTACTTTATTGTGTATTTACTTCTGCAAATGTGTTAATTTGTTGGTTGTGTTAAATTGAATAACAGTCATGTAATATGTGTGTGGATGAGTTCATTTTCGCTGTGCATGTTTGTTTGATTTCCATCTGCACACATATCTTTTATGGCTGTGAATCTAATGTATGGGTTGAGTTTATGTGAAAGCCCCATAGAATGGCATCAGGTTCCCTTCCTTGCATTGGGTCCAAGGGTGGGGACATTACAATCTACACCTTTGGGATCATCATTTTTAGAAACAATCTCCATGGAATAACTATGCAAAAGATAAGGTTCGGTTCTTTTCTTTTTTATATTCTCCATTTTGTCAAATGAGACTATCTAGGAAGAAGGGTAAATGATTCCATGCAATTTGTACTTCCTTCCATTTTCAAAAAATCTTATAAATTATTTTTTTTAATTTAATCCCACAATACCAAGCGTGGTCAACCATTGGGATCCTAAGACTACATCTACACCTCCAATTTCCATAGCATAGGTAGGAGATTTTAATTTGTAGTCTTCAAGAGCTAACTCTACCTTATGCATTTCCCATTACATGGAGTAGTTTTATTTCCCAAAATGGTGACTTGAAAATCTAAAGTAGGGTAAATAAACATGTTTAATTGTCTTGTGATCCTTGTATTTATGAAATTGTGTGAACTACCGCTATCTATAAGCACATTCACCTTAGTACTCTTAATGTAGCCAAGGATTTTAAGAATTTGAGGTTGCTAAATACCCATCATTGTAGCTACAGAAAATTTTGGAGCATCGTCGAGCTTCTAGGAGATGGATTCATCTAAGTCTGTTTCTGTATCAGAAAGGACATACATGGCTTATGTTAGGATATTTTAATACTCCATCCTTGTCCTACCTAGCATCATTTCATTTTCCTAGTAGTTGATGATGTCATTCTCCCCCTAGTGGTGTGCAAATGTCATCCAGGATCCATCCACCACCTTCTGATCCCTGCATGCATAATTTTAGGACCACTTTAGTTAGTTCCCTATTTTATAGGAACCTACTTAGTGTTCAAGTTCATTCCACCTAAGTTAGTTGACTCTTGTGGGGGGTTAGAGCTATGAATTCCACTGATTGTGGCCTTATGCGCCCTTTTCTGATTGTTTTGCATGGAAAACTCACTAATGCACCCTCCTTGGTCAGTTAACTGATTGTGTCTTTAGTTAACTGATTTTAGGTTCAATTTGGTTGAGTTTGAGTCTTATTGAGCACTCCAGTGGTGACAATTCCTATGCTAGATCAACTGAGGTTCAAATTCTCTGCATTGTAAAATCATTGTTCATTATACTGATTATTGGACCATGTGACATTATTCTACTCCTATTTAAGTTCTCATGCATGATTAATTGTCTGCTCATTTTTACTGCAGTTTTCACTCTAATTCATATTTTATGCTCATTCTTTTTATGTGAGGTATACTCAGCTCTTAGATCTATTGTGATTTAGAATTTCACATGGTATCAGATCCATTTGAGCATAGGTTGAGAAGCTACTTTCGATAGTGCACTAGAAGCCTCTGCATTTCCACAATAAATCCGGGTTCCATTGCATTGAATTCACTGGATAAATCCTTTGAGGTCTAGCCTGGTGTGAAGGATCCAGAAAAATGTGCCTACTGTCCTAAAGCAATGCTCAGTAGTAGTCTATCTCCAAAATTGAGATTTTTTTGGGAAGGGGAGGAAATAATGAGCTATCAAAAATGGAGTTTTTTTATAGTGTTTTATGATTTATTTATTTTGAAATGAATGAAATTAGGGTTTTAAACCCTAAATAATCGGCATGTGGAGGAGGGATGATGGGAAATTGGAGGGGAAACAACATGGGATAGAGCAATGGATGAAGGGTTGCAACAATGAATCAGAGGAGCATGGATGGACATGAAGAATGGTGAAATGGGAGTGTAATTCTGTGTGGAATTGGCATGGAATAAATGCAACAAAAATGGAGTGTGAGTGGAGGTTTGAGTGGTGTGGGGATGATGTAGACGTAGCATGGTGGAGGTGTATGGAGAGTGAGGAGAAGGTGAATGGGGAATTGAGTGGAGAAGAGGCATATGGGGAGGAAAGGTGTGGCAGGAGGTTAGTGGTGAGGGTAGGCCATATGAGTGTTGGTAAACTAGACAGATAGTTGGCCAACATATGGGTAGTAGGGGGAAACATATGGGGAGTAGGTGCGGAGGGAGAAGCATGTGAGAATCAGGTGCGGAGAGGTAGAAGAGGAGAGTAATGGCGTGGGGAACGAGTAGGAGGGTGGATTCAACCAAAATGGATAGGGAGGGGCGTGAGCATGAGGTGAGGAGGGATATATGATGATGGATTGGTGGGGAGGTTGTGGGGGGAGGCATGGATGTGAGCATCAAATGCCGAGAGGAGCGGTGGCAACAACATGGGGAAGGTCATGTCGTGGGGGAAGGCGAGTGGAAGGACTGTGAGTAAGCAAGCAGAAGGAATGGGGCATGGATCATGTGGGGGAGGAATGGAGATGGAGGAGAGGGTGAAAGTGGAAGTGCGTGAGGAGATTTGCAACCGAGGAAAGGAAGAATGCATAGCTAGAGAAACACAAACCAAAGCTCTGATACCACTTGGAAAGTAACTTTTCCAATAAATATATATTTTATTAATAATTTGATGATGATGAATTTACATTGAAAGATTATAATATGTATGCAAGCCTACATAATGGTTTCATCTCTTTAATATGAAATGATATGACCCATTTACCTAATAACTATTAACTAATAAATTAATAATCCAATTCAGACTCATTACGTAATGAGCATATCACTTAAGGCCATGGCTATGGGTTAGGGAGGTCAATATCATAACTACAAACAAATAATAATTATGATCTTTCCTTAAGTAATGTATCGATACTTACAATTATGTATATATATATATAATCTAAAAATAACCAAATGAAAAAAAAATTGCCCTTAAAAGTAACCTTGCTCATTATGCATAAAACTAATTTTGTTGATAGTTTCTCCGTTTAAGAAGATTTGAATAAAAATGTTATACAATATTACCTATGAAGTTCATATGTCTATACTTATTACTTATAATCATTTGAGATGAGACATTTTCGGAATAGAAAAATTCTTGTATCGATCATAGCAAGTATCAATCTCTTAAAATCCCAATTCTTGTTGTCTTTAAAATCCGAGTTATTCTTGTCTTTTGCAAATTAATCTTTGGAGTCACCTTGTTCCAACTATTTGGTGAGGTGCCTTTTGTCCTTTCACCCCATCCATATCCCATCTTGGTAGGTGTTGATATTGGAGGCATTATAGGGGAGCATTCATGCATATTATATCTCATGTCATAGTGGGTGTCATTAAACCAATCTTCAACAAGGCTATGTGGTAGCAAATACCTACCAAAATAATTGTTAAAATCCATAAGAAGTTTAGAACATGTTATGCATGGAGAAATTTGTGTGGTTAAATACTTCTAATCTCTACACAAAGTAATAAGGCCATTTATATTCTACAACATTATTGCTTGGTTGAACCATACCATGATGGAGCCACTAAACACTACAATCACATTATAAAAATAAATTGTTTCTATTACAATACTAAATGAATAGAGGCATAAAATCCTCTAGTGCAAGCACATTCAATTCAAGCGGAAAGAAAACACTATGCACATTCAATTCAAGCGGCAAGAAAACACTATCAAAAATTAAATCGTGATGTTTGTTCTCTCTACTCTAATTCGTAATCAATCTCATATAACACATGGTAACTTATACCATTTTAAAGAATAGAAAAAAGAAAGGCAACCACATAGACGCACACGTACATAGAGATGAAGGTTATATATATATATTCAACTTTCCATTAATACAAACCATTTTTTTTATTTTATTGGTCTTACTTGGATAAGAACATCAAAACATATGCGTAAGCATTTACGGAAACCAATAACATCAAAATGTCTTAGTATTAACAATTGGAAAGTAAGAAATTTTATTTGAGAGAGTGTGTATATAGACTCGGTATGGGAACATTTTCAACTCATCCATTAATTTGAGGGCTTTGAAAATTAATTAAGCATCAATAATAACATGCTATCTTGAAAATTAATTGTAATTGAATATTAAATATGGACAAATTTTAAATTTAAGTCCTGCTATATTAGAAATTAACCCTATTTATTAAGTGTGCCTTATATATTTTGTGATGGCTCGTATTTTCTTGAAAATTAACCTAAACGTAATCCAAACTAATTCACCACACTTTAATTGCATTATGGAGTTTGGACATGGGAAGTGGAGTGAAACATGTTGTAGCTTCACATGATCCCTCTGGTTCATGTTCGGTTCCCCAGATCGATATTTTACTTGGGTCATCATCTCCATATATTGGGGGTATTATTGGTGATATCCGGATGGATGGGATTGGTGATATCCATATGGAGAGGAAGGCTCCATGCTTTGCTGAGATAGTTAAATCCAAGACTCCACTTGCCACATTTATTGCGAATATCCCTACTATGGGGGTTAAATTAGATCTCCCTTTTCATCTAAGGGATGTGGACCCTGGCAGAGAATTAATTATCAAAGGTGTTAGGCAGGGGGGCATTGCTCAATTTTCTCCAATTGAAACCAGAAGTGCTAGGAAAGGAAAATTACTTAAGGTTGATTCTCCTTTTCCCGACATCTCCATGGTATCTTCTTCTTCCAATGGTTCATTGGATTCAAAACGGGCTCTTAGAGATATGAAATCCCTAGCTAGGGTTAAAAGATGATCCTATTTTCTCTTAATATTAGAGGGATTGGGGGCCCTCAGAAAAGATTGGCCCTCAAAGCATTATTGGATTCCTTGAAACCTGACATGAGTTTTTTACAAGAGAGTATGGTGTTAGCGGAGAAGGCTAGACTATACTTCAGTAGCATTAGGAAAGACTGGGTCATTTGTTTGTCGGATGCAGTGGGTTTATAAGGGGGCTGATTGTCGGCTTGGGACCCAAAAAATTTCAACTTTCTGCATATACAACGCATCTGGGGATTCTCCTGGAAGGTAACATTAGAGGTTTTTCTGATATGGTAAATTTTGTAAATATCTAGCCCATATACAAAGCGAAAACTATTCTAGGATATTGCTAAAGCTGAAGGTCTTATGGATTGTGATAACCTTTTACTGGGTGGTGATTTAAATATCATACTATCATCAGCTGAAACTTGGGGCAGATGTTCTAAAGAGGATCTCTTAAGTTCACATTTTCATGACTTCTTTGAAGACCTTGGGTTGATTGGCATTCAGTCGGTCCCTTTAGGGCCAACCTAGTGCAATGGCTGTCTTGCTGATGATAAGATATCTAAACGTCTAGATAGATATTTATTGACGGATAATTTGTCCCAAAAATGGCATAATTACAGATCATGGACTGTTTTGTCTTCACTCTCTGATCATCTTCCAATACTGATGGAGGTGGATATTGGGGTTGTAAAGACTCCTTATCCGTTTAAATTCAACCAAACTTTATTACAGATTGAGGATTTTCGAAGACTAGTGCACTACGAATGGAACAATTTCTGCATTGTGGGGTACTCCTCGGCTCCTCATCTTTTATTACAGAAGTTAAGGCATTTGAAAATGGTGGTAAAAGAGTGGGAGAAGGAGCGCAAGAGGACTGCTATCGGGGAGGTTTCAATCATAGAATCCCAAATCAATACACTCAATGACGCTCATCGGGGGGGCCTCTTCCAGATGGGGCTAGGAAAATTTTGTTGGAGTTGGAGAGTCAACGTTTGGTGCTTCAAAATCATGATGAAGCGTCATAGCGTTTGAAGAGTAGGGCTGTATGGGTCAATTTGGGTGACAAAAATACAAAATTCTTCCAGCGTTTTGCAAATAGTCGATGTATAAGCAACACTAACTGGAATTTGTTCGATAGGTTTGGGGAACCTATCTTGGCTCTTGAAGATCTACAGGAGGAAGCAACTGTTCATTTCAAAGAATATTACTGTGACCCCGATACCACTTCAATTATTGAATAAATTGGGATTATAAAAGAATATCCTCGTATAGTTACAGAACAAGAAGGCAATGATATCTTGCTCCATGTTACCTTGATGGAGATCCAATCTTTTCTGAAGGGCTTTGCAAAAGATAAAAGTCCAGGTCCAGATGGCTGGACCACGGAACTTTTCCTAGAATTCTTCAACATTATGGGGCCCGATATTCTTGATATGGTGGAAGAATATCGACTGAAGGGGAATGTGGATGGGGTTATCAATGCTACATTTTTTACTCATTCCTAAGATCTCTAACCCATCTACATTTCTGGATTTTCGTCCCATATCTCTGTGTAACCTGGTATATAAAATCATCTCCAAGATCATTGCATGCAGATTGAAACCTGTTCTTTCTTTGGGTCTATCTTTGGAGCAGTATGGTTTTCTGGATAATAGACAGATCCTTGACGTTGTGGGGGTGGCCCAGGAGGCAATGCATAGCATAAAATCAAAAAAATATCAGTGTCTAATTATGATAATGTGAACTGGTCATTCCTTCATTTAGCATTGGTTCAAATTGGTATTCCCTGGGGTGCTATAAAATGGATCTTCGCATGTATAACATTAGTCAACTACTCTATAATGATAAATGGATGTCCTACATAATTTATTCCTTGTTCAAGGGGACTGCGCCAGGGATGTCCCCTTTCTCCTCTATTATATTTTATTGTGATAGAGGGGCTCAGCAGGATTATTCATAAAGCTAAAGATGATATGTTGATTACTGGAATTTAGGTATCTCCCCACCTCTCCATAACTCACTCTTTTTTTGTCGATGATGTCATGATTTTTGGTCTTGCTGATGCTCTGGAATGGAGTCATATTTGGTGTATATTACTTAAATTTTGTAAATCCTCGGGTATGTTGATAAATGAAAAGAAATCAAAATTATTGAAACACAATCTGGAGGATATGGGTTTACTTGAAATCACTTCCATCATCCCGCTCCATACTGAAGAATTAAATAATGGAACCTACTATCTAGGTTTTTTCTTAAATTCAAATGGTTATAGATTGGAGGATTGTCGCTGGCTTGTGAAGAAATTTGAAAAACGTATACATCATTGGCATTGGAGATGGCTCTCCAGCAGTGGACGACTGGTTCTTGCAAAATCCGTCCTCCAGAATTTGGGTGTTTATTGGTTTTCACTTTGTAAAATTATGAAATTTATTTTATCCAGGATTCGTCAACTGATCCACCAATTCATTTGGTCTGGAAATGGTCGTCAAAAGATACACTTGGTGGAATGGAAAATGCTAGCAAGGCCATATGCATAGGGGGGCTGGGCCTTAAAGAATATTTTTACCTTCTCTACTGCACTACAGGCTAAAAGCATGTGGCATTCATTATCGGTTGATTGCAATTGGGGTGACATAATCAAGGACAAATATTTCGGTAAACTTTCTACTTTCTATTGGATTAGATATGGGCGAAAATCACTCAGGGGAGTTTCTAATATCTGGGCGAAAATCACTCAAGGGAGTTTCTAATATCTGGGCTGGCCTTCTCTCAGCCTTTCCTATGGTTTCCAAATGGCTGGCATGGTTTCCAAGTGATGGCCGTAACACCCTGATTGGGGTCGAACCTATTGTGGATGGGCCTAAATATTTTATCTTATCACCATTGTTATTATTTCATCTTAATTGCATGGGTTATTTCAATATTTACCATATTCTGGTAACGAACAGGGCATTGTCAACTTTTAATTCCTGGGTAAGTGCGTCGCAACTGGGTCTGATAGGTACAATGGAGGCTGAATGGGATGCATACATCCTCAACTTATACCATGCTAATATACGGATTAGGCTGGGGGTCGATCAACTTCTTTGGACATGGAATATGGTGGATGGATCGGTCACTGCCAATCTAGCATATCAGGCTTTATGCACACAATCGACTCGGTTTGTTCAATGGTGGCATGTGCCTGTGTGGAAATGGTGCATTCCACCAAAGGTTCGAATATTTACTTGGTTGATGCTGGAAGAGAAAATTATGATTTGGTGCAATTTGCAAAAGCAGGGTTTCAACGGCCCTAGTATTTGCTCTCTCTGTTTTCAAGCTCTTGAATCGTTATTCCGTCTATTTGTTACATGCCCATTTACTATGAGTGTTTGTAAATTACTTGGATATCCATTTGCTGCAATCAAGTTTGATCGGGACCTAACCATTCAATCATGGTTCAAATGTATTTTCTCACAAAACAAACAATTGATCGGGACGGCCTATTTATTATCTTGGTCGATATGGAAATCTAGGAACCTTGTTGTTTTTGAAAATAGACATTCAGAGGTATGCAGAGTTACTTGTGATGTCCATTCCCTCTTTATTGAATATGGATGCTCCATAGATGTGGTTCCTCCAATTATTGTTCGTAACCATGGTTCTCCCCATCTCCTCCGGACGGGAAATCGTGCTTGTTTTGATGGTGTCACCCTGGGTTCTTCTAGTCACTGTGGTGTTGGGGTTTCATTAAAATTTATAATGGGGACCAGATTAAACTATGGCTACATGGTGGTGATGGCACCAATACGAAAGGAGAAATTTTGGCTTTATGGCTTGTTTTATATTTCTCCTCTAAGGCCAATATACATTTGGAGCAGGTTGCGGGGGATTCAATGATCATTATGAACTGGGAAAACTCTGTTGCTGCCATAAATGCTTTGGCACTCTCTTCTTGATTGAACCAAATGTTGTTACTTCTCATCCAATGCCCGCTGACTTCTATCGTCCATGTATATCGGGAACACAATACTATGCAAATTATCTTTCTCGTCGTGGTCTTATGGCATCGGCTAGCAAGATTTATTATGAGATCCTGGAGGGCTCCTTGTCTCTCTCTAGGGGTTACTGGAGTATTTTTGTTGTTTAGTTTTTCGTCATGTTATTTTTTTGGCGGCTCTAAACTATGGTATATTAGTTTCTTCTCCTCTTTTTTTCCTCGTTTCTTTTTACTTTTTGGATCTACATTTTGTTTTTTGAACTCTTTGGGGTATTGGTATATCCCATTCTCTTTCTGTTTAGGCTTTGGAACTGTCTTGGGAGACCTAGAGTGGTCTCGGTTCTATTTGGTTGCTTGGATTTGGTTGTATTGCATGATACTTTTAGGTCAATGTACTTCATATACTTATCAATAAAGTATAGTTTTTCTTGTGAAAAAAAATCTTCAACGATTATAACAACATCAGATCCACGATTTATATTGCTAAAGGGGAAAAATCACTCCTCGAAGCTTTAGTATAAATCAAATAATTGCAGCCCGAACTATGTCACGATTCATTACTGTAGAACCCACATTATACTTAGAAATAACAATTATTGTATCCATACTGCTCAAGCACTATTCAATTAGGTAAGTTATTGAGTGTTGCATAGAATGACAAGCTTCAAAACAAACTTGCATTGTAATTGGACTATAGTCTTGACCATTTTTCCATCCATCAAGTGGAGTACAATTTCATACCATAAAAAACTTGAAGATGGATAAAACATGCTAGAAGAACTTCTTTTGAAAATAGTCTTCCTCAAATAAGCAAAGTTGAGATTGAAGAGAAAAACACACACACACACACACACAATTTCTCACACAATTGTTGAGACTGGGCCATCTTAACCACACAACACTTGATTCCTCTATGTTTGAGAACATGTTACATTTATAGGAAAATTGATGAGCTCTCTAGATCCTAAAATGGTGGATCTCGATCGCTAAAAATAACTAAAACAACCTAGATCCAATTCAGAATCTTGTTCCAACAATAATTTATTGTGGTTCCAATAACCAACTCATTTCTTCATTATTTCTAAAATGAGTTCTCTACGAATCTCTGTCAGATAAGTCTTCATCAGAATCATGTCCACATCTTCAACTTTTACCTTCATATGGTTGGGCTTCGGTGTGCTACTTCATTTTACTGTCTTCCCCTCATCATAAATCATCCTAGGAATTTGCAACTTACCCCTATCCATTACAATTCTTAAGTGGTTTTGGCTTCCACAAACCATACATCACACCAAGTGGTTTTTAGATGACCACAATCTTCCAACTGTTATGACAAGTAGATTTTAGGTTTACCACAAAACTTGCACTACAAAGTGGTTTTTAGGTTTACCACAAAACTTGCACTACAAAGTGCTTTTTAGGTTTACCACAAAACTTGCACTACAAAGTGCTTTTTAGGTTTACCACAAAACTTGCACTACAAAGTGGTTTTTAGGTTTTTAGAGCACCACGAATTTTTCAACATAGCATGTGGTTTTGGATAACCATTAACTTTCATGATGGGGAAATTTATTTACAATACACACAATTATTGGGATTTCTTCACCACGAATTCATCCTCGAACTTTTTGCTTCTTCTTTGAACCTACATAAAAGTTATTATTGATTTCCATATAAAAAGCAATCCATCTGTTGAGATACATGGATGCCATCTATTGTACTTGCAAGTTCTCTAGGAATGATTTTCACCTACCTGGTTCATCAACATGTTAAAATCTCCTTTAATATTACCTTGATCCTTTACAACATCTCGCACATTGAGATTACTCTATCTTACATCCCCTCTTAATTGAAGCTTTAACTTCTCCAATTCACCATCAAGCTTAGATATAAGTCTACTTGCCACCCTCGTACCTATCTGAGTGGTTGACTAAGTCAATTCCACAACTTGATGCCACATCCTATCTATGCATAAGACTCAGGGATACATGCTACAAGATTAAATGTGCTACCACACTAGTCCATGTAAGCATGACTCAACAGGGCTTACAATAGAGTTGGGGAATTCAACACAACCAACATGCCTATGGCTAGGATTTACAACTTGGACTAAAAAATATAGGGTGTTGGGTACAACTGATCATGCACCCCCTACAACAAATATGCACCATTACAACATTTCATTTCATGTACGAGAAGCATTCAAAATCCTTTACAAAATCATGAAGTTATCATTAATCCATGGTAGCAATCATATACCAAAAAATATTACAATCCCATTACATATGCCTGAAAACACAAACCCATTTACATCTCATCACCATGCTTCACTTTTTTTTTTTTTTGCCTTTTTTCCTCTTAAATTTGCCATGTGTCTTGGATTTCCATATTCACGTTACTTGTTAGAATGGCCGATTCTAACAAAATAACTTTGAACCTTCATATTGAGGTCACGAATCTTAATATAAATATTAACCATCATAATTCCAAAGGTTTTAGCAAAACTTTCAAAACATTAGCACGGTCACCTCAAACATGCACTGATAATAGATCTAAAGACTTGACCAAGATATCACCTCATCACATCAACCAGCAATGCAAATCACATGATATAGCAAGATCTCCTATTAAGGAACACCAATCTCATCATTACTAACAAAGTGGACTTGAATCTTGTGACTTTTTTTAAGATATCTTCTCTCCTCGAACTTTGTACACACTCCAATCTATGTCCCTCTCACATTGATACCCAACAACTCCTTCGAGTCACCATTCGACACTGACAAAATGAATGGAAATAGTAAATAAACTCATCGATCATATCCGATAGCCACTGATTCAGTAATTTCATTCTCGTATTCATCTCTTCCAATGGTTCATTTTACAAATTATGACATTGCTCCTCCACGTAGCAACAAATGCTCTAAACAACAATACTCACTCTCTTAACAATGGCATCGATATTCGCTCCCTTAAGCCACAGGTGCTAGCTCTACTCTCTCCCATCTAATAGATTCAGAATCCTCGCATGTAATAAAGTATTTACCACAGCTGCTCCACAATCAGTTTCCTCTCCTCCAGAAAGACCACCTTCAGCTCTCCTTCAACGACTCTATTATGTGTTGGTGGATACCACTGTTGTGATCTGTATCCACCTTCACATCATCATTAAAAGTATCCACCGAGCATTATCGCCCCTACTTATTTTTTAGAAACTGGAGTTCGCTTTGGTTGTTCTAAAGCTTTTCCTCCAATAGTAAGGTTCCTTAACAAAGAGGGTTGCACTAACAATGGGATTTTTTGTTACATAGTTCTCAGTTTCAACTCTAGAGGTAGGTTCTTGAGGCAACACATGTTCACATGCATGTCCTCGCCTACTTTATCCAACCATCTTCAAAAATGTCTCATCTCTTTACAGTGCAACTCGACCCACTGGATTACGTTGGCTCCTTTCAAAAAACTGGAAACAACAGCACCTCTATCTCACAGAACAACAATTCAGAGATTCAATCACATAGCTCAGCACTCTCAATCTCAATCCGTCAAAAGTTTTAAAGGTAGAAGGCTTCATGTATATTCGTGATTTCAAATTTTACACATTCAGTGAATATCTGGGAAGCTCTGGGTGATGTGGCTCTCTCTTCACCAGGAAACAAAGAAACTGGCGGCTATCAAAATGCTATGTAATATGTGGCTTCTCTCCACGTTGGTGACCCCATCAACAGTCCCTACAGTGGCTCCTTCCCAGTACTTTTTCTTTCAAGTCCTCACAATGATTGGTGAATGAAATTTTAATATTTCAGGTAATCAGTGGCAGCAACTCCGTACATCCTCCTCCTTAACATGGCTTCCTCTGCAATGTCCTCTATTTGAGCTAAATTCATTGGAGCTTCATGGAAAGCAAGTGAATAAATTGCATATCACCACAATTAGGGGAGGGACGCGGTGTGCCCTCCCTTGTACCATGCTCGAGGCCACCTGGCGAGTGCATGTCACCATATGTCACACACTCTTGGGATATCGCCATGTCTTAGGTATGTGGTCGAATTAAATGCTAGGATTTTAGCACCATTTTTGAGGTTTTTCTCCACCTTTTTCATGACCTACTCTACCACCTTGTGAATTCTTGTTCAAGTCCCTTGCATGGACATTCCACCACCCTCGTAGTGGTCCATCAAGGTTCAATTGCTGGTGTATGTCGGTGCGTGTTTTGGTCACTAGTAAGAGGCCTACCTATTCACGTTCTTTGGTGTGGTGGTGCATTCAACTCGACTGGGTTTTTCACTGTCACCTCTTTTCCAGTGTCATGGGTTTCAATGGTGGTGCAACAATTTGGTTCAACTGTTTTGGATGAATCCTTGGATGGTTCTTGTTGGTTGCAGTGGATTTTCTTGACAGGCTCACTGCAATTACAAATATTGGATTGTTGAAATATTGTAACTTCTAGGAATATTATATTTGTACTTTATTATTCTGGAGATGTTCCATTCCTCCGAGGAGACCCTATTGTATATTCGGAGATGTTTATTCCTCCGAGAGATTGTGGTAACTAGGGTTATTAGATCTCCTATGTGAGGTCGGCCTAGAGTCAGTTGTAATGGGGTGTTTAACCCAGTGGTTAAATTTGGGGCCGACCTAGTTAGTGTAAAAGTCAAGTCGAAGTTGTGTATAAATAGAGGAGGTGTGTTCCTCATTTAACACACATTTACACTCACTTGTGATTAGCGCATAGGTGAGAGAGAGATCTGCTATGGAGGAGAAGGAGCTCATGTTTAGGGTTTACATCTTTGTATTTGTTGGTCATCTATATTGAGGAAGCTTTGTTGGGTTTTCTACCCCATGAGGATTTCCCATGACAAATCTGTGTCTCTTGTGTTTATGATGTGCTTGTTGTTCTTTCAATGATCCTGTATATGCTATTGTTGTGAAATGGAATGTAATACTGATATTTTATGTATTAGCATATTAAGTCTTAACATCGACAACAGTGGGTTCAGGGTGGTCATTGCATAGGAGGCAAGTTCGACCGATGTTATCAACCTTTTGCTTGTAATTCTTAGTTTTAACCCTATAATTGTGCTAAACCTTATCTGTTGTATGGGAATTTACTCTCTATTCTGATGTGGGTGCATGTTGGAGGCGAATGCAAATGTTGTTGGTTGTTGGGCAGCTACTACAAAAGGATTGGTTTGGCATGGTAGCAAGGGAAAAATTCTCTTTAGGTATAATTCACCTCCTGTTGGCTACTCATATTGTATTTACTAAGCACATCAAACCTCCTCGTAGAATATTTTTCGATGTTGGTTATGTTGAATGCATTTTTATGTTTCGATGTCCATTCCAATTAGTTTGTGGGGATGGGTTTGATATGGTTTGACGTTTAATTGGTTTATGTTGATTATATGTGCCAGATTTTGTTGGACATCCCATGGCTTGAACCTGTAATGAGTTGTCTCCGGTTTGGCGTATAATTAGTTTATGTTGATGTTATTTTCCATATTTTGTTGGTCGCCATGTGGCTTGAACCTGTTTATGTTGATAATATTAGCCAGATTTTGTTGGCCACCCTGTGGCTTGAGCCTATAATGGGTTTGCTCCGGTTTGACATTTAATTGGTTTATGTTGATTATAGGTGCTGGAGTTTGTTGGACACCCCGTGGCTTGGACCTATAATGAGTTTTCTCCAGTTTGGTGTCTAATTGGTTTGTGTTGATTATATTTGGTCGATTTTGTTTGTCACCTCATGGCTTGAACCTGTAATGGGTTTTCTTTGTTGGGGGGGTAATTGGTTTTGTTGATTATATTAGTCGTATTTTGTTGGTCACCTCGTGGCTTGAACCTGTAATGGCTTTTTTGTGGTTCATCGTTTAATTGGTTTATGTTGATTATATTTGTCGGTTTGGTTGGCCATCTCATGGCTTGAACTTGTAATGGGCTTGATATAGTTTGAACCTATAGTGAACAATGTAAATTTGTTCCCTCATGTATTTACCGATATATATCGGTCCTAACCTTGGGACGCCAATGATTCAAGCTTATTTTTAGGATGCCTTGATCTATCTTAGATAGTTGACTGACTATCGCCTATTTCTTATATCTTCCAAATTATCTTTGAATGAGTGCACTTTATACGATATGTTGGACTAAAAGGGTGGGTTCATTATTTATGTTTGTAATTTTGTCAATTCTCAATTTCCCACTCGATGTTAATTTCATTATCGATGTCAGTTTCGTGCTTGAGGTGTTGTAGGTCAATTTGGTGCTTGATGTCTATTTGGTGCTTGTTATTTTGTCAAATGTTATTTGGTCCATTGTCAATTTAGATGGCGGTTGGGATAGTGTAGAAATTGCATATGGATAGTTATACCAAAAATTATGCTTATCATGTAGTTAATGTTCTTGTCTTGTGCTTGAGGGACAATAGATTGAGGGATATTTTCACTGACAGGGTGGTGAGATTTGTTATGAGGAAATGCTAGGGAGCACAAACCAAGAGAAGAAAAGAAAAAGCTTTAGCATTAGAACCAAGTTTAACTTTTTACTAAGATTTCCATGGAAGATTTGAAGCTTGAAAATCCATTTCATTTTATTGAAACTTGTTTGATGTTTGAAATTAACATTAATAATAGTATTTACTAAATTTTAGCCAAAATAATTGTTACATCCATGTTGGTAACATTTTCTTTCAGATTATACATGGTAGTGATGCTTCAATTGAAATTCAAATGTAGATCAAAATTATAATTCTATGTATTCAAGGATTTAACCCGCCATGTTGCAATGGTCATTGTGCCATACCTTCTTGTACCATGATCTAGATATGTTCATGGTTTTTCTAATCCATCCATTGTTCACTTTTCCGACCTTGAAATTAGATTTGATCTCATATCTTTAAAAGACTCGGCTCATTTACGATATTAGCACAAGATATACCAACAATTTGGAATTGTTTGATTTTCTCAACAAGTTTGGAGCCACTATAAAACCTTATTTTGTTCACTAGTGCCATGCTTTTTATACCTTTCCATGTATCCATCATTCAATGCGAAATTACTATTACTTAGTGGGTTATAGTTTCAAGGTAATAAACACTTAGCTTAGCATTGGTTTCACTGTGATTATCCCTCTATCCTGTGTTGCGTGCATTTCCTCTTCAAGCCCCATCAACATTTAGTTTTGAAAATTGTAATAATGGTGGGTGTCATTTAAGGGGGATGAGTTTTGTTTCCCTAAAATGGAGGCACTGTGAGGATCTGAACCTCTGAAAAATCCTTCTTCAAGATCTTCCGTAGACTATTTTTCATCATGATATTTTCCATGGAGGCTTTTAGCTATCTTTTTTTAGGTAGAATGTCCCTTGGAAGATTGTGTTATTATGCTTTAGTCATATATGCCATGTCGATTTATATATAGAGAGATAATGAAAATCAAATGTAAGTAACATGAATTCATATTACCTTCAAATTATATTACAAAAAGGAGCTAAGAGTTTCCACTTAAAGATTAAGTGAATAATTTCAAATCAATTTTTATTTTTATTTTTTTACATTAGAAATCTAAAGTTAAATTTTTCATTTTTAATTATTACGAGCACATACATATCTAGTCCAAGGGTTACCTCAATTGGTTGTAGCATATTCTATATCGTTTCATGTTGACAAGTCCTTAAATAAAGTCCCTCCATTAAATACACACTAGTTTACTTCAACAAAAAATATCCCTTAAATAAGTCATAAGATTTTCTTTAAATAAAACAATATATCATTTAAATGAAATGATATATAAGTGAAATAGTTATCATGGATGTAAGATAAAATCTATGGTGTTAAATGGGTAATCTATATACGAATATGTTTTGCTTTTTAAGATTGAAGTGTTGTATTGGAATTGAAATAAAGCAGAAATAATAATGTTGATTACTACATATAGAGTCAGTTGTATGTTGATTGTTGCATTCCAATTGTACTTGTTGTTTCCAATAGGTTCCACCTTGATAGTAGGCATATTGTTGCATTCCAATTGCACTTTTTGATGTCAATAGGTTCCACCCTGATAGTAGGCATATTGTTGAAATTACATTTATAGAGTGCTGAAAAATAGAGTCCTGAAAAGTAGAGTGCTGAAAAATAAGGTACTTACATTTATATTAAACAATAATTGAATATAATGCCTCAGATATTAAAAATCCTTTGTAACATCTAGAAAATTGTCAACGAACAAAATCCACTTTCCATGTGGTTAGTCAACATTGATGGACATCTCTATGCTTGATTCGGTTGACTATATTCATTACCCAAGCTTGTTGAGGTTCCTTCTTAGGACAAAAGGGTTGGCCTACCTAAATATGCTTGATTAGGTTTTGAAAGGCTAAATGCATTTGATGAAGGCCAATTTGCTACTTGTAGCCATGGAGGAATAGAAAATACACATGTCTAAGTTGTGCTCGACACCCTCGGGTTAACTGGAGAAGTTGGATAAACAAACATCAGATTGGCACCTGCACTTATAGAAATAAAGGGGGGGGTATACTATCCTAATCATAGTGTGATAATTTAATGTTAATAAGGTTTGTATAGAATTGTGTACTATCTGCAATATGTTCCAATGAATTGGCCATCATATTCCTTTCCTCGATTGGGTTGTAGTATCTACCATGATATGCCTTTCATTTTGAATATTATGTTGTGTCTTTCTTGCTTCCTTTTCCTACCTTTCCAGTTGATTTTGATGCTCCTTCTCTTGTCGAGTTTTCACTCTTTCAATCATTTCTAACTCTCGTTGTTCAGCTGCAATCACCCTAGCTTCCTTCATTTCCTTTGCGAGATATTTCTTCCTTTGTTTTAACTCTTCCATCTCATGTTTATTTTGCTCAAATTCAATAAATAGGATGATATAGTCTTCTGAAGTTAGAAGTTGTGAACTTCAACCCAATCGGAGAAGATTTGTTGTTCTTTCCTACCTTGCACTAACACCCTCTCCACTGGAAACTTTAGGAATTGACCAATAATTGGTGTGTTTATTAGCAATGGTTGAGGATCAACTAGGATAGTTGTTTTAGTTGCATTGTCTTCTTCAGTTGTGTCCTCATCTTCTGCATTAGGTTCTTCTAGTGACCCAAGAACTACATAAAAATGGACAATTTCATCGTGCATCGATGTTGCTTGCAAAGGCATGCTAATTCTTTCATCATTGGTGTTTGTGACAACCTACTTTTTCAAGTTCATCATTTATTTTTCTATCCATGATGGTTGTGATTCCATGGTTGGAAAGGTCAAGGGGGTATTGTTTCTATCTAGACTATGACCAACATTAACCTCATTCAAACCATCATTTACATATGGAGAATGTGCTTCATTTTCCATATTTGTATCGCGTTGTGCTCCCTCCTGCATGTCATATTCTATTGGTTCATATTCATATTGTGTAGCATTGATCTCTTCGCCATCATCTGTATCCTAGAAAAGTTTCCTTGAGATAGGGACAACATATTTTCTGCAGTGTCTACATCTTCCCAGACATCGGCATGCTCTGGACATCGACATGATATTGGCCATCCACACCCTCATGGTCATCAACATGAAATGCCTAGATACAACCAATATCATGGAAAAGAGCATTGTAATTCAATGGCCAGATAGATGTTCGCCTAAAATTGGACTTGATGTTTGAGGGTGTGAGAGCCCTTTTAAAATCTTTACTTGCAAGATCATCTAAATCAATATTCTTTACCTCTACCCTTGGATTTTTAATCATCCATGATGCTCACTTTGATCTGAAATAACACTTGAATGGCCCAAACACACTCAGATCAAGGGGTTGCAACATGTTATTTGTATGGGAAGGCAATGTTAACAAGTCAATGCCCAAGCTATTTGCCTCCTCAATTGTTTGCATTGAGATGTGGCTGCCATGGCCATTTAAAACCAACAGGTGTCTATTATCAAGAGAAACACCACCTGGTATAGATGTGGTAAAGTGACAAAGCCAGTTCCAAAAAAATTCTTTGATCATCCATGCATACTCTTAGTTCACAATTTTGGATGTAGTTTTTCAGGTGACTTTTACCCTTGAATAGATGAAATCCAGTGATTTAAAAATCAATTGCATTCACACAACAGAGAATGGATATCCACTCCCTTCTCTTAGGCAGAATATTTAGAACATTTCGACTCCCTCTCTTGGAAATTTGATGTAGGTGGGATCAACAAAACCAATCCAACTCGCTTTCCCAGGATTAGTGTGATTCCACACTTAGTAGAATCACCAAACTTAGCATCCCTAGCTAATTCTTTCTCCAAACGGTCGTTGAAGGGAGTATCTCCAATTTGTGGTGAACTGGATTTCATAAATATTTCGGGTCTCACCTGGATGCAGAGCATCGAGCAATTTTGACTTCCGCAATTCTCTTCCACATTTACCTCTCTGAAGTCTCCTTTCCGCAATGACCTTCCGCAATCTCCTTCCTTCTGCAATTTCTAGTGTGCCTTCCACAACTTCCTTCCGCAATTGGCATCCGCAAATCTCCTTCTGTAATAGCCTTCCTTCTGCAATTGCGGGTGCCTTCCACAACTTCCTTCTGCAATTGCCTCCCGCAAAGTTCCTTCTGCAATTGTCTTGAACCGTTATATCCAGATCAACAGTGGACTCCAGTCTTATGTGCTTATTCGGCATCCGCTCTGGCCATTAAACCTTGAACTCTTTCTCCTGCGGAAAGTTGTACGAACCGCTAATCTCTTAGCGGCTTCTCTCGTTCGTCGATCTGCGATCAAATGCAGAATGCTCACCTTGGCACTTTGGAACTCCATCTCCTGCACAATTTCTCCTCGCGATATCCTTTCCCCATCGTCGATGTGTCTTCTTGCTTCAATTTGGATCACCCAAACTATGTAGAACAAACCGAATGCAACCTCTACAACTCTGTGTTTATTGATAAGATAATCGATCAATCAAACTCATATGATCTTCGTCGGACTTGATATCCTTCACTGGATTTGATCATCATCTCCATAGATAAACCTGCACATCACTTTTTAGATAGAATAGGACTTCAATTCGATTTCACAAGCTCGTTCCAGTATAACCCTGAGCTTCACCTCTGTGGATTCGTAAATATAGAGCATCGATCCTTCTAGTGATCGATGATATAAGGTTTATAATGCAAATTATAGCATTTACTCAAGCCTTGTGCACACAGAGACCAATCAACCATCCCCCCGTAACATTCAATCTATCATAAAACCCCAATTCCAGGCTACTGCACACACAGAGTAATCCAACATTTAACAAGTATTCAAACTGTCAATATCTCATAAGCCACACACAATCAATTACTTCCCTATCACAGTTTAGGCATACAGAGAACTATTCTCCTATCATAATTCAGACATGAATTCATCCATTCATACAGAGATATGCACAATTATCCTTCTTCATTCAATCATAAGAACCTGTACATTCACAGCCACCTCAGAACCTGTATTATGATCCTCTTAGGCCCGATTTACATTGTTTATGCCTTATAGGCTCATACATTTATACAGAAGGATTTTTAAACCAATTATGGTTCAAATCCACATTACACTCAACAATCTCCTATCATACTGCTAACTAATTCTAAAATTAGCAAACTCCCAACCCTATCTCTATGACTCTCTCATGAGATATTAAACCTCCATCGAATGCTTCCATTAGATGTGGAATTAGTTACATGACTCACTCAATGACTCATCACTCACCTAGTGAATCGCCACCTATCTAGAATCACACTTAAAACATGGAATTATTTACAATATTTCATCAAATAACCCCTACTTAGACAAATTTCAAGACCTTGTGGTCTGACCAAACATTGGACTTGGGTGGAGAGCAGGATGCTCCTGCATCAGACTCCCTAGGAAGAAAGAAACATGACCTCTTGGTCATAATATTCAATCGTCAATATGCATGGGTCCCAAAATTTATGTTGAATCTTTCCAATTGCTTCATGGTTGTCCTTTTGTTTTGTTGTTGTCTGCAACTCTCCTGGTTTCCATACGTTTTGCTACAATGCTCCACTAGCATTTCTTTTGCAATATTCCCTTGTCACTTGTCATCTATTGTTTCTTTGCTTTCTTGCTTTGCTGATGTAGATCTTATTTTTCTCCTCATGTCTTCTATGAGGCACTTCCATCATCAACATCCTCATTTTGTCAATATCCATGTCTAATCTATTCATTTGTTGGTGCACCTACTTGATGTGAACTTGTTGTTCTTCTTTTCTCAACCGCATTAGAATTTCAAATTTATTATCTTGTTCCTCCTCAACATACATCATATCATAGATGTCTCTTCATCTTTCTTTTGCTCCTACTTCATAGCAACCTCCAATGGTTGTCTTTCTTCAAATAGAAACTCATATATGAGTTCTTTCAGTTGCAACAAGTCAATATTTCTCTCATTAAAAAGGTACTCTTCATCATATTTGACTTCAATACTTTGATCAATGACATCTCCTGTAATCACACACAAATGATCGGATTTAAAAATATAAAATCCTTTGGTCCTCTCTGTCGCTTGTAGCACCAGCTCCTCATATTGTTCTGAACTTTTCAAAAATTTCTTAAGACCTCGTCCATGTCTTTCTTTAGCATCAGAATGTTTCTCTTTAATTTTCTTTTGGTTATCTTCATGAGCCAACATAGCCTCTCTTTTCATCAGAATTCAACCCAGATCTTGTCCTCCTGAAATGTATTTGTACATTTCTTTTTCATCCTTCACCTCTTCAAGTGACTTTACATCTTCATTGTCCTTGAATACATATTCATCCAAGAACTCTTCTATTTCAATCATCTCTTCTAACAACGTCATTTCTTCACCAATATCTATTTCTCCTATAGTCTAAGCTACATGCTGCATTATCATTTCATCCTCCTTTACAATAGGATTATGTTATGTTGCTATGATTTTGAAAATCATTTATCCCCCTCCTTCATTTTCTCTAATAGTACAAGATGATTGTTCAGTTTCTTCATTCATAAAAACGTCACCTAAGAGTTCTTCAATACCTGCAGTCATACACAAACCATTAAATTTAAAAACATAACACTTCTCATTTGAAGTCTCATCCATATTATCTTCATGTGGTTTTGAACTTATAAGAGAGTTCAAAAAATCCTCTATAATCCCTGCTTCATCATCCTCATTCACATCTTCTCCAAGAAAATGGACATGTTTTGGTTCACATTCCAAAACGTCCATCCCATACTCATTTGTCCTGAGTTCTTCCTTCAATTTGGAAGACATCTTTTTCTGTAGCTTCACCTGTAGTGAATGCCATCTCACTTTCTTCGTCTTCATTATCCAACCATACCTCTGGTCTTCTTTTAGCCTTGTTTCTATTAGACTAATATGTATGCTTATTTCAACCAATTCCTTGTCATACTCCTCTTGACTCCTTTTTCCTTGGCATCTTTTCTTCTGCTGTGGATTTCTTTTGAACCTCTGCAATGAACTTCAGTAGTCATTGTCTCCATTTCCTCTTTCTCTGTGAAATTCATCTTGTTCACTTGTGGACTGCTCCCAAGCCTTCTCTCAGCAAGTCTTCATACCTTCTATACCTCAACAAGCTATATCTCCTTGAGCTTGTCCCTTTGGTATCCTTGGTTCCTTCTCCTCTAGAACCTCTTGAAAAACCTCCTTTGCTCCTCTTGGGATTCTGCATATCCACTTCTTCTCTGAGAACATTTAACTTGTCCCCTTCTTGTCCAACCTCTGTTGGATCCTTAGGTCCTACCACTGCTTCTTCCTTTCTCTAAGAGTTCACAAACTATTCTCATCAAGAACACACATGTTATCTATCATAGCTTTCAAGCTATCTACTACTATCAACTTTGTCATTGGTTTCAATCTGCAATAGTATCAAACCAGATTTAATACAAACACATCAATCAATCTCCTATAAGATCTGTACCAAGATATTATCATTCTCCCTTTTGATCCATCTCCTTTGGACCAATATCTTCCCTGAGTTCTTCTTTTAAGAGCACACCAACTCCCACTATTCTTTGTAATAACTTACAACTGAAACTGTCATTTTATTTTAACATAAATGCTTGATTTGATTCAACTCTGAATACTTCCACTTGACCAACCTTCTCAACACAGTTGTCAGCCTTCAACTTCAACATAAATTGAAAATCAAATTTTTTTTACCTTTGTTTCCTTTGTGGCAGCTTCAATTCACTTTCTAATCAGATTCTTCTTCAACCTGGTGCAATTGCTTCTCTGATACCACTTAATGCAACAACAAGTGGTATACACCTTAAACCTTCTTTTATTGGCTTTGATACCACTTGATGCAATAACAAGTGGTATACATCTGAAACCTTTTTTTATTGGCTTGGATACCACTTGATGCGAGTGGGATCAGCAAAACCAATCCAGCATGTTTTCCTTGGGATTAGTGTGATTCCACACTTACTTGAATCACCAAACTTGGCATCTATGACTAAGTCTTTCTCCAAACGGTTGTTGAAGGGAGGATCTCCAATTTGCGGTGAACTGGATTTCATAAATATTTCGGGTCTCACCTGGATGCAGAGCGTCGAGCAATTGTGCCTTCCTCAATTCTCTTCCGCATTTACCTCTCCGCAGTCGCCTTTCCGCAATGAGATTCCACAATTGTGGGTGTTCCTTCCGCAATTGGTGTCCGCAAAGCTCCTTCCGCAATTTCCTTTCTTCCGCAATTGCAGGTGCCTTCCACAACTTCCTTCCGCAATTGCCCCCCACAATGTTCCTTCCGCAATCGTATTGGACCATCAAATACAGATCAATGGTGGAATCCAGTCTTATGTGCTAATTCCTCATCGACTCTTGCCATTAACCCCCAAACTCTTTCTCCTGCAGAACGTTGTACGAGCCATTGATCTCTTCGCGGCTTCTCTCGTCCATCGACATTCGATCAAATGCGGAATGCTCACCTTGGCACTTTGGAACTCTATCTCCTACACAAATTCTCCTTGCGATATCCTTTCCTCGCCATCTATGTGTCTTCTTGCTTCAATCTGGATCGTCCAAACTCTGTAGAATGAACCAAATGCAACCTCTGCAACTCTGCATTGATTGATTAGAGAATCGATCAATCAAACTCATCTTATCTTCTCCAGACTTGATATCCTTCACTGGATATGATCATCATCTCCATAGCTAAACCTGCACATCAGTTTTTAGATAGAATAGGACTTCAATTTGATCTCACAAGCTCGTTCCAGTCTAACCCTGAGCTTCACCTTTGCGGATTCGTAAATACAGAGCATCAATCCTTCCAGTGATCGATGATACAGGGTTTATGCTACAAATTATAGAATTTACTCAAGCCTTACACACACATAGACCAATCAACCATCCCCTGCAACATTCAATCTATCATAAAACCCCAATTTCAAGCTACTGTACACACAGAGTAATCCAACATTTAACAAGTATTCAAACTGTCAACATCTCACCACACACAGTCAATTGCTTCCCTATCACAGTTTAGGCATATAGAGAACTATTCTCCTATCATAATTCAAACATGAATTCATCCATTCATACAGATATATGCACATTTATCCTTCTTCATTCAATCATAAGAACCTGTACATTCACAGTCTCCTCAGAACCTGTGTTATGATCCTCTTAGGCCTGGTTTACATTGTTTGGCCACACTGTTTATGCCTCGTAGTATCATACATTTATACAAAATTATTTTGAAACCAATTATGGTTCAAATCCACATTACACTCAACAATCTTCTATCATCATGCTAACTGATTCTAAAACTAGCAAACTCCCAACCCTATCTCTATGACTCGCTCATGAGATATTAAACCTCCATCGAATGTTTTCATTAGATGTGGACTTACTTACAAGACTCACTCAATGACTCATCACTCACCTAGTGACTCATCACCTACCTAAAATCACACTTAAAACATGGCATTATTTACAATATTTCATCAAAGAATCCCTGCTTAGAAAAATGTCAAGACCCTAAGGTTTGACCAAACATTGGACTTGGGTGGAGAGCAGGATGCTCCTACATCAAAATTACACACATGCCACAGTCCCTTCCTTCCTATAATCATGTTTTTTCACAATTCCATATATTCTCTGGAGTGTAACAGTGTTTCTCGTATGCACTAGAAAGTGTCATAGAACATGGACACAACTATAGGGAGAATATTTAGTGCCCTGTCTCTATCAAGGCCCTCAAATGTTCACAAGACAAGTTCTAGATGCCTTTTTCTAAACCCATCGCACCATAATTTACCAGGAAACCCATCTATAAATGTGTTTGGCCTTCCCTACAGATTTGAACAACAATGGATTTCAGTTGTATCAACTCCAACCCATGTCCCAATTGGGAAATCTCCTTACACCACAGAACCACCTTGTCCTCCTCCTGTTCAGTCATAATTATAAGACGCCCCCTCCACTTGCTATGTGTTAGGCCATTTATCCAGTAATAGATTGATGTGGGTGCAATCCCATGTTTTTTGGAAGCTGCTCTAATTGAATATCCATGGAATTCAATGTCGTCAATTGCAACCAACATGTCCTATTCTATCCACCCTATGTTAGCACTAATTTTCTTTGATGAAATTTTTCCTTGAACTATGGTTGATGGTGGAACTGTGGGTGATGGTGGCACTGTGGTGTCCCTATATTCCTATGCCACATGATCATCTTAGGAATTTCTACGAGCATCGTTGTTGTTCAAATCCTAGGCGATGTCCTCATTTGATGAGGTGAAGTGTAGATGCGCACCCCTGGTAACTGGCCTCCTTGTTCTCGTAGTAAGAGTATCATTATTGACTCTTGGCCTGGTTGTGGCAACCTACACAATTATTACACATACATGCATTGAATACAAATGTTGCAGTAAAATATAAAGTGGTAAGATTACTTGTTTTCCTAATCAGGTCCTGTGATGTTCTTTGGTGGTACTGTTGGAGTTTTATCTAGAAATAATGATATGCAGACATGAGTAAAATATTCATTCCAATTTCATATGAGGTAATGATGAATATGTAGTAGGAACTTAAATAGAATTTGTTGAAGGTAACGATGGAGACTAAGTAGACATTTAAAGGTGAGTTGCAAACTAAGTAGACATTTAAATGTGATTTGCATGACCTATTAGGAGTAATTGTTCTAAGGGTTGTTTGACAATTAAAAGAAAACCATTTTTCTGATATTGTTTGTCTTAAATTTATAGTATGATTACTATGACTAGCATTCAGTTTCAACTCCTTCAACCACTAAATAAACACCTATGAATTCAATTGTAGTCTAAAATGTAGTCTTCTATATATACACTCTTATGAATTCCGGGTATATTAATGTAGTATTGTATATATAAGTACTTATGAATTGTAGGTATATTTATATTTGATGATTGTGGCAAACTTGTTTAGAGGAAATTAGCTAGAAACTACATTGATAAAACTGAAACATGGAATTTTTAGGTTGTAGATTTGATGATTGTGGAAAATTTATTTAGAGGAAATTAGATGGAAATTACGTTGATAAAACTTAAACATGAACATTTTATGTTGTATATTTGATGGATGTGGAAAATTTGTTTAGAGGCAATCAACTAGAGACTACATTGATAAAATTGAAACCTGGAAATTTTGGTTTTTTAGTGATTTGAAACCTAGAAACATAGATGATACTCTAACATAAAATGAATAATCATGAATGTTAATACCTGAACCACTGTGGTGCACCAATCCTCTGTTCTTCTCAAACTGGTTTGTTCAACAATTCAACCCACCCACTACAATAAATGAAACCCACCCAAATAAACTCATCAAATCATCCTTTAAACACATTGAAAGAAAAAGGACAACCAAATAAACTCATCAAATCATCCATTGAACACATTCAAAGAAAAAGGATCAACAATGCCAAATTTCCAGCCATTGGAACAAAGTCAAATCAATTCTACACATTCATTTTTAAATATTCTTTGATTTTTAGTAGAACCAAACAAATTCATCCTTATCTAATCCTCATCCCATTTCAGCTCAAAATCCATTTTAAGGTTCTACAAAAAAAACACATGAATTTGTCAAGTTCCCTAGTGTTTTCCTCACAAGGAAACATGTGGGCAGATGCAAAAAATGGACCCAAAATCACATGTTCAAGCCAGACATGGCTTCAAGAGCTTAGCAGGCAGAGTCCCAAAAAATGAAGGACTAGTTGTTGGATGCTTATATTGTTCTTGAGGTTTTCTAGAAAAACCCAGGTTCTGCGCGGTTCAGAGAACCAACAAAACCCCTTTTCACCAGCCCTTTTGGCAACAGTCTGTGAGCATACTGAGGTCTCACCTGAGGTGAAGATAATGGGGTGGTTGCAGAATCAGGTTTCCACAACCAGGTGATGAGCACTTTAACATACTGGTGAGAAGCGCGCTACGGGACTCGCGCTGCAAACTAGGGACTACACGAAGTTGACTTCTTCACAGGAAATGCTTATACAATGGCGCACCCAAAGGACTGTGTGGCTCGGGACAGTTCTTCGACAACAGGGCAGCGCCACAGAGACTGCACTTCCTCTTCGGTACTTAACCTCTTTAATGGATTTTACCTAGTGTAAGTTTTGCATTAAACAACATAATGGATTGCAAGCCCTCTTAACTTAAACACTATAGCAACAACATTGTAACTGCCCACTTTCGGTGCTACACTAAGGGAATCGCACTATCCAGACCTCGATGGCTAAGTGTTTACCCGATTAACTTATGCATTCATTTGACTTAGAAATACTGGTGCATTCAACATTCATTCACACATGTTGTTACTTAACATATTATCCCCATATTCTATCCTTACGGAGAATACATATAAAATCAAGCACACATGCAGTCACAAACAAGATCTTAACCATTCACATAAGAAAATACACAGATATAATGCATAATCAATCACATAACACAAAATTTAATGTGGTTCACCCCCAAGATGGGATCTACGTCCACAGGAACTGTTATTATATTATTTATGGGAAGGGTACAATAGTTCCAGTCTACGCACTCAGCTGCAGACTCTCTTCTCTCTCGGTAGGTCACTGCGTACGCAGCTGCAGATCCTTTTACAATCGTCCCTCAACAGAGATCGATATTCAACATTGCTCAATAGAATATTATTCAATGAATATTCAAGATTAACCCTTTTCTTTACAAAATTTCCCTTTATATAGAGATCGTGCCCGTAGGTCACGTCTATTACAATGCATAGGCCAAAAACCCTTAGGTTACAAAATGGTGTGATTACCTGCTGACTCAACCTGTCACAGTCGACAGCTGCTTTACACACTTCTGGTCGTTCTGCTGGACCAGTCGTAGCTCGCATGCCCTTCTGACATCCGCAGTATTCATAAAAATGTTATATTGCATCGTGGTGTGTCACTTTCCGTCCCCCTGGCCTGCCCTTTGGTGTCGGCTCCGTGGCTTAGCTTCTAACTTTTTTTCGCCACTCTCTTGATACGTCGCTTTCATCGGCCTTCATGTTGTTGCTTACTCATTTCTGAGAATCCTGGAGTCGCTTACCCAAACAAGTCGCTTTTGCAGCTCGACCTTCCCTTACATTCTTTACCCAAAATAGGTTCCCTACTGGCACTGCACAGTGCTACCACTTCGTGGAGTTGGTACTTAGCCGCGTGGTTCTTACCCTACTGATACTATGCTGTGCTCAACTTCGCAGCTCCCCAAAACTGTCTTGCACAAAAATTCCTTACTTGGGCCAGGCCCAACAGGCCCCTAACACTTACATGTGGCTCATCCTCAAGCCACTTTCCACTTCTGCTTCCATGAGCTACTCTTCCTCTTACGGAGCTATCTTAGTAGTGAGCTCTTGATACGTTGCGCTCAGCTTAGCAATTGTATCCTTGGAATCCTCTTCAATTGTTTTGATGGTTTCCAACACATCCAGTGTTAAGTCATCCTGAGTTTTCTCTTGTACTGACACCTGTGCGTCGCGGAGTTCCTACAGTTTTCCTTCTATCTGTTGCGTTAGTTCATGGGATTCCTCCTGCAGGGGCTGTGACTTGTCTTCAGCTTCAGCTTCTTGTTCTCTTAACACTATAAGTTGTCTTTTTAATTATTTGACTTTTGAAATCTGCGGAGTCTGTCTTTTGGTAGCAGGGTCTTCATCTCTGCATTCAGAATGTCTAATGCTGCCTGCTTTTCCTGCAAACTGGTTTGGAGCTGCAGCAGCTTAGGGTCCTCTTGGAGCGTAGTGAACACTCTCGTAGCTTCGTCCAACAAGTTTTGACACTTAGACACTTCACTGGATATGCTTTCATCTGCATCTTTTGCTTCTGCTGCTCTGAGCTCTGCTTGATCTGGTGGTGTCTTCGGTTGATTCTCTGTGTTAGTTTTTCAACATTTAATTCAACCTGATATAGGATCTTAACTGAAATAACAACATGTACATCATATCAAGCATAAGAGGCAAGAGACAAGAGACACAAAACATTTCACTGGGGAAAACCAAGAAGGTGAAAAACCCCGGAACTTCTTCAGAGATATAATAAGCACCAATACAAAGATCACAAAGATCAAACTCCAAGATATAGATGACTATAGCAGCTAATCCTTCTCCACTTGTGCACACTCCTCCTCTCTCTCACTAATGCGAAGTGAGTGAATGAGAGAATGTGTCAAATGAGAGAGTCACACTCTCTATTTATAATTTTACTTTCACTTGACCTTTACTCAACTAGGTCGGACCCAACTTAACCACTTAACATAATGTTGACTGGGTTGACCCCACTAGGGTGGTCTAATAACCCTTTAAACCACATGACTCATACAGGGCCGACCCCATCAAGGTGGTCTAATAACCTGTCAAGTATAAGTTACGACACTTACAATATAACTTGCGACACTTGCAAGTACAACTGACAACACTTACAATCGGAGGAATAATACATCTCCGTTGGGGATACAATAAAGTACAAATACAATATACAAGTGAATATCTTCCGAAGTTACAAATACATCAACACTCCCTCTTAACTAGGAAGGTATTCTCTTGACACAAGTCATCAATACATATAGGCACAAATATTCAATTATGGAGCTGGATCATGTTCACCGAATCACGGAGCATCATCGTCACTGTTGCTGTACTCGTCATCTCGATCACTGGGCTATCTCTCAATTCTTCTCGTCATAGGAATTTCTACAGAGCCAGCCCTTTTTTTCATGATGGATGTAGGCCTAGCCTCCTGTAGTTATTCATCATCTCAATGAGCGGGCCATCCTGTGGAATCCTCAGGACTAATTACGTGCGTCAACAAAACCTTGAAAGAGTATCCCAGGATCCTTTATGTGCCTAAGCACGACCGGAAAGATATCCCAGAGAGCTATTACATGTGACCAGCACAAAACCTTAAAAGAGTGTCCCATGAATGTTTATGTACATAGCATGATAGGAAATAACTCTAAAGAGCATCCCAGGATCATTTATGTGCCGAAGCACGACTGGAAAGATCTCCAGGACTGATTACATGTGGTCTAGAAAAACCTCGAAAGAGCATCCCAGGACTGATTATGAGAGTATTGCTCAACCTATCGGATCTCCCAGGGAAACATTATATGCCATGGGACAAAACCTCAAAAGAGTATCCCAAGATACTTTATGTGCCTAAGCACAACCGGCAAGATCTCAAAAGGAAAAATTATATGTCCTCCCAAGCAAAACCTCGAAAGAGCATTTTCCAGATCTCCCAGGGAGATATTATATGCCATAGGAAAAACCTCACAAGAGTATCTGCAAATCTCCCAAGGAAATATTACATTCTTATCGCACAACCTGTCCACAGCCACGGAGTATCATCCTGATACTCATGATCCACCTGATCATCCTCGCACGGAGCATCATCCTGATGCTCATGATCATATTGATCATCATCATACAGTACATCATCCTGATGCACATCATCATCAAATGATCATCCTGATCATCGTCATAGCATCGTCCTGATGCATATCATCATCGCATGATCATCCTGATCATCATCACAACATCGTTCTAATGCATATCATCATTGCATGATCATCCTGATCATCATCACAGCATCGTCCTAATTCATATCATCATTGCATGATCATCCTGATCATCGTCACAGTATCGTCATGATGCATATCATCATTGCATGATCATCATGATCATCGTCACAACATCATCTGGAGCATCATCCTCTTCAGATCATCTCATCGTCCACAGAGCACAGCCCAGATGCACATCATACAACACTTACACCACCAACATGGGAGAACACATCTGGGAGAACACATCTACCACCATTCGGGGAAGGCTCCATCCCTTGCTTTTTCACCATGGGAGAACACATCTACCACCATGTGAAAAATGGCTCAGCAATTACATCACGAACATGGGAGAACACATCTACAACCATGTCGAAAAATCTCGGCAATTACATCATGACCATGGGATAACACATCTACAACCATGTCAGAAAACCCATGTGCATCTACGTCTTCTGGACTCATCACTTCCCCTTGGAAGGAACCTCAATCTGAAGTACACCAAGCCTCTCTCTGAAGTACTCGAACTTCACTCTAGCTAGTGGTTTGGTCAACACATCTGCAATCTACTCATCTGTCACAACATACTAGAGATTTATTGCTCCTCTCTGAACCATATCCATGATATAGTGATATTTGATGTCGATGTGCTTCAACTTGTCATGGAACACCGGGTTCTCTGACAACTTCACACAAATCTGGTTGTCACAATAGATACAAGCAGCATCCAACTGGAGATCAAATAAATCAGACAATATCTTCCTTAGCCATACTGCCTCATAACTAGCCGAACAAGATGCGACATACTCTGCTTCGGTTGTACGTAGTGCTATTCAGGATTGCTTCTTGCTAAACCAAGAGATCACACCTGATCCCATACTGAAGCAGCACCTCAAAGTGCTCTTCCTATCTGCAGCACTTCCTACCCAATCCAAATCAACATAACCCTCCAGGTTAAACTTTTGATTCGCATCATACTTGAGCCCATAATCAACTGTACCCTTCAGGTACCTCATAATATGATTTACATCAATCAAGTGAACATGTCTAGTATCTATCAGGAACTGGCTCAAGGTGTTCACCGCAAAGCAAATATTTCGTCTCGTGATCATCAAGTACATCAAGGAACTAATCATCTGACGATACATCATGGCATCAACTGACTCTGATGAAGCATCACTCAATAGCTTCAGTTTCGATGCCATAGGTGTGGCCATGGCCTTGCAGTCCATCATCCTGAACTGCTTCAGGATCTCTACTGCATACTTCCCTTGTCCAAGGAATATTCCATCTGCACTCTGCCACACCTCCATACCTAGAAAGTAATGCATCATACCCAAGTCCTTCATCTCAAACTCGGCAGCAAGCTTCCTCTTCGTGTCGGCAATCATCTATCCTCACTTGTCACAAATAGGTCATCCACATACAATAGGAGTATCACTTGATTGCCTTCCTGAACCTTGCAGTAAAGGTTGGAATCTGCTTTACTCTTGGTAAAAGCCCAAACTGGATAGGAAGTTGTCTATCCTGCCATACCATGTCATGGGTACTTGCTTCAAGCCATACAAGGCTTTCTTCAATTTGCACACATGTGACTCCCTGTCATGTGTCTCAAATATGATTGGATGCTCCACTTCCTCTTCGACTACATCATTCAAGAAAGTTGTCTTGACATCCATCTGGTGTATCTTCCACTTCATCACTTTCCTTGTATTTCTCTATGCTACTATCTGTAGCATGCTTGATCTTGTAGATCTACTTGGAAGTCACAACAGACTTCCCTTCTGGTCTTGGGACTACATCCCAAACATCATTCTTCATGATCGATTGGTATTCCTCGATCATGGCATCCTTCCATTACTGCATCCTGAATCCTAGGAACTTCAGATTCTTCAATATCTTCAATAGATAGTGAACTTCATTGCTGGAACAAATGTTGTTGTCCTTCTTTTGTAGGTGATTGTACACAATATTTCCTACAAGTCAAATTCAATTTCATGATTAGAAAATTCTCATAGTTTTTCAAAACAAATTATTATGCATAAATACATATGTCATACAATCATGCAATTATCTTAGCCAATGCTTCAATACAACATTTATCCATATCCCGTATTCACACGATAACTTTCTAGATGCCTTCCATCTCTACCAGAACATTTGTTAAGAGTGTGCACAACTCCCAACATGTTTGCAAAGAGGTTTCATTCTAGATAAGTAGCAATGGAATGTTGTACAGTACCATAGGCCACTTACCCATTACTTGCACATTAGTAGTATCTTGTTCATTAATGCAACTTTTCTAATATGCATAATATACATCCTAAGTATGTACATGACTGGACAACATTATTTAAGTAATCATATGACAATTCAAATACTTATCTTTGTTTAGTTGTGGGTGGACTCCTTCTCAATCTTTGCTTCCTTACAGGAACTACTGGAGTGTGCTCCCTCTTGATCTTTGCTTCCTGGATTATCTATCCTTGAACTTATATCCATCCTGGACCACTATGCATGCTTAAGTGTGTACTAGTGTCATCCTTAAGATCTCATACATAGTCATACATCCATTAGTATAATCTCAATACTATCAAAACATTATGATTCTAAATAATATTAAACATGTATGGTCATGATCATTTCATACACACGTAATTTATCACAAGCGTTAGTATTCAAGGTTTCAAGGAGTACTTCTTTTACTCATGCATATTCTTATTTGACCATAGGACTCTTCTGGTTTTCCATATCATCAATCAAAGTAAGAAGTATAATATGCATAAACCCATGATTACTCAAACTTATAACTTCATGAATAATCATTATCAATCATACAAAAGTATACTTATCTAGATCTTAACACAAAGTAGGATTCTAACTTGATATAGGAAAACATACATGGATTATCATGTGTGTCTAACATACCCAAACAATGTCTTCTTTGTTCTCTTAGAGACCTTGTGCTAGCAACCTGCATATTTCATAAGTTAATAATTGTAGAACCAAGTTATACATACCTCGTAAGTAGAGCTTCTATGTGATCCATGACTAAGGATGAGTCTTTGTCTTCATGTCACCATGGTCATATGTTCTTGATCTAGAACTTGATTTGTCTTTCTTGATGTACCCTTCATGTTGGTGGACAACATTATCCTCATACAATAGCACAATGTATTAGTACAATCATAAGTGTCATACCCCTAATCAATGAATGTATTCACATGCATTCACACTTTTACTAGGGTGATAAGACAAGTCTAAAATTAATCAGGATTGTACTAACCTCAAATGAAGACAAACATATCATAAACTTAATCATGAACAGATTTCAAAACATACTTATATCTCTTCAAGTCATACCTGTCGGGATTGCTTGTAATCTTCTTATGTAAGGCCTTAGCCTCATCTCCCTCTGAAACTAAAACTTCTTCACTTATGCATGTGTCCAATTCATTCTCTTCTAGGATTAACCCAATCCACTTTGATTTGTTGAAACTGGATCTGGAGCTGGATTAGGGTTTGGTAGAGAAATCCTACAAATTCAAACTTGGAATTTCAAATTTATGATTGGATGAAAAGATGCACCTTGCTGAGCTAATCAAGCTGGTATACTTCAATTTTGAAATCTCCAAAATTTGACCCCTCAAAACTTCCTTTGAAACTTTTGGATCTTCTGGTCAAAATATCGAACTAGGGTTTGATAATGCCTGGGGTTCTACCCAGCCAAAAGGTTTGATCTTTTTCTCTAATCTTCGATTTTTCTGAGGAGCATCCATCCATGGTCACAAATTCCAAAAATTTCAACTTTTGCATAAACCCTAATTTTCCACCTTTCCGATCCATATCCCGAACTAGGGTATGATAATGCCTAGGGTTCTACCCAATGAAAAAATTTGAACTTAGTCTCTAAATTTTTATTGTGCTGAGGAGAGTGATCCTATGCTAATATCACTCCAAAATTCCACTTCTGTCAAAAGCCCTAATTTCTCGCAGCAGTGACAAGCCAAAAATGAGAGTGCTCAGAATCCAATTCTATTTCACATAAATATGTGCCTTATTGTTTCTGGTGAATCTCTGAAATTTCGAATCAATAGGGTCTGAAACTTCTGCCTATGGTAGCTTGACCTATCATATTTCCAACCCCATAGGTCTGACCTCAAATGGATTCTCGGAGAGAGAGATATGCCAAATGTCGCAGCGTGACCTATTTATGGGATTAAACAGTATAGCGAACTTGTACGGAGTGCCACGTGTCACTATTTCATCTTCAGCCTCTGAAACCTGGATCTGTGAAACTAAAGTTTGTTCCCTAACTTTCAATTTTTACGGAATTCCATTTGGATATTCCTAGTCCAAGATATGACCTTTTTTCCTAGGTCACTTATTTAGGAGTACGTTCTGGAAGAGGCAGAAACCCTAACTTGTATGGATCATATCTCACAAAGTACAACGAATATGAGGCTTTCCTTCAGAAACAAGGTACATGGACATTTCATCTTCGACCTGTAGAAGTTTCAAATCTTGAACCTTCACCAAAATGGAGTTATAGCGAAAGTTCCACGATGATTGGTTTTTACTATACCAAGCCCTAGCTTGCAATTTGTCACAAGTGCAACAAGTGTCATAAATGCCATACCATGCCTTCCTCCAGGCTAGCTCTGATACCATGTTAGTTTTTCAACATTTAATTCAACCTGATATAGGATCTTAACTGAAATAAGAACATGTACATCATATCAAGCATAAGAGACAAGAGACAAGAGACACAAACATTTCATCGGGGAAAATCAAGAAGGTGAAAAACCCCGCAACTTCCTATGAGATAGAATAAGCACCAATACAAAGATCACAAAAATCAAACCCCAAGATATAGATTACTATAGCAACTAATCCTCCTCCACTTGTGCACACTCCTCCTCTCTCTCACTAATGCGAAGTGAGTGAATGAGAGAATGTGTCAAATGAGAGAGTCACACTCTCTATTTATACTTTTACTTTCACTTGACCTTTACTCAACTAGGTCAGCCCCAACTTAACCACTTAACATAATGTTGATTGGGTCGACCCCACTAGGGTGGTCTAATAACCCTTTAACCCACATGACTCATACAGGGCCGACCCCATCAAGGTGGTCTAATAACCCATCAAGTATAAGTTAAGACACTTACAATATAACTTGCGACACTTGCAAGTACAACTGGTGACACTTACAATCAGAGGAATAATACATCTCCGTTGGGGATACAATAAAGTACAAATACAATATACAAGTGAATATATTCCGAAGTTACAAATACATCAACACTCTACTTCCAAGGCGACAATATTTGCCTTGTAGTCTATCTCCATGTCTGTCATTTCAGACTTAAGATCGCGGACTACTGAGTCAGTCTTCTTTATAGTGTTCGCGAGCTCTGGCTTCTCATCGCACTCTGGTGTATCCATGCAGACTAAAGCGACAGTCTTTGATATTCTTCTTCGCTGCTCCTATTCACTTTCAAGTGCCTTATCCTTCTTCGCACTGACTTCCTGCAACTATTTATAATTTTCATGTAATTCCTTGTGTCGGATCAAAATGACCATATCTCGGTCATGTATTTCCTCCACAACCTGCAGGTGCAGATTATTTAGGCCTTTGAGGGGTAGCATCGTGATATCAATCTCCACATGCTCTATGCTCTGCATGCTCGAAGCTAACTGATCGCACGGTAACATTACGCTTAGCGGGTCAATTTTGACGATGTGCAGTTTTGGTGCCAAGGTCAGGGATAAAGGTGTTTTCTTTGGCTGTGATGTGTCACCTAACCTTCCTTCTAACTCTGATTCTCGTGGCACGGCCAAGTCATGTTGGACCTGCTCAAACTTCACCACTATCCCTTGCAGCGTGGTGAGATTTTTTTGCAAACTTTCTTGAATTTCCTCATTCTTACTGTCTTTGAGGTTCACCACATCTTCTAGATGCACGGTGACCGTGGATGCGATCATCTCATAATCCTCATCATGTAGCTTCACGTCCAACTGGCCCTTTGAATCTTTTTGCTTCTTTTTCTGGAATTTCTCTAGTATTAAGCTTTCGGGCTCCTTCCTTTTTCCTGATGGTGACTGTTCGACAATTGTCGTTGGAATTGGATTACTTTCTTCGGAGTCATTGTCAATGATCATAGGTCCTTCGACCTTCCATTCCTCCACCCATTCCTTCATAATGAAGTCGATATCCACTTCATCCATGTGATAGTTCCCTTGGAACCATTCTGGGTTCTTTTTCTATGCATTCGCTGAAATGTAGATGGAATGCATTTCAGCATAAAAATTTAAAGTGCGAATATACTTATATGTTACCTCTTTGGAGATGCGCAGTATGCGAACGATGACATCGCACAGTTGCTCATAATATGTGTAGAAAACTTCATTCGACACACGCTGTCTTTCTGGAATCAAATTTTCCCATAGGTTTGCATACATGGGTCCTCAACAGTCATTGCTGGGAGAGGTGAGGCCAGCAAAGTGCCTTGGGTGCTTCCAGCCTACAAAGCCAATCAGTACCTGTCACGTACCCTCCTGCAGACCCAATTCGAGGAGGGGAATATGCTACCAATCTATGGGGCTTTCACATAATCTCATCCCATTCATTAGAATCATATGAATAAATCATTTGTGTGCAGATGTAAGACAAATCAAACATGCACAGCAGAATTAAACTATCCACACACATTACTCATGAATACAACATATCAATAGTCATCAAATTAATACAGTGCAAATGTAAATACATAGACAGAAAAACACTTATCTTCGTTGTGTAATTGTCCCAAGCAACTAGCTATGTCGCTCCAACGTTCCACCCAACCATATGCCAGTTGTGTTCATCAATCTCTCAACTCAACTGCTACCCCCGAGCTGGACATGATTCTTACAAGGAAAAAGGGGACATTCAAGCTCATACACAGCCAAATAGTCATTTCATCTAAGCCAAGCTAGTCCACAGCTAGGTTTATCAGGCTAAATTTGAACCCTGGATGCTTGCACTCAAGCTCAAGCCAAAGCAATGGAGATCCATAACCCATACCCCAACATACTCTTTAGTCACACAGCAAGCACAATCATTGGGTAGGGATACACATGTTTCACAATGGGATTTTCAAACAGATGGCAATGGGTTTTCCCAATTGTTTTCCATCCAAAAACAAATTGTGGGATGGGGAAAAAAAATCACAGGGAGGAAAACGATTTATTCTCCAACTAACTAGGCATTCAACAGCCAAAACGGTCCCTATGGCACCCCAATTCGATTCCCCTTCTTCCCCACTGGTATACAACACAAAAATGCCCTTCTCCCAGCTGAGAATGAAAGAAAACACAGAAAAATGTGGTTGGAAAACGCCCAGGTAGCTCCCCACTCATGAGGGAGGAAAAACGGGTTGATGGATAATGTCTTGGGGAGCAATTCATGGCTCTTTTCTTTCCCAAGAAGCAAAATGTGATTTCCCATGCAGGGTGGCTTGCCCATACCCAAATTTGGATAGCCATACCTCTCATTCCCCAAGGCATTAACTACCTCAACCAACTCTTGGGAGAAATCAATGATTGGGTACAAAAGTCAACATGGGTAGTTGAGGGTTTGATGGGTTCTCTCATTGACACTTGGCTTGACTTGATTGGCTCAAGGGTTTGAATTTTTTCCCTCCCAATTCCTTGTAAAATCATGCCCCCGTGTCTTGTTGCATTGTATAGCTAGTTGTGGGCATTTTATTAAAATGCATATTTACATGATATTGGAAATTCCAATGTGCCTGGTTAGCACGTGAACCATATGCATCACAAAATCGATGGTGGGGCCTTGGCCTTGAGCTCCTCACCATGATTTTATAACAATGTTACATCATTTACAATTTTAATGCAATAGGGTCAAGATGGGGAATCAGACAATTTTCAGATTTGTTTCATGCATAAGTTACAACCATGAGAACCTTCTCATAACCTTTGGCTTCTGCACATGGTAGATCCCGGTCTTACTATGGACTTATCCTCATTGCCATACGCAAGACTTTTCTACCTAAAAACTAAAACTTTAATCATCCAAACACGTTGTGAGTATCTATGCATATAATCATTTCATTGCCACAACAGTCACTGAGGTGATCTCAAAATTATAACACTCAATAATTCAAACACCTTCAGTTGTTTAACATTTGAAATGCAAAGAAATATATATAAATATATCTATATATATGCATCATTATCAAGATAGAATTGCAAGACATGGATACACTATCCATGCAATTTAAATAAAACTCGAGTATTCATTACTTCACAGCCATATTCTTTTTATGGTTGTCCTTCTAACAATGGTTGTCCTTCTAACAGGGCACTCTGGTAGCCCATCAACATGTCTACCTTCTTTACGCAATCATCCCCCTACATTCACAACAACTCATGAAATGGTCTCAATATTAACAATGGTTCACCATTTCATCGATTATCTAATTGCATCGAAACATATATATCACAACCATGCATTCACACAATGCATCTCAACATGTGCACCTGCACATATCCATGCACATTCACAACATTTTACATAATATTTCGATGTGCATTCACACAATGCATAACCCCTCAATACAACCCTACATTAATCCATGAATACTATGCATTCCAACATATTATGGCCTAGCCAGGCCTATTTCATATGGCATACACTACAACAGGACCATAAGTCATCACTTGCTTTGGTTGTTATACTCACAACCAACATACACAAATGGCATGATATAATTTCATATGAATGCATTGAGGTTTCTAAGAAACTATAGGGTGTAAAGCTCCTTTCTTTTTCTTACCCGCACCTCACCATACTCGGTAGGTTGACATTCACATTCAGGCACTCAATACCACATGCCACCAAATCAACATAGTTTAAACATAGTGGAAGGGATCTTACCAAACCCTCTTTCCACATTCATGCAATTAAGCACAAATACCATTACCTATGTTGCTGTCATTAACATCGCTTGATGTTATCTAATCAGTTGGCCTCTTACCAAGGCTACATAGTCCTTTTGCCAACATCATGATCACAGATTTTTTGCACCATCCTTTCCTCATAAGGTTGTTGGTCATATGCAACAATCACCACCCACATCTACAGCCATGCTTCGGTTATCTTTGGTCCTACAACCAATGCGAGCATGACTAATTATTAGCAACCAAAATAATTATCTTAAGTGGCTCATTGCATATGTAAAACTTCACTATTTTACCAATATGCAATATCATATACAATCGAAAACATTTTCACATGCACTGTGCAATGTTTAGTAATATGCTATCTGTGCATATTCATCTTATCTATCTAATCTCTCTCATTTTCAATCATGCTTCTATGGTATGATTCCCACAACCATTATCAACAACATTAATTGTCATCAACCATAGGGAATACCATTAATGGCTATTGCATATGTAACCTCGCTACCTTTACCCATATGCAACATCATGCTCATGCATAAGCAATCCACATGCACCATGTAATGATTCTTTGATCATGCCCACTAATTCATATGCATTATTCTCTTGCATTTCCAACATCCCTATGCCATAATTTTCAGTATATAAACTTAGGAAATGTAAATATAATAGAAATGGAGGAGTTAAGGAATTCTCCCTTTCCAATCCCCTTCATGACATGGAGTTCCTCCTCCACATCATAGCTGATCCTTTTCTTGGCTTCCCTACCAAGCATACAAGCAATCATTAGCTATGATCTTCTCATGAATTAGCAATTCAATATATATACATACGTGTATAACATTCATTCTTGCTATTTTTCAAATATGCAATTCTTATGCGCGATAAACAAAAATAGTTTAAGGTGAGGAATTTCCCTCTTATCAACATTGCCTTGCTGCTCCCATTGCTCTTCCGCAATGCATATTACAGCCAATTACTCTCAATAAGGCCTCCACAACCTTCTATGAAATTCCTGCTTCTCATCCCAAGCATAGAGAATACATTTCACACTTTCAACGACTATCTCTAGCGGGTCAAGGGCAGCGTCCTCTTTTTTTTTTTTGTAAATCCTTTGATTTCGCGCAATCTGGCGCATAAGTTCAATGTCGTTTTTCAATTTTCGGCACCTGAAAAATATCCCTAGAAACCAGCTGAAATTCCCTGTTGGAGCAACTCACTGAGTTCTGCTGAAGGGTGAACTCGTCTATCTCTTCCGACCTGTTTCGGGCCAACTCACCGAGTTCTGCCACAGTTTCGGGCCAACTTGCCAAGTTCTGCCGCAGTTTCGGGTCAACTTGCAGATTTCTGTCGCTGAAAACACTTAGAAAAATTTTCCGTCATTTCGGACCAACTCGCTGAGTTCTTCCGTTGTTGCAGGCCAACTTGCCGAGTTCTGCCGTAGTTTCGGGCCAACTCGCCGAGTTCGGCCGCTGAAAAGACTTGGAAAAAATTTGAAATTTTTCTTCCTTTCCCTAGGCACTTCCGTAACTTCGTCGGCGCAACTCATCCAAATTCGTCAAACATGTGGGCTCCACTCAGCGAGTTTTGCTATTGTTTCATTCCAACTCGCTGAGTTCTACAACCGTTTCGGCCCAACTCCACAAGACTCGCTGAAACGCGTCGGCACAACCAAACAAAAACACTTAGAATATTTTCAAAAATACTTAGAAATTTTTTTGAAATTACGCAAACTTTTTTCGGCGCAACTCGGCCAGATTCGCCAACCATGTCGGCTCCACTCAGAGAGTTCTGCCATCGTTTCAGGCCAACTCGTCGAGATTCGCCGACACAATTTTTGGCAGAAAACTCATAGACACTTAGAAAAATTTTGAAAATTTGAAAATTTTCTTAATTATCAGTGTTGAGTAGGAAGCATAATTACCTCTGTAACTGTGATAGGTAGCCCATAAAGGCCCAATGCTGCAACCAACAGATCTGATATCATTATGTCACGTACCCTCCTGCAAACTCAATTCGAGGAGGGAAATATGCTACCAATCTATGGGGCTTTCACATAATCTCAGCCCATTCATTAGAATCATGTGAATAAATCATTTGTGTGCAGATATAATACAAATCAAACATGCACATCAGAATTAAATTATCCACACACATTACTCATGCATACAACATATCAACAGTCATCAAATTAATACAGTGCAAAAGTAAATACATAGACAGAAAAACACATATCTTCGTTGTGTAATTGTCCCAAGCAACTAGCTATGTCGCTACAACGTTCCACCCAACCATAGGCCAGTTGTGTTCATCAATCTCTCAACACAACTGCCACCCCCGAGCTGGGCATGATTCTTACATGGAAAAAGGGGACATTCAAGCTCATACATAGCCAAATAGTCATTTCATCTAAGCCAAGCCAGTCCACAACTAGGTTTATCAGGCTAAATCTGAACCCTGGATGCTTGCACTCAAGCTCAAGCCAAAGCAATGGAGATCCATAAACCATACCCCAACATACTCTTTGGTCACACAGCAAGCACATTCATTGGGCAGGGATACACATGTTTCACAATGGGATTTTCAAACAGATGGCCATGGGTTTTCCCAATCGTTTTCCAGCCAAAAACGAATTGTGGGATGAGGAAAAACAATCACAGGGAGGAAAACGATTTCTTCTCCAACTAACTAGGCATTCAATAGCCAAAACGGTCCCTATGGCACCCCAATTCGATTTCCCTTCTTCCCCACTGGTATACAACACAAAAATACCCTTCTCCCAGCTGCGAATGAAGGAAAACACAGAAAAACGTGGTTGGAAAACGCCCAGGTATCTCCCCACTCGAGAGGGAGAAAAAATGGGTTGATGGATAATGGATTAGGGAGCAATTCATGGCTCTTTTATTGCCCAAGAAGCATAACACGATTTTCCATGCAGGGTGGCTTGCCCATACCCGAATTTGGATAGCCATACATCTCATTCCCCAAGGCATTAACTACCTCAACCAACTCTTGGGAGAAATCAATGATTGGGTACAAAATTCAACATGGGTAGTTGAGGGTTTGATGGTTTCTCTCATTGACACTTGGCTTGACTTGATTGGCTCAAGGGTTTGAATGTTTTCCCTCTCAATTCCTTGTAAAATCATGCCCCCATGTCTTGTTGCATTGCATAGCTAGTTGTGGGTATTTTATTAAAATGCATATTTACATGATATTGGAAATTCCAATGTACCTGGTTAGCACGTGAACCATATGCATCACAAAATCGATGGTGGGGCCTTGGCCTTGAGCTCCTCACCATGATTTTATAACAATATTACATCATTTACAATTTTAATGCAACAGGGTCAAGATGGGGACGTGACAGTACCATCAACCAACTGTAATGGAATGCGGCGCCGTTGACCTGAGTTTCGCGGACATCTTCCAGAAACTCATTCAGTAAATGCTGGCACCAGTTAAATCTTCTGCCCTTGCCCCAAGGAGCACTGCGTCGGCTGGTACTTCTGAAGTTCTTGCCTTCCTCAATATTTTTCCTGCTAGCAGTTGTACTACAAACCGCGTAGCATCATCTTTTATATCATCTGTGGTGAACCCTCTTTTTCCTTTGGGAAGGTTGTGAGTTTCTTTCATCTGCGTGGAGATCTCCTTATCCCTGGTTTTGCCGAGAAAGAACTTCTTAGGGTCTTCACCCTGCTTGCTTAACCCTCTGATCTGATGGATCAGGTCAATGTTGAGTTCAACATTCCTGTCCATCCATAGGTATCCCTGGTGTGTGTGCAATATGAGTGTGCACACCACCACATTCAGTTCTGGGCTCCGGTCGAAGTGCGGGAGCCTCAATAGGTTTAACAACCCTGATTCCACTACTTCAAATAACCAAATCTGTGCAACCAACAACAGGTTTTTCTTGACGTCCGTCTTCCAACACATATAACTATTTGGTTTAAATTGTGGGTTCTTCGGCTCATTTGGATCCTTCTGCTGTTACAGCAAGTCGTAATCTTTGAACTTGCAGTCCACGAGCTTACCCAACAGATTTGCTTCTAGTTTTACATCTTTGGATATGGGAGGAAGTGGTATCTCATACTTTGCGTTTCTGGAGAGCTTTACCGCCGGTGCATCTGTTGTGCACGGAGAGATATACTCTGGCGTCAAGGTTAATGACAGCTCCTTATCCCTTGGTGGAACTTCTGGTAGCTTGGATCCCATTACTTTCACCTTAACTTTATCAACTACGGGTTCCTTACCCTTGCTCTGCATTTGTATATAGTGTTGTGGTGAATGGCATGAACCTTGTCCTTGTTCTGTAACAACCTTCTTAGCAAGGGTTCTCATCAAACCTTTAAGCCCAGTTTGCTTAAACACCCTCACAGCCTGCTCGACTGTGGACTCTTGCTCAGCTAAAGAATCGTTAGACATTCACTGGATTGTTCTCTGTAGACTCACGGGATAACTGAGCACTCAGTGGAAACAAGTTGAACTATGGTGTGTGAAAAAACTTTTAGAGTTTCGGTAACGCCTGCGAGTCCAGACATAGCGCTATTTATAGGCGTGGTAGTGCTTCTCCGCAACCATCAACGGCTAGAAAATCATTAATTGGCATGTTCGTTGGCCAAATCCACTGAGGATTCGGGTCCATTCCTTCATTAACTTCCTCAGAACTACTATTTTTGCATTAAATGTTCAAGCAATCGTTGGCAAAATCACTGTATAACAGCTAGTTTTTCGATCGACATTTTAACGGCTAGTTTCTCGGAGTGTTACGTTGAACTGCGCAGCTGGTTGTCATTATTCCGGCGCGATTACTTTGCGGTGTCCTGTTTCATTGTTCTGAACTTTGTCTCTTTGTTGTTCTATGTGATCTGCGCAACTACATTTTGAACTTCATACTACGCGGTTCTTCTTTTCTTTTCATTGTTTTTTTCATGTGCAACTTCACTCTTCGACTAATGTTGTGCGGTTGATGCATTCTTTTCCTCAAACATCGCGTATCAGACCAAGATTGTGTATAGTCTCTGTTGAATTTCTAGTGCCCAATTTCAACTGTACTTGACACTTAGAAATTTCCTTCTCTTTTAATCACTGAGGGTTCTGCGAAGTAGGACTATCCCTGTACGGATTTAGTCTACTTCCATTCACCAAACTTGGTAAGTTATATCCGACTAATGTGGCTAGCTGAACTACACCACCATTAGTAACATGCATAACAGTATATGGCCCAAGCCAATGCATTCTAAATTTTCCAAGAAATTTCATAAACTTGCTATCATACATGAGGAAAAGGTCACCTACCTGAAAGGACTTGTTGTTGATATGGTGATCATGCCATGATTTTTCTCTGTCTTTCTACACTTGCTGGTGAAAGCCTGCAATGAAGCGATCCTCCTCCAATCCCACCAAGTGTAGAAGCCTTTCTTATATTGTTTGTTCATCCTCCATGCCTGTGAATGCAACAATCCTTAATCTTGGTACAATATACTCCATTGGCATCACAACTTCCTTTCCATAGGCCAATCTGAAAGGTGTATGGCCTGTCAGCTTCTTGCAAGTGGTCCTGTATGCCCATAACACAGCTGGAATGCGCAGATCCCAATCATCCCTATTTACATTGCATACCTTTGTCAGCGCATTCTCCAATACCTTGTTGAAATCTTCAACATTTCCATTAGCCTGAGGATGATATGGTGTACTCCTCTGATGATAAATGTGGAACTCTTAAGTAAGGGATTCAATAGTTCTGTTCAAGAAGTGAGTCCCTTGATCACTCATTAAAATCTTTGGGCATCCAAATCTGGTAAGTATGTTCTCAAAAATGAACTGCACGGCAATAGTTGCACTACAATCCTTCACTAGTTTAGCCTCTTCCCATCTAGTGAGATAATCAGTCGCAGTGATAATGTATTTGTTAGAAAACAGGATTGCAAAGGAGTAACAATAAACAGAAATGCAAATATAATCACACATACACATTACAAGAGAGACACATATATATCGTGGTACACCCAACTTGGGCTACGTCCACACTGAATTTTCCAGTCCTTATTATTATTACCGTCCAACAAGGTGAAGGGATACAACCTGCAGCACAACCGCTGCACTTCCTCTTCTCTGTTTTCACAGTCTCTCTCCTGATCTCAAAGATATTTACAATGCATAAAACCTAATACATCATCCACCTTAGCCGTATTACAATGTCTTTATTTTATAAGAGAAATACGATGGAAAAATACCATGGGATACCCAAAACCATGGGCCCGCAAAACAGCTGGTGAAAACATCCCCAAAAATTTTCTTCGGGGGCACTGCCCCCGGACCCCCCAGCCAGGGGGGATGGTCCCCCCTGGAACCCCGTGGGGGGTCGATGCCCCCCCCGCTTGGGTGACTGTACAGTCCACTTACATCTCATATAAAACTGGGGTACAAACACGACTGATACAATATCATCTATGAGACTAGAAGATCTAGCTCCACAACCAACAATCTCCCACTTGGAGACTGATCACAGCAACTCCACCGCTGCTGCACTTGCTGGACTTGGACTTGGAAAATTTCTTCTCTTCACCTTCATGCTAGAAGGCCAACTAAAACCGAGCATGAACTCAGTTTCTCTCTGGTCACTACCTTTGTGAACATGTCTGCACGATTCTGGCTAGTATGTATCTTTTCCAGCTTCAATAGTTCATCTTCCAGAATAGAGCGTATGAAATGGTACTTGAGCTATATATGTTTAGTCCTGGAATGGAATGCTGAGTTCTTTGCAAGATGAATGGCACACTGGCTGTCACTATACAATCTGCTATCCTTCTGCTTCTTACCCACTTCCTCCATAAACCTCTGCAACCAAATCATCTCTTTACTAGCCTCTGTAATGGCAACATACTCTGCTTCTGTTGTTGAAAGTGCAACAACCTTCTGTAGTTTCGAAATCCAGCTTACTGTTGTTCCACCTACAGTAAACACATACCCTGTGGTGCTCCTCCTGCTATCCTTGTCATCTGCCATATCTGCATCAACATATCCCTGTAGAACAGTGTCTAAACCTCCAAAACATAATGCCTTAGTGGTAGTACCTTTCAAATACCTGAGAATCCACTGTACTGCCTTCCAATGTTCTTTACCTGGATTGTTCATATATCTACTCACAACTCCCACTACATGTGCAATATCTGGTCTTGTGCACACCATGGCATACATCAAGCTGCCAACTGCTGATTGATAGGGAATATTGGACATGTAATCTGTCTCTTCTTGTGTCTTGGGACACATTTCCTTACTTAAACTGAAATGGCTAGCCAAAGGTGTACTTACAGGTTTTGCATTCTACATTCTGAACCTCTCCAACACCTTTTGTATGTACTCACTTTGAGACAATGTCAATTTGCGATTTTTCCTGTCTCTCGTTATTCTCATACCAAGGATTTGCTTTGCAGCACCCATATCCTTCATCGCAAATGAATTAGCTAGCTTCCTTTTGAGTAAATTTATATCCTGCATGTCAGACCCTGCAACAAGCATGTCATCCACATACAATAACAAGATAATATGTCTTCCATTGTCTAGCTTCTTGAAATAAACACAGTGGTCAGAATGACATCTACTATAACCTTGTTCTGTCATAAACCTGTCAAACTTTAGATACCACTGCCTTGGAGCTTGCTTCAAGTCATACAAGCTCTTTTTCAACCTGCATACCAGATCCTCCTTACCTTTGACCTCATACCCTTGTGGCTGCTGCATATATATTTCTTCCTCCAAATCCCCATGGAGGAAGGCTGTTTTTACATCTAACTGTTCAAGATGCAAATCTTCTACCGCCACTAGCCTTAAGATAGTCTTAATTGAAGTCATCTTAACAATAGGAGAAAATATTTCATCAAAATCTATACCTTTCTTCTGTGCAAACCCCTTTACAACAAGTCTGGCCTTGTACGGCTTCTTACCTCCTTATTCTTCCTTCAACCTATAAATCCATTTGTTTTGCAATGCTCTTTTACCAACAGGCAACTGAACCAAATCCCAAGTCTGGTTTCCTACAAATGAGTCCATCTCCTCATTCATGCCTTGCTCCCACTTCTTTCTAGTTTCCACCTGCATTGCTTCTTCATAACATTCTGGTTCACCAGAATCAGTCATCAATAAATAATAAATTGAAGGAGAGTATCGTTCAGGGAGTCCACTTAGCCTGGTAGATCTTCTTACAGTTGCAGGAGTTTCAGGTACTTGCTGCTGCTCTTGATTTTCTGGCACCTTCGGAACTTCATTTTCTTTAATTTCATCAAGCACTATGTACTCTGTGTTTTCCTTTTCCTGTTTCTTTCCCTGCAACTGATCTTTATACATGACCTTCTCATTGAATATCACATCTCTACTCCTGATGATTTTGTTATTTTCATAATCCCATAAACGATAACCAAATTCATCAACCCCATATCCAATAAAGGTACATTTCTTGGATTTAGCTTCAAGCTTTGTTCTATTTTCTTTATCAATATGGACAAATGCTTCACAACCAAACATTCTCAGAAATGAGTAGTTTACCTTTTTATCTTTCCATGCTTCCTCTGGAATACCACCATCCAAAGCACCTAAAGGTCCTCTGTTTATTAAATAAACAACAGTATTTACAGCATCCGCCCAAAACTGTAAGGGAAACCCTGCATGCAGTCTCATACAGCTTGCACGCTCCATGATCGTTCTGTTCATCCTTTCTGACACACCATTTTCCTGTGGTGTTCCTGGGACTGTCTTCTCTCTACGAATCCCATGGTATGAACAGTAACTATCAAACTCCTTGTCGCAGTACTCACCTCCATTATCAGATCTGAGACACTTCAATCTTTTTCCTATCTCATTCTCAACCAAATCTTTCCACTTCTTAAAAGTAGCAAACACATCAGATTTCTGTCTAATGCAATAAATCCAAGTTTTTCTAGTTGCATCATCAATAAATGTAACATAATAATGAGAGCCACCAAGAGATTGTACCTGAGCCGGTCCCCATACATCTGTATGCACAAGCTCTAATTTTTCATTCTTCTTCTGTTTCCCAACCCTGAGAAATCTGACTCTCTTTTGTTTTCCATAAACAAAGTTTTCACAGAATTCCAAACTTACCTGCTTCAAATCCGGCAGCAACTTCCTTGAGTGGATAATCTGAGAATCTGCATCCCCTTCTCACTCATGTGGCCAAGCCTATGATGCCACAATGTTGTATCTGTTCCTGTGGAAGCTAAAGAGATAGAATGGTCAGTATTATGAGGACATAAATACAACATACCTACTCTATCTCATTTTGCTATCACCATTAATCCTTTAGTGATCTTCCACCACTTTTCTTCGAACGTAGATAGACAGCCGCGATCTCCCAACTGCCCTGTTGATATCAGATTTATTTTCATAGTAGGAATATGCCTAACTTCTTTCAACAACCAATCAGTTCCATTCTTAACTTTTATCCATACCTTACCCATTCCAACAATTTTACATGGCTCATCATCACCCAATAAAACATGTCCAAAGTCGCGAGGAACATACTCATGAAAGTATTTCCTATGGGGTGTAGCTTGACATGAAGCTCCTGAATCTACTACCCAATAATCACTAGTATTATCTAATGCAAGAATCAAAGCATCTTGTAACACATCACCTGCTACATTTGCTTCCTGGGTAGTTTCCTTCTATGCATCTCCTTTCTTCTTTAGAGATTTGCAGTCTTTCTTCAGATGTCCTTTCTTTCCACAGTTCCAGCACTCTATCTTTCCCAGTCTGGACTTGGATCTGCCCATTTTAGACTTTCCACGATTACCTTGGCTCTTTCCTCTCTCCCTTTGTCTTCCCCTGCTCTCCATGGTCAACGCATTACCTGATGTCTCACCTGTGCTTTTTCTTCGCATTTCCTCGCTAAGAATAACACCAATAACATCATCAAATTTCAAGGTGTTTGAACCAGAGACAGAGTTACTTACAGCCATGACCAAGCTATTCCAGCTTTCTGGCAATGAACACAAGATTAGAAGAGCCCTAACCTCATCATCAAATTTCACACTTACAGAACTTAGCTGATTTGTAACCGTATTAAATTCATTTAAATGATCAGTAACAGATCCACCTTCAGACATCTTCATATTAAATAAACGCTTCATTAGAAATACCTTGTTGGAGGCCGAGGGTTTTTCATACAGCTTACCCAATGCGCTCATCAAACCCTCTGTTGTCATTTCTTTTGAGATATTGAAAGCCACCGACGAAGCCAGGCTCAACCGTATTGTTCCCAGAGCCTTTCTGTCAAGCACCTCCCATTCTTCGTCCTTCATAGTCGTCGGCTACTTTGCTTTTCCTCCCAATGGTAGGAATAGATCCTTCTGGTACAGATAGTCCTCCATTTGCACCTTCCATAACCCTAAGTTTTGGTCATTAAACTTCTCGACCTTAAACTTTCCTTCATCTGCCATTGCTCCCACTCAAACCAAAAACCCTAGCTTCCTGCGGGTTTAACTGCCACATAGACCTTTGGCTCTGATACCAATTGTTAGAAAATAGGATCGCAGAGCAATAACAATAAATAGAAATGCAAATATAATCACACATACACATTACAAGAGAGACACAGATATATCGTGGTTCACCCAACTTGGGCTACGTCCACACTGAATTTGCCAGTCCTTATTATTATTACCGTCCAGCAAGGTGAAGGGATACAACCTGCAGCACAACTGCTGCACTTCCTCTTCTCTATTTTCACAGTCTCTCTCCTGATCTCAGAGATCTTTACAATGCATAAAACCTAATACATCATCCACCCTAGTCGTATTACAATGTCTTTATTTTATAAGGGAAATACAATGGGAAAATACCACGGATACCCAAAACCATGGGCCCGCAAAACAGCTGGTGAAAACAGCCCCAAAAATTTTCTTCGAGGGCGCTGCCCCCGGACCCCCCAGCCAGGGGGGATGGTCCCCCCTGGAACCCCGTGGGGGGGCGATGCCCCCCCACACACCCCCGCTGGGGTGACTTTACAGTCCACCTACATATCATATAAAACTGGGGTACAAACACGGCTGATACAATATCATCTATGAGACTAGAAGATCTGGCTCCACAACCGACAGTATCTAGCACCAGTCCTCTTTCTCGGTGGGTTAGTAGGTCCCACAAAATCAATAGCCCATTTGTCAAATTCTTGTAGTGTCAACTGCGGTTTTAACGACATTTCATCTCTTCGTGACGGCTTTCCTATTCTCTGACAGACATCGCAACTCTAGCATTGTTCTTTTGAATCTTTATGAATTGTATGCCACCATAGCCCTGCTCTCAATATCTTCTGCAAAGTAGCTCTTCCTGCGTAGTGACCTCCAGATGCACCAGAATGTGCATCAGCCAATATAAATGGATTCTCATGCTCCAACACAAATCTGCGTAGCACTTCATCTGGTCCCAACTTGTATAGTTGTCCTTCTATGATAGTGAAGTCTGTTTCTCTGCACACCAGCTGCTTCTTCTGCTGCGTAGTGAACTCTGTAGTTGCCAAGCTTATAATAAAAAAATCTACAATATCTTTGTAATAATCATTAGCGACTTGTATGGTGAATAACTGCACGTCAGGAAGATTGTCTTCAAGATTGGTGGGTTCTTCGCCTGACTCAATCCTTGAGAGATGATCGGGTCCTAAGTTCAATCTACCTGGCTTAACCACAATTTCAAAATCATACTCTTGGAAGAGTAGTAGCCATCTTCAAATTCTCCCCCCTAACACTGGTTTATTGACCAGATACTTTAAAGTGGAATGGTCAGTAAACATTGAGAAGTGTGCACCGAGCAAATAGTGCCTGAATTTCTATAGTGCGTACACCATAGCTAGACCTTCTCTTTATGTGTTCATATAGTTCTTTTCAGCTGATGAGAGCTTCTTGCTCGAGAATGCAATGGGATGGTCAATGTCTCCCTCTCCTGGCTATGCTAGCACCACACCAACTGCAATGGATGAAGCATCAATGTGTACATGAAATTGCTTGTCCCAATCCAGAAATACAAGGATAGGTGCAGTTAGCATTTTCTCCTTTAGTGTGTCTAGGCCTTGCTCACATTCTACATTCCAGATGAACTGCGCTTCTTTCTTCAAAAGCTTCTCCATTGGCGTGGTTATCTACGCATAAACCTTAATGAATTTTCTATAGTACCATGTATGTCCCAACATGGTGTGAAGTTGTTTCATTGAATTTGGTGCTGGTAGGTTCACAATAACTACGATCTTTGCAGGATCAACCATCAAAGTCCCAACAAAATTTCATAGGGCACACAAAAGATACATTTCTTCAGATTCAAAGAAATATGATGTTGCCTACATTTTACTAACATCATTCTCAGGTTCTCATAGTGGTTCCTCAGTAAACCAAAGACAATCCAATCATCAAAATAAAATTCTAAGAACTTATGGATAAATTCCTTGAATGCAGCCACAACAACTCTGGAAAATATAGCTGGTGCATTCTTCAACCCAAAAGGCATAACCGTATACTGATATGATACCCATTTAGTAGCAAATGTTGTCTTATGCCTGTCTGCCTCATCAATCCTGATCTGATGGTATCCAGAAAATCCATCAGTGAAAGAATAGGCCTCATTTTCTCCAACATTGTCTAATACTTTAGTTGTAAATGGGGTAGGAAATGGGTCATGCAGTGAAGCATCATTTAGATTCCTCGGATCTATGCAGATTCTTATTTCACCTTTTGTCTTCTTTTCCTGGATAACCATAGGGATTATCCACTCAGATTCTTCAACTGGCTCAATGATCCCTGCATCAAGCATCTTATCAATCTCTGCCTTCACTCTCTCTTTATATCTGGGATTCAATCTGTAAGGCCTTTGCTTTATAGGATTTGCGCATGGATTGAGAGGTATCTTCATAACCCCCAAGTCGCCCAAAATGCCTTTCATTTCAGCAAAATTTGTTGGAAATAAATCTTCATACTCATGCAGGAGGTCTGCGATCTGTGCGACCGTTTCATCATCCCAATAGTCTCCAATGGATGTGAACTTAGGCTCTCCGCTGGTGCCAATATTAACCTTTATTGTCTTGACAAGTTCGATCATGTCTGGAATTTCTAATGGAGGCCCCTCTACATCGCGCGCTCCTTCGGATTCAGGTATATTGATGTTGCGCGGATCCTCCTCATCGCTTTCTTCTTGTTCTTCTTCATTTTCAGCGAGATTATAACATTCAAGGGCATGTTCTATCTGTCTTTCCCATTCTGGTTGTAGGTTCACATGTACCTTTACATCTTCAAATATCTTTTCTTTGATTTCCTCTAATGCCTCATTTGTACTTGGGCATTCTTCTCTGAATGTTCTTTCTTTAATAATCTGTAGAGCTTCGTTTATACTTGGAGATTCATCTTCAAAACTAAAGGTTCTCTGGAAATTCGTAGTCAACATAGACCAATCTGTGGTTCCTTTGCAAAGTTCGGCATCTATGTACCAATCTCTTTGAATCTGCTCTAATGTGTGTACAAACAGATGAACCCATTATGTCCGTGGTCTGTTTATCCATGCTTCTGAACAAATTGCTATGTGATCCCTTGGATATGTTTGTCCATTATACTTTTCAAATGTCAGCTCAACTTTCTCTGTGAATCTGATTTGTATCATGTGCCTGCACTAATCCCATGTGGTCAAAGTCTGCTTATGTGCAGCCCACCATCTTGCAGGTGTAGCGCGCAGTGCTATGTCTAATGCTGGTATGCATTGTTTAGCTGCAACTGATACAGTATATTCTTGAATAAATGAATAGACATTAGTTGAACCATCATAAGTGGGGATTGGACTTACCTCGATTCCAATCTAGCACAGTGATTTGGTGATCTGAGTGGATCTTCTTGCAGATACTTCATGCATTCGGCTTTGCCAATTCGCCAGTCCTGCATCGGAATCTGATACACAATAACTGTCACATCGCCAACTAAGTGCTCCATCTGCCGTAGCATTAATGTAGTCATCCTGATTCGCAATCATCTTGTAGATGTGATCAAGATCTTGTGTTCTGGATTCTTCCTGAATCGGCTCACTGTATCTTTCTCCTTGAGAAGGGTCCAAGGGTGCAATGACGCTAATATCCTGCCCTTTGAAGATCATCTTTTTTGTTTTCAAGTTGATGATCGCGAGGTTATCCATCGCCCAGTCTATCCCCAATAATGTTGGATATGGGTTACTGTCATCTGTCATCTCGATAACCTCGAAGTCCTCGGAACTTCTGACTCCATCGATGTCCACAAGTACATTGGCTAATATCCCAAAAGGTATGAATTTATGTTGATTTGCTAACCTCAACTGTATAGGTGACCATGCTAACCTTGGTTTCCCCATCTATTGCTATGTCTGCTTTCTCAAGATATTTACCTCTGATCCTAAATCAAGGATTATCTCATCCATCTCATAATCTCCAATCTGCGCACTAAGCCTCATTTATCGACCTGTTCTTTTATGGCTCTTGATATGGTGCACTACGCTCTGGGCAATATCCATCTTACTGCGTGGTTCATATTGGTTTAGCAAATTCTGCAACTCCACCACAACATCTGTGCTCTTTAATAATTGCATGCAGCTCCATAGGAACTGCGCAACAGAAGTGCATGTTTCTGCTGCGGTACTAGTTTGATCATACGCTGTTGGCATATCTTTTATGTGCGTTGTTTCACTTCACAAAGGGATTCTTGGTGATATAGGTGTTGTCTCTTTGAATATGTCTCGTGCTTCTTCAAAGGCTTATTTATTTGTCTCCAAATTGAAAGCAGGTGTTTTCCCAGTTTCTTTTCTGATCTAGACCGCTTCAGCAAGGGTCTACTTAGTTTGGTGATCTCCAGAAGTCGAAGCTTCCGGTTCTTTGTCTTTTCCTGTAGCAATGCCACTTCGCATCACAACATTAATATGTGGATCTCTAGTCATTTTCTCTATTGTGATCATCTGTATATTCGGGTTAGGTGCTTCTTGCTTTCTCTTTTGCATTTATGCTACTAATACTGGGCATGCCTCAATGACATGATCAAAAGATTTGCAATAAATACAGGTAGTACACACATTGGTACAGTCTCTAGACAGATGACCAGGCTGACCATAGTTATAACAGATCATCTGGCCTCTTCCTCTTCCTTGGCCTGGGCTAATGTTTCTTCCCCTTCCGCGGAATCCTCCACGGCCTCTGTATGCACCTTGATCATACTGCGCATTATCCTTGTTCTATGGTGTTTCTTCTTGAGCTCTGTATATTCAACCATGCATATGCTCTGCATCTTGCTTTCTTTCCATCATGAGCTCATATGCTCTACAGTTGGAATCATTATGTCCAACGGATTTACAAAATGTGCAATATAAATTCTTAGGTGTTCGCATGTATTTTTGAATTAAGTAACAATATTCTGGCCAGTGTCCTCTAGTTCTACAGATCTCACACCATGTCCCTTGGTTCTAATTCAGTGGATTTGGTGCTCCACTGTTTAGGTAATCTTGAAACAAAGGACATCATTCCTTCAGGTGTCCTTCTCCATTACATCTGGTACACCAGACTTCTTCTCTTTGTTCTTTTCCCTTCTTAATGTCTTGCAACTGTAATGTCAAGGTAGCTAGCTGATTCTGTATCTGGACCAATCTTGTGCTAGTCTCTCCTATGGGTGAAGCTTCTAATTTCATCGCGATCTCCAAGGCTTCTTCCTGCGAAGAAACCTTCCGTTGCATAAGCGGTAGTCTAATATGGGACAACAACGCAGCTATGAACCACTCTTGGTGCTTTTGCAGTGCTATGTCAAAACTGACCCGGTCTAACAATGTTTTAAACTTCCGGTCAAATTCCCAGACTATTTCATGAGGTTTTTGCTTAATCTCCTTTAATTCGGTTATACATTGTGATTCTGATTTTGGTTTCTTGAACTCTCTTAAGAGTGCAGTCTTAATATCCACTAAGGTTCTATTATGTCCTACAGAATACTTCATGAACCAATTCAAGGCTCTATCTCCGAATGTAGTGATGAGCTGCGCTTGCTTCACAGCATCATCCTGAACTTGCTTAACTCTCCACACGGCTTCACACAGAAACCAATGTTTCTCAGGGTCTTCTAGACCCGTTCCTTTAAATATCGGCAGCTTAATATCGTCAGTCATTCTCCTTCTTGGTGGTACAATATTCTGCACAGTGGTCTGAGTGGTGTTAGGGATGTTACTGCGCGGAATGTTCTGAGTCGGAATGGTCTGAGTACTCACTCCTGCAATGTTACTAGTATTGACGCTATGAGAATTAGAAATATTAACAACTGGAGGATTCTGAACTGATGGATTCTATGCAATAGGAGGTGCAGTATTCTCAACTAATGGGTTCTGCGGAGTGATAGGATGATAGGTAGTTGATGGAGGTGTTGTCTAGCTATCAGGCTTAGCTTGGAATTCAGTCTCTATGTGGAGTTCAGGTTCTTTAAGGTTCTTTTTTGTATTAACCTTATATCCTTTTCCACTTCTCAAATTGTGGGTATCTTCGTCAGAGTCGCTATATATGTTACTACCATTACAGATTCAAAAAATTCTAGGAATCTTACTGCATTCTTAAAACTCCTTTCTTAGCTAAAAGCATTTTAATATATAAACTCAAATTGTTCAGGTACTTACCTCTGAATCCTTTGAAGAACTCTGCCTCTGCTGCACTATAGGACTTCAGGGTGTCCATAGCGAACTCTGTCATGAAGCCTTTAGTATACTGTCAACCCAAAAGTCGAATGCTCACGAGAGTGGACTATCTACTGCTTTAAGCCTCTGAATAAGCTCTAGAATCCACTCGGTAGGTGCTCCTTCTTGGAAACAGTTCTTTCGCTTTGAGAGTCTTGATAACCACTCATGCAACTCGTTTCCAAAACTTTCCCATAACATTTCGTGAATATCCTTCCACAGGTATTTATTTAACCAATCTATGTCAGAGAGACGCGGATGTCTATTCTCCTTTCTGGAAAAATCTCTTTATATCTTGTCCACCCAGTTCCATATTTCTTTCTTGTTTGGATGCCAGTTTTCGGTACTCAGCACCAGTTCAAGTGTGGCAATAGACCCATTTGTTGCTGCTTATACTGTTCTTGAGGTTTTCTAGAAAAACCCAGGTTCTATGCGGTTCAAGGAACCAACAAAACCCCCTTTTCACTGGCCCTTTCGGAAACAGTCTGCAAGAAGACTGAGGTCTCACCCAAGGCGAATATAATGGAGCGGTTGTGGAATCAGGTTTCCACAACCAGGTGATGAGTGTTTTAACAAACTGGTGAGAACTACGCTACGGGACTCGCACTGCAAACTGCGAACTTCACGAAGTTGACTTCTTCATGGGCAATGCTTATACAATGGCACACCCAAAGGACTGTGTGGCTCGGGATGGTTCTTCGACAACAGGACAGCACCACAGAGACTGCACTTCCTCTTCGGTACTTAACCTCTTTAATGTATTTTACCTAGTGTAAGTTATGCATTAAACAACATAATGGATTGCAAGCCTTTCTAACTTATACACTATAACAACAACATTGTAATTGCGCACTTCTGGTGCTACACTTAGGGAATTGCACTATTCAGACCTCGCTGGCTAAGTGTTTACCTGATTAACTTATGCATTCATCTTACTTAGAAATACTGGTGCATTCGACATTCATTCACACATGTTGTTACTTAACATATTATCCCCATCTTCTATCCTTATGGTGAATACATATAAAAGCAAGCACACATACAGTCACAAACAAGATCTTAACCATTCACATAAGCAAATACACAGATATAACGCATAATCAATCACATAACACAGAATTTAACGTGGTTCACCCCCAGGAGGGGAGATAAGTCCACAGGAACTGTTTTTATATTATTTATGGGAAGGGTACAATAGTTCCAGTCTGTGCACTCAGTTGCAGACTCCCTTCTCTCTTTATAGGTCACTACGTACGCAGCTGCAGAGCCTTTTACAATCGTTTCTCAACAGAGATCAATATTCAACATTTCTCAATAGAATATTATTCAATGAATATTCAATATTAACCGTTTCCCTTACAAAATTTCCCTTTATATAGAGATCGTGCCCGTAGGTCACGTCTGTTACAATGCATAGGCCAAAAACCCTTAGGTTACAAAATGGTGCGTTTACCTGCCGACTCGGCCTGTCGCAATCGACAGCTTCTTTACACACTTCTGGTCGTTCTACTGGACCACTCGCAGCTCGCATACCCTTCTGACATCTGCAATCTTCACAAAACGGTTCTACTGCATCATGGCGTGTCGCTTTCCGTCCCTCTGGCCTTCCTGTCGTTGTCGGCTTCGTGGCTTAGCTTCTAACTGTTTTCCGCCACTCTCTTGACAGGTCACTTTCATCCACCTTCATGCTGCTCCATACCCATTCCCTGGAATCCTATAGTCGCTTTCATAGCTTGACCTTCCCTTACTACGTGGTGCTACCACTTCACAGAGATGGTACTTAGCTGCGCGATTCTTACCCTGCCGATACTGCGCTGTGCTCAACTTCGTAGCTCCCCAAAACTTTCTTGCACAAAAATGCCTTACTTGGGCCAGGCCCAACACTAGTTGGCCCCTTGGCTTCTACTCCAACATATTGTATACAAAATCCCCACTCTTCTTCAGTAAAAAACAGAAATCCTAATCGCTCCAACCATGAGCCCGATGAGAACCTCACAGATTCAACCATCGGTGGCCTCATGCAGTAGTGAGGCTCCATAAATCTCGCCTTTGGTGTATGCACCATTTAGATTCAAGTTCATGGGTGTTGGATTGCTTGATATGCTCATCATTCTTTCTGGCATTGCTCTCACTCTTGCAAATCAAAATATAAACATAGAGAGCATTTAAATTTAGGGTGATGCTTAAATGAAAATCACAAGTTTTTTCCTTGTGTTGTGGTCAATTCCTACTAAAAACTGCCCAGCCTCAATATTGACATATACTGCAGCTCAAACTTGCTTTATCAAGGACCAAACAAAATCGCCTTATGTTTCCACATTTGTTTGCACAGATCTACACATATGCTTCAGAACCACACTAGGAAGGAGACCTTATGGGCATCTTGAGAGACTCCCAATACATGGATTCCATGCCTCTTTTTGAAACAACTACCAAAAATATCATAGATGCACTCTAATAGACACACCGTATCAAATTTACATGGGTGCAATGTAATAATACTCGGAAACAAATTCTACAAAATACAAACATTCAAAAACCACAATCTAATCTCTCATATTAATCTACTACTATAGTAGAATAACCCTCATAGCTTTCTCGTAATCTTAGGCCCTCCTGTGAAGGTGTTAGCCCCAGACCATCTCTGGTACCAAAATAAATAAAAAACAAACACACAATTTCTCACACAGTTGTTGAGACTGGGCTATCTCAACCACACCACACTTGATTCCTCCACTATTTGAGAACATGTTACATTTGTAGGACAATCGAAGAGCTCTCTAAATACTAAAATGGTGGATTAGATTGCTAAAAATTGCTAAAACAACATGCATCCAATTCAGAACCTTGTTCCAATAATAAATTATTTTGGTTCCAATAACCAACTCATTTCCTCATTATTTCTAATAGAGAGACGGGTCACCTTTAAAATCAAATACGAGAAAGGGATGCCACTCACATTTTTGAATATTTGGATTTGAGATACGAATTGTAGTTGAAGTTTTAATAATGTTTAAAAATCTGGATATAATATTAAGCATGGATATAATAGACCCGAACAAGAGACTAAAGCAAAGCAACAAGTGAAGAAGCAATTGAAAATACACACCAAGCAACCCGCAAATAATAATACGAATCCAATGATTGAGCCATATATCTATGAAACGTGTTTCCTCTACCGTTGTATATCAAAAGATGACACACTTCAATTGATCACTTGGTATACACCACATGTGGCATGTTACCACGAGTAACTAAACAATATCACATTATGAAATTATATCTAAATGCCTCATACGTGGCATGTTGAATGCTTGTCAAGGGTCCAATTATGGGTTCTAGCTTCGATGATTAGGTGGTTGGTTTCAAACCCCCCAAGCAATTCGAGCAAAAAATACATCCATCTCCATACAATACGTCCCCAGATGATCAATGTAAGGTCAGGAGTTTACATTGATTTTTTAGGCATTTCTTTCGAAATGGCCAATACCTAAATGGGAGAGAGATGAAGATAAGTTCATTGCAACAACATGTAATAATTGTAGTAAAATAATTTCACAATACAAAATTTTACCAAAACAAATAGTGTGGACGTCATATTGAGTCTTTGTCCATGGAACAAGATGTTTGTAGTATATAATTTTTGGCTTCTACTCTTGTAGGTTATTTAATTACGCAATTGGCATCGATTTGTTGCAATCTCTAGACCCATACAATCTACCCAAGAAACCTGAAATAAATCCTAGAGACAATCACATCTCATTTTAGTTATATTTGTATCCTTTATATTTAATTATCCGTAGTTGCATGTATATTTAGTAATTACTAGTTTATTTTTGTATAGTGTACTGAGCTTCGTTGTGTTAATGGAATTGTAGTGTGAAGATGTGCAGGTCATGGAGAGAAAGTTGCAAGAAATGAACATCAAATATGTGAAACGAATCGTGGAGGAAGGAGTAATATACGTGGATCGGCTCTTCATCCATGGCCCCAATTGCTACATGGTTGAGGTATGCAACTGTGAGAATCTTTCAGTGGAGCAGATCATGGGGTTTGCATCGACATGTAGTGTAATATTGCTTTCTAATCAACAAAATCCTCTCATAGGTGTTCACAAGATTGAGCTATATATGCATATTTAGTCAACAGTGATGGTCATAGATGATTATGGTAAATGCAATCCCAAGACAAAAGGATTACCTTCATAGAGACTGAAATTGGTATTGAATGTTTTCTTCTAGTTATCAGAATCCCTTATGCGCACTTTATGGTAGCCAAAGGAGGTTAGATCAAGCTTAGTAAAATAGAAAGCACTTGCTAGCTGACCTAGTAGTCTTCAATGTGGGGCAATGCATACATGTTCTTGTAGGTTGTAGGTATGCATGCATCGTGGTTGAAGAAAATATACATTGTCGAAGAGTTTCGCTTAATTAGTTGAAGGTCATGCAGTAGCATCCAGGAAATTAGCAGGAAATGCAACAACAACAATGACAATGACGATGCATTTGTTGAAGGCAATGCAGTAGCATTAAGGTGATTAGCAGGAAATGCAACAACAACGATGATGGTGCAATAAGGCGGTCAACTCATGTAGGGGCTTTCTAAGGAAATCTTAAGAAATCCCCTACATGACTATGCACAGGTGCAACAAAAAAACTCGATCACTGCTTTCAAAAATCTAGGTACAAAAATAGACAAAATGAGACCCAACAAAATAGTTGGGAGCTCGCCTACTTCCTAGTCTAGGAAGTGCACCATACCATCACTTGCTAGCTTACCCTCAATAAATTCCTCAATATGAAAGAGACATTCAAAGCAGGTAACAACCTTATTTGAAAGGGAATATGTCGTTGTATTGAATTCCCTATGAATGTGTGCTATCTAAATATCCTTGAAACATCTCAGGGAGTCTTTAACTCTAGAACACCAATGGTCAAGTGAGAGTACCTGGAGCTTGAAGGCACCCTTAGACCACTGAACAATAGAAATCAAGTTTTCGAATGCCTGTAAGGATGGGGTACCAATGAGAGTGGAAAAATGGAGAATACACCAAAGGGCCAAAGCTCGGATTTGGTATTTTTCACCTTGCCATAGCCCATCCTGAGCTAAAAATAATGATTCTCATTTATCATAAAATTGATGCCACAACCCCGGAGACCTCCCTGTACAACACCATCGAAATAAGCAATAGTCTTACTCACCGATAGGGAATGGTCCGAGATTAATATTTTTTTCCTTGATTTTTGCACATGAATGCAGGCCTTATACATACCCAGAATCCCTACAACACAATAGTGCGTAGAGGGATTGTGATCCTAAAAAACGACCTGATTCCTCATGAGAAAAATATGCCAACAAACGAAAAGGGGGAGGAAATTGTGGGTTCTATTCTTCCTGAACCAGGAAGAGAAACACTCTTCGAAACAGGAGGAGCCCTAATCCTCAAACACCTGAAGTAGCAGACATACCTCACTCCAAACCAACTCACTAAAGGAGAAATGACACAATAGATGTTTAATGGATTCACTATCTTGCTTACAAAGAGAAGAGGCATTAGGTCCAGTCCACCCCCTTTACTCAAGATTGTCCCAAGATAAGATACGGTTCTCTAAACAAATCCAGAAGAAGCATTTAATTTTTGGTAGAGAGTTCCACTTCCAAATTTTAGAGTGCCACCACTTAGACACCAACATGTTTTGAGCTTGAGCGATTACAGTATAGGAATTTTTTGCAGTGATCTGCCCATTAGACAAATTCCAATCCCAAACTAAAGAATATTCCATAGCAATCAATCTGATGCCTCCAGAATTGAGAGAGATGATGTATCTGGACCACTCTAATTCCAAAGGATCTTGTAATCCCAAATCCATAGCCTGCAGCCAGTAGGGATCGATACTAAGAGAGCCTCCCAGTCTATGGATATGATCAATATAAGATAAATCAAGGCCAACTAAATAATGACAAAGACAACCACTGAGAGAAAAATGACCATCACAAACAATGAAGGGATCCACACCAATGAGACAATTGGAATCATTACCAATCCTCCATAATATTATTTCATTTATCCAAGGGAAGACCTTTATGAACCCATTCCAAAAGAAAGAAGCGCCTCTGCTGCATTTTTAGTCCTTCCTAAACCAACTAGAAATAGAAAGATCTTTCAAATATTTGACCTTGATAACCTCATGCCACAAACCTGTACAACAGAGAGCTCTCCAAAAGTTCTTTAAGTAGAGGGCCATATTAAAACACTGAAGGTTTTTAATATCCCAACCCCCTAGTTCTTTTGGTTGTGAAAGCCTCTCCCAATTAACCAAGTGAATCTTGTTGCCCTGATCTTAACTTCCCCAAAACCGCCCGAGGTAACAATGCCAAGGAAAACCAGTAGACATGAATTGTTTTCAACACCGATCGAACCAGAGTTAATCTACCTCCAAGAGAAAGATAATGATAAGACCAATTACTAATTCTTTTTTCAATTTTCTTGAGCATCCAAGCCCAGTATTTGGAAGAGTAACCATTCGGCTTAAGCCAGAAACCCAAATAGTTCATCCCATAGTCCATGTCCTCCACCTTAAAAGGAAAAAGGCAAGTCAAAAGGGGACTAAAGTCACCAGAGCCAACATTCTTGAAAAAAACAAATTCATTCGGACTTACTTCCATGCCAGAAGTTGCACAAAAAAAAGAAATGATCTCATGAAAGCAAATCCATTCAACCCAATCACCTTTACCAAATAAGATAACATCATCAACAAACAACAAATGAGTAATCTGCAAAAACAAAGAGAATTTAACACAGACAATTTTCCATCCCTTCTGGTATCTTGTAGCATACGACTAAGGCCTTCAATGACTAATAGGAACAACAAAGGGGAGAGGGGACATCCTTGCATCAACCCTATTGAACTCTTAAAGAAATGAGAGGGAGAACCACTGACCAGGACCGCAAAAGATGCAGAAGTAACCCACACCATGATCGAGTTACAAACAACCAATGGTAATCCTATATGAAGGAGAATGAGCCTTAATAGGCCCCAGTTGACTTTTTCATAAGCCTTGGATAATTCCATTTTAAGTACCAAGGCATTCAACTTTTTAAACTTAATAGAGTGTAATCACTCTTGTGAAATCCCAATGGCATCTGAAATCTACCTCCTAGGGAAGAACCCAAACTGCTCCAATGAAGCTCTTTTAGCCAACATAGGTCGAATCTTGTTTGAAATGATTTTGGTAACAACCTTATAAACCAAGTTACAAAGAGAGATGGGCCGAAAGTCTTTGAAGGACTCCGGCTTGTCAACCTTAGGAATTAAAGTAATGAAAGTAGAGTTAAGGGCTCCAGACATGAACCCCTCCAGTATTGAAAATTCGACCACTTCCAAAAGATCCTTACCAACAAGATCAAAGAAGGCACTAAAGAATTCCACCAGTCATCCATCAGGCCCAAGGCTTTTGACTCAAGCCATTTTCTTAAGCACCCCTTGAACTTCAACCAGAGTTATAGGGCTTCCAATTTGCTACCCTTCCTCCTCAGAGAATAGGGAAGGAAGGTGCTTGATCACTTCCATTTGGGAGGAAATATTAGAGAAACCAGGGTCTTTAAAAAGGATAGAGAAATATTCAACAAAGTGTTGCAAATATTTCTGGCATGACACCCACCTACCATCCCCATTTTGCAGGTCCCATATAGTGTTGGAATTCTTTCGAAAGTTAGTAAAATTGAGAAAGAATTATGTATTGTTATCACCCTAGGATAACCATATGGCACGACTTTTAAGCCGCCATTCCTCCTCTTCCATCTTCAAGATCTCGGACTTTTTCTTTTCCAACTAATAAATAATCAGTTTTTCATCATTTGAAAAAGAACCAAGCAAATTGTTCTCATAAATCTGAGCTAAAATATCCTTAATCTCTTGCAGCTCCTAATGGACCTTTAATGCCTTGCTTTAACCCATTTTTTAACAAGAGATTTCAAACCCTTAAGTTTACATCTGAACCTATCCATAACATTAGCATCCTCTGACTAGTAGACAGAAATCTTGATCTCGAGTCCATGTATGATTAAATTTAAAAGGATAACACCCAACAAAGGGATCCTCCTCCAAATGTAAGCAAATCGGGTAATGGTTAGACATAGATGAAGGAGATATCCAAGAACGAAACATGGATAGCCTTCCTACTAAATCTTTATACAACGGAAAATTGTCCAGTCTCATACTCACCCCTATTGTACCTAACCTTCCATTTTTCCAAGTAGGAGCAAGCTTGGAGGGAGCAACATCAATTAGGCAGTGGTCCTTGAAAAATTGATTGAAAAAAATTGAAAGGGGATCAATATTATAAGAGGGACCCTAGATCTCCGACGAACCTAGGGTAAGTTTGAGGTTCCCCACAAGAATAAGGTTAGGGTTGCAGAGGATATTACTATGAGCCACAACATCCCAGAACTGTTTTCTAACTTTATAAGGCCCATAACAATTGATAATGTGTATCTCCTACTGCAAACCCTTACATGATCCAACTAAGAGCGTGCCTGCGGGTCCAAGAAAGGATTTGAACTGAGCAGATTGAGGATTCCAAATTGACAAAAGGCCCCCAAACTGCCCCACATAATCTTGAGCAAAGACCTCCCACCCACGAAGAAGGTTTAAAAATTACTCACACAATTTAAATGCAGGAGACATCATGTCTTGTATCAAGATGAGATCAGGTTTCAAGGTTAAAAAAACCTCTCGAGGGCACAAAACTTTGGGGCCCCTCCTAAACCCCAAATATTGAAAGATAATACCAGCATTAAGGGGCCTCTAACTGGGTCTCCGATGCTTTAAGACCTTGGGGACAAAAGAAGGAGATATATATGAGGCATTCCATGAGGGCTTGGAGGTCGAGTCTAAAAAAGAGGACAGGGGGATATAATTGTCAGAGAGATCAAAACCTGGGGCATTAGCCTTCCCTTTCACAGCTCCCTTCTTTTGATTATTGGCTCAGATAGTGGAATTCTGGTGGCATATCAAATTGAGGGGGAAAGTAGTGGGGCTAATGGAAGGACGGTTCAAAAAAAAAGGAACAGGAGCCAAGGAGGTCGCCTCTAGAAAAGATGGAGGAGACCCCGAGGAGACAGACAAAGGTGCGGCCTCAAGACAAAGTCTCCTAGGCTTGGGCACAAGATCCCTAAGGCTTACTAGAGGTGGGAAGTCATCCTCAAGGCGGTTAAGGAGACCCGACTCAGGAAGTTGAGGAGGGACAAAGGGGGAACCTTCCAAACAAAAAGAAGAGGGAGGGATATCTGTCAAGGGGATGAAACAACCAAATGGGGTGACAGAAAGTTTCTCCAATGCGGGAGATTCAATGAGATTAGGGGGGGAGATAGAAGGATCTATAGGAATAGGGGCACTAGACTCTAAGGCTTGTGAGGCACAAGGAGAAATGGACAGTAAACAAGAACCAACAAGAGATGGATTTCCCAACATGTCCTTTAACCTACTAGCAAATTCCTTTTCAACAAATTTAATAAACTATAATTCAACAGATGAAACACCTTCATACAGGGTCAGAGAGTCATTAGGGAACATACCTTCATTAGACAAATGACGGTGAATACCATCCAATGGGTACGGGCCAATCGTCGTGGGAGTATGGCCATCGACGAGAGAAACTTCAGGACAAAGGTTTCCCGTTGAGTGGTCATTAGGATCATCCGTTGATTCATACCCGAATGAATCTGGACAATTTCTTCCCAAATGACCTGTCTGCCAACAGAGGAAACACCTGAAGGAAATTCCCTTATAATCCAAGCACTAATGGAAAACTTTGTCGCCCCCCCCACAATTTAACTGTCTCTGGGAGTCCCTCTGAAACATCTAGGTCAACCAAAACGGCCGCCATCCATTTGTCACTGCCATCCAGCATGTGTTCATCCAAAGAAATAAAATGAACCAGTAAATTGCCTAAATAGATAATGACCTCCTTAGTCTAGAGGGGAAAAGGAAACCCTGGGAGGAGAAGCCAAAGATGACACCTAAGTGGACGTTCCCATGCAAGGTCGAAGTCCAAATGACAATGGAACAGAGCGAGAGATCCTTTATGAATAACCTAGTAGCGCGAGAGGAATTTTGGAGGATCCTCCTCCTTCAGAAACACAAAGCCAAACCAACCATTCGGTAAAAGGTTCACCTTTATGAGATAATCCAAAAGAGAGTGCTAGTGCTCGGACACCCATTTGACCATTTCCGCTCGGTTCATCCGAATGTATTCTAGTTTACCAACCAAAGCAAGGGTTGAAGGGTTTGCTACTCTGTCCATGTTAACGTCCTTTCCCAAAACATGGGTGGGCTAGTTTTTTTTTCCTTATACAATTTGAGGCGTGAACGACTCTTGGCCTTGGATCCAGTTAGTTTTCCCCCAGTAACTCCTAAGCAGTAGAAGAAAAAGGGCGAGAGCCAAGTGGGACAAAAGAAGGAGGTGGTTCCACAAAACGACCTTCCTTAGAAGACATAACCAAACCACCCACTTCATAAATCACTTTTTTTTAAAATAGGGTTGGTCTTTAACTGAACCAACGCCGACCACGAGCGAAAAGGATATCCTTCGAAGTTTCAACTAGAGCCGCTTGAGAGGGAAAAATGCATCATTCACCACATAATCAAAATTCTGAGTGGGAGAACGGAACAGAGTGGGACCAGGAACACTGGCTTTTGCTTCCCTCGAAGGCATCAATGGAATGCTTGGGGATGACAGAAACACATTACGAGCCAAGGCCTTGACATACGGTTTCGTGTCCTTTAGTGACATGACCTAGAATCCATGAGGTGACACTGACATTGCCATCAAATAGGAAAAAAGAAAAGGCACCAAAAAATGAAACCCTGACCAAGAAAAACGACACTCCGATCAGAAAACTCCAAATCTGGAGACAAAAAGAAAGACAAAGACAAACTAGCAAAAACAAAGGAAAACACAAGTTGACAAAAAACCCCAAAAAACCGGACTGACAATGAAATTCCCACTTTTTTTACGTGGTTGGAACTAGGTCCTCCACGACGGAGCACTGAACTCCACGGGGAAAGGATGCCCATAGGAGGTCTATGAGGAGGAGAGCCGGAACATCAAAAGGCCAAGGCCCCTGCGACATGGGGAGACCACCATCATTCCATAAACCTCCAATGAAAAGTGATTCTTTTCCAAATTCTAAAACCAAAAGCATGTGAATCTTCTTTTCCAAATTCTAATGATGAGTTCACTCTTTGTTTGACATTGTCAAGGTTAATTGCAACTTGAGAAAATAAATAACAATCATAGTAACGAATTATATCTCTCGCTGAGATTATGAGATCCATAGTAGTTAGCCACTTTCGTTGAACTTGAACATCATCACATAGAACATTTATTTTGCAGGCATGAACGTAGCCTACTTCATTTGGCAGTAAGTTGAATTTCAATATGTTTTCAAGTTAATATCAGATGTGCTACATACTATACATGGCCTGCATTTTGGTCCAAGCTCTTCCATTTTCTCTGTTACTGTTATGTCCGAATTACATTGTTTGAGGACACCAATATCAAACTTCATCAGTTTGCAGCATGAGTTAAATCTTACACAAGCCGCATAATACCACTGCCCAAAATAATGGCAGTGGCGTATGCCAAATGGACTCCGAACAAGACTAAAGACTTGCTGTTTCGACAACCCTTTCTCTCCCTTCGGCCTGACAATAACAGATGTGTTGGAATTGGAATGGGAATGGACATTAGTGGGGATGTCACAAGACTTTGTAGGGAGGGGAGATTGAAAGAGGCGGTGGATGTATTACCTTTGCTCAAACACCCAGACTACTCTATCTACGTTTCTCTCTTGCAGGGCTGCATTCACAGCAGAACTTTGCCGGAAGGTAAACTAGTTCATGCCCACATCATTCTCACAGGATTTAACCCCGACGTCTATTTGGGAACCAAACTTCTCATCATGTATGCTAAGTGCAGCAAGAGTCCGTTAGATGCTCGCATAGTTTTGGATGAAATGCCTGAACGAAATGTGGTTACATGGACTGCCATGATTTCAACTTACTGCAAACATGGTCATGACAGGGAGGCCTTGATTCTCTTCCGTCAAATGCAGCAGCAAACCGATATCCAACGTGATAAGTTTGTTTTCAACAGCGTTCTCCCGGCATGCGCCAATTTGGCATCTCTGCAACACGGCAAGGAGGTCCACCACGACGTAATAAGAAGTGGATTCCGGTGTGATCTGTTTGTGGGAACTGCTCTTGTAGATATGTATGTCAAGTGTGGGGTTATAGAGGATGCACGCAGAGTGTTTAACGAAATGCCGGAGCAAGATGTGGTCTTGTGGAATGCAATGATTGCTGGATATGCAAACAGTGGACGAATTGATGAGGCCCTGCAGCTCTTTCAGAAAATACCCCAACGAGACGTCGTATCCTGGAACTCCATGATTGCAGGATATGCACACAAAGGCCGATTTGATGAAGCCTTGGAACTCTTTTACCAAATGCCTCAACGTGACGTTGTTTCATGGAATGCAATGATTGCGGGATATGCACAGAATGGGCTACTTGATGAAGCTCTCGATCTCTTCGTGGAAATGCCTGAACCTGATGTTATCTCGTGGAATTCAATGATTGCAGGATATGTGAAAAATGAGCATGCTGAGGAGGCCTTGAAGCTTTTTCAACAAATGCAAATGACAGGTGTGAAGCCAAATTCAATCACCTTTGCTACCCTACTCCCAGCATGTGCAAACTTGGCAGCTCTGGAACAGGGCAAGATGATCCATGAGATCATAAATAGAAGTGAATTTTTCGCTGATGCCTTTGTGGGCTGTGCCCTTGTAGACATGTATGTCAAATGTGGAAGCATAGAGGATGCACGCAGTGTGTTTGACAAAATCCCGAAACGAGATGTTGTCCCTTGGACTGCAATGATTTTAGGATATGCAATGCATGGGCATATCAAAGAGGTTCTTCATCTCTTTGAACAGATGCAAAAGTCAGGTGTGAAGCCCAACAATGTCACGTTTGTCGGTGTTCTGTCTGCATGTTGCCATGCAGGCCTTGTGGATGAGGGCTTAAACAACTTTGAACTCATGGCTCAACATTATCAAATTATACCTGAGAAAGAGCACTATTGCTGCATGGTTGACCTTCTTGGCCGTGCTGGGCTGCTGGATAAGGCCCAAAACTTCATTAACAAAATGCCAGTGAAACCTGATGCTGCTATCTGGGCATCTTTGCTTAGTGCCTGTAGAATTCATAACAACATAAAGCTAGGAGAATCTATTGCAGAGCACCTTTTAGGCACAAACACTAAAAATGCTGCCCATTATGTGCTTTTGTCAAATATATATGCAGCAGCGGGCAGGTGGGATGATGTAGAAAAGGTGAGAAAAGTAATGAAAGCCAATCAGGTGAAAAAAATCCCAGGCTGCAGCTGGATCAAGGTCAATGACAAGGTCTATTGTTTCCTTATAGGCGACAGATCAAACCCACATTTGAAGAAGATTTATGTATTTTTAGAGAAATTATCTGTGCAAATGAAGGAAGCTGGGTATGTGCCTGATACAAACTTTGTTCTGCATGATGTTGAGGAGGAACAGAAAGAATATATTCTTTGCCACCATAGTGAGAAGCTAGCCATTGCATTTGGGCTTCTTTACTCATCCCCTAGGACACCTATCCGGATTGTCAAGAACCTTCGAGTATGTGGTGACTGCCACTCTGCTGCCAAGTTTATCTCCAAGATTGTAGCAAGAGAAATATTTCTAAGAGATGCTAACCGTTACCATCATTTCAAGTATGGAGAGTGTTCTTGTGGGGATTACTGGTGACCTTGAGTCAATCAAGGAAGAAATATAAGCTAGTTCAAGATTAAGTTTATTTGCATCGTTACCCTTGCCTTATTAGCAGAGGACTAATTACTATTTTCAAGTTTCAAACAGAGTTTAGCCTTTGGTAATCAAGTCTTCTTTTCACCTTGACATGATTGACGCATTGTATAAACAACACTGTACAATTAAGTCACAAACCATAGCTATATTTATATACCAATACCTCTTCATAGGAGAGCTGCTGAGATAACCTCATTATGCTGTTGGGCAATTTCTGCAATCTGAAACAAGACACGGCAGTTCTCCTTATGAAAATTGGCAAACATACAGTCTGCTAAGTGCAGTTCAATAAGTTATATACCTCTTCATAGGCAAGCTGGGACAATCTCATTAAGCTGTTGGGAAATTTCTGTAATCTGAAGCAAGACTTAAAAGTTAGGGTATATCGAAATTGGTGTAACCTATACAGCCTCCTGAATGCAATTGACTGAGTTATATAAGGCTGATGGAGCCCATTGAGCATGGATTCTGGATTGTCTGAGGATGATTTGTGGTATGCTGATTCTGGTTTTTCTTCTCTCTTGAAAATGATGATTCGTTTAGTTGAAAATATTAACAGCTTACAAACAGAAATTCGTTCCCCTTGTTCCTGAAGGTCCTAGGAGATTATGCACATCCTGAATAAATACAGAGGAGCGCCTTGTACTTAAAATCCTAAACCAGCAGTCAGCATTGAGCAAGGTCAACATACATAAACAAAATTGACCCTTGTAAAAACTATAATACAAAATGTTTATTCTTGTGCGTTTTGCTTTCATGGTTGATGCTTTGTTATCCACAAAACTTACCTCTTTAGCATTTTAATTAGAATATCTTTCTAACAGCATTTAATCATTCCTTCAATCAATGAATCATTTTAAGTTGAGTCTAACTCACCTAGTTTGTGTTTGTGTTCCAGTTCAGGGACACTGAAAAACATGATAAAACTTGGTATTGAGTTTAATAAAGACAATTAAGTGAATTCCACTGTAACTTCATATTTAACCCAAAATATATGTCAAGCTTGGATAAATAAATACATGCTATAATTAATATCTATCTATCTATACGGCTGTGTTGTTATACTTTTCAAATTAACACATGTCAAATGAATCTTAACATTTATTTATCATATTTATAAAAAATTCTGCACAGCTGATTAAATTCGCCATACGCCATGAGTAAAGTTGAGTGATAATACCATTTTGAGACTCAGAAAAATTATTCTTTAATGTGAATTCGAAGGACTCCTGAAAAATTAGAAAGGCAAGAATGTTCATAAATGGCCTGAAACAAACTCAGTAACCTACATAGGTGGCCCAGATTGACATAAATGACCTAAAAGATCAAATGTTCTGGTGATATTTTCTGCTTTCAATTAATATGCTAGTCTATGTATGCCTTATGTTATAATTTTTCTGAATTTGGCTTCTCTACCATGGTTGGCTGGGAAAATTCCCTAAAATTGAGAGATCAGAATCTCAATCAACTTTGGATTATTCTCTAAGCCTTTTGCCTTAATAAAATTTTCATACAGTTTCTATTGCACCATATCTTATCAACATTGTATTGAAACTTATATCAAATCATATCTGTGGATTGAAGTAAGTAACGTTCACCTAATGTCAGGTTGGCTGACCAGGCAAATTTGCATTATCATTCATAAAGTACACTTGATTCTAGAATTTATTTTCCCAGTAATACCAAATTGATGCAGAGTCACAAATGAGTACAATCCCAAAAACATCTAAAATTTTAGGTCAAGTTCCTATAAAACTTTCACATCAAATGAATCCAATAAGGAGTTTATCATTGATGGTCTTTATGCTTAAACTTTTTATGCTTCTCTTGGTTTTTTTGCATTAATACCCTATTCTTTTTGTTCTTCGTCCGTTTTTACTGTGTACAAGTTTCAACTATTGACTGCCAACTATTGGCTGTAGCCTCTTTCTCGTCGTAGCAACCAATTAACATGGTGCCCTTTTGCATTATAAATTTGAACAATGTCAAAGTCATTGATGGTGGGATGATAAACCTTTCATCCCCATGTTAGGATATTGCTAGTTACATCATCTGTGTAACTAGTAGTTTCCATTTGTTTATGGAATCTGAAGAAAACTTTAAATTGCTTTCTTTGTATTTTAGAAGTATTTGTATTCATAATTTTGTGGGCAGTGTTGTTTCTATGTTTGTACATTCTTTATAAACAAAATAAAACAGGGACAATGATTTCTCCCCAGTGAAAGAAAAACTTATATTTTGATGTGTGTGCTTGTTTGTTATGGTTGTTATATTATTTTTAATTTATTGTTTATGTTGAATATATTTGTGATGTATATTCTTCTCCATTAGTTGTAGGTTGTTCACCAGGTTTATCTATTGGTATCAGAGTAGTTGTTGGCTCCAAGGGGACACTTTGTCACTAAGATGAGGAAATTCGCTTGTGGAATCTTGGTTGGAGAGCTAGATAGATCTTTTTGTCCAAGTTAAGGAGTTCAAACTGGATAGTGTTGTGTTGCTACCACAATGAAATTTTTTAAGTAGTCAATGTCAGTGAGAGGTTGGGAACATATTTGTGGTACAAGAAATGGCATCTAGACATTCGGAGATTAAGAAATACAATGGCCACAACTTCAATTTGTGGAAGTTGAAGATGGAATATCTGCTTATTGAAAGAGAGCAGAAGGAAGTTGCCATGAATGACACAAAGCTCAACACTATGAAGCAAGAGGATTGGGACGATATAAATGATAAGGCCATTGCCTTGATTAGTGTTAATTTATCAGATTTTCTGTTAAAAAATGTATCAAGGGGAACGACAACAAAGAATCTTTGGGATAATCTTGGCTCATTGTATGGGGCTAAATCCCTCATGAATTTGATATTCTTATGGAAGAAGTTGTAAGCTCTAAAGATGAAGGATGGTGATAGGGTTAAAAATCACCTTAATGCCCTAATTAATCAGCTCAAGGCCAATCGATGACAAAATAAAGGGGAGAAAATGTGAAGTTGGGTAACACTTTTTGGGGTGAGGAACATGTTAGTCCTAGGTTTGTCAACTATTTTCCTAGCTTACCAACTTATCTTAGACATTTTTCATTCCTTTTATTTTACCTTATTTCCTATGTTTTGGGTTGTTTGAATTTCATTTTAAATTTATTTCTTGCATCCTAGAAACATGTGAGTTTAGATTTAGCTCCCAATTTGATTAATTATTGAGTGCACTTATAATAAAACAAATGAAAATTGAAGTTTTAATCTTTGATTAGACAGGGTGTACGTACTAATGCAATTTGGCATCACATTTTATCATTTCCATGTACATGCGCGCTGCCAGATTGCCAAGTTAGGGTATTGTGCAGATTTCAAAGCCTTATCAAACAATGATGGCGTTATTCAGTCTTTAAGACTTGTTCAAGCTAATAGGCCAACAGTTGGCTTTGTTATTACACTTGTCAAAGAAACAGTACTATTCCATGTCCAAGAATCAGTTCGAACTTAATGCTATGTACCTCACTGACTGGGTATGAAACGGTGAGTGATCTCTCTACAGGGTTTTCATGTTTTCTTCTTCGGCTTCTGTCCACAGTATTTTTTCCACGGCCTCAAATTCAGTTATGGCTTCGCAGAAGAAGCGCCGACCCATTGGTTCTAGTGGTAACCTGCTCAGAATCGAGCCCCTAGATACCGACTGGATGAATCAAATCCCGTTAGCTGCTGCAAAAGTGAAGGAAGCCGACTGGTTTACCCTCTATGAGAGAATTGGGGACCATAATACCGAGGTTACAAAGTATTTTGCTCAAAATATTAAAGGATCAGTGGTGAATCTCAATGGGTTCGAATTTCAAGTGACAGAGGAAACCATTGCACAAGCCATTGGCGTTGCTCCTAAAGGCGAGAGGTGGTTCAAAAGACAGTCGATTGATGAAGAATCTAATCAATTTCTCATGCCTGCACACAGAAACCCTGATTGGAGCCAAGGGATTCAAAGAACTTATTTGCTTGAAAGGTGGCGTGACATTATGCAAATCATTCAAAGATACATTACATGCGAGGGGAGGTTTTCCACTATTTACCTCTATCACATGCGGTTTCTCCAGCACATATCAGGTACCAAAAGGTTAAACTTACCCTATTATTTTCTGAAGAACTTAAGTAAGATGGCTATTAGGGTGCAGCATCATCCTGTTTCTTGAAGTCATAGCATATTTCATCATGGGTTGGTTAAATTGTTAATAACCAAAGAGCTAGAAAAGCATACAAGATCCTGGCATCATTTTCTAATCTGGTCTGGTTTCAAAATCGAATCTGAAGAGCCCGAGGAGAGTAAAAAAAGGAAAACCCCTGTTAGGAAAAATGGCATGAGGACTTCTTCTAATAAGAAGGCAACTAATGTATCAAATGCTTACCCTGAGAAGGAAATAGAAAATCAGCAACAATTTAAATCTTTCAAGGAAGAGGTCACTATTCAAACTCCATCTAAGTTTCAGCAGCGTAGATTGGAAGATGTAGGAATACAAGATTTTGACACTTGTGAAAATTATGTTGTCAAAGAGAAAGCAGTTGAGGTAGATCAAAAAATGAATTCTTCTCATGGTAAACCTCTCATTCCTACAGAAAGTTCATCAAAACCTTTTGAAGTTTACCAAAGGCCTAAGACTCGTTCTGTAAACAAATTAAGATTGAACATGAGGGTTGTGTTGGACCCAAAGATTAAGAAGGATCAGACTTTGGATGTGCCAAATTCATCAGATGATGAGAAAGATAAAAGGGAAAAGGTTTTGAAATCAACACTAAATGAAGTACTAAATAACATTAATCAGATTTTGAAATAGGTTCTGGATATTGCTCCTAAAAGTTGTCCTTGTAATTTTTGATAATGAAGAAGACCTAGAAGAGAACACAACATCATTAATCTCATATATTAAAGGGAAGGATGTAGCTGAATATGATCCTGGTGAATATTCAAAGAAACAAATGAATCTTGATAAAGACAATTCTGTAAATGAAATTCATGAGGATTTAGATATCTTTATGAAGGAGTTTGAAAGAGACAAACATAAGAAGGAAATTGAGCAATTCAAGCTTCAGAATCAGCATGTAAATCAGATTAATGATGGTTTGATGCAAGCAAATAGGATGCTGAAATAGGATTTGCAGGAGGTAAATAAGAACTATTCAGAGCTGGTACAAGTGGCAAAGGAAGCAGTTAAAAGGAGAAAGTTGGCACAAGAACAGTATATTCAGCTTATCAGAGAGAAGGAAGAGATCGAGAAAAGGTTAACTCAGCTCCAAAAAGAATGCAACCGATTACAAAAGAAGGCACATGCATTGGATGGGATTGCTACGCTGGCTGAAGCAACTAGAAGACTTTGAGTTGATAATCTAGCTCAGTTAGAAAAGACACATGTCATAGTCAAGTCATTTTGAACTTTAATTTTGTTATTTTGTAGTTTTCTATTTTGGTACAATTCGATCCTAGGAAAGTGGGTCTAAAAACAACTTATCTTGGATTACTTTTCCTATATATTGTAAAGCTCTGCTTAAATCTTTTTTTTTGAGACACATGAGGGTTGACTATATACAAAGAACCAGTGTATAGTTTGATATGCACATTGTTATGTGAGGATTTATTTTCATGAAATGAATGACTTTTTTTATCATTGGGAGCAAGGTTTAAAACTACATGTTGGCTTGATGTTCTGTAGTTCTGTTTGAACTATTGTATGCAATTTTTATTTATATAGATGTCTTCTATGTGAATGCTTGTGTATACAAATGAATATTATTGCAGAAAGATGTTTAAAATGTATTTTGAACACCTGAATTCCATATGATGCAACGATTTTAAAACTGTTTGTTTTCTCTTCTTGTAACATCTATGATTTAAACCCGGTCCCTATCCTTTGATTGGTTATTCCTTTCATCTTTTTATGTTCTATCCTTATGCATGCAATCATCTAATGTTTTCAGATCTTTTATTTCTCTGTCTATGATTTAATGATTTTATTCTTAGCCCTTCTTAGTTATCCAAAAATGAGCAAAAACCAACTTTTAAACATTGAGGTGCCTAAACTTTGCTTCCCTGTGGTCTAGTTGGAAGACTTTAGGACTATCATATTTTGGCGCCGTTTATCGGGAATGAAATTGAAGATATTTCCCTGGGTATGACATCTTTTTTCTCCTGATTTTGGTAGTGAACAGAATCGAAAAACATTTATAGACTACTATCTTTCACTGAGATACAAGAAGCAATTGTGGCTCCTAAGTGGATAGGAACCAGAGTGAATCATTCCTCTCCATTACATACAGGGGTTCCAGATCCAGAGAGAATTTTAAGGGAATCCAGGAAGAGGTTGGAAACTACATCTTCAGGAGGGTTTCAGTCCTCTACAGATTCAGAAGTTCCAAGTGAGTTTGATCAAGACAATCCTTTTTCAGATTTATTAGACTTTGAGAAAGAAGAAAAATAACAAATACTTTCTATCATAGTTCCTCAATTTCAGACTTCAGATCCTTCCTCTCAGTTTGATAATTTTGAAGTATACACCAACCAATTGTCTTCATATAAAGTCAAATCAGATCTTATTAATTTAGAACAATTCTTGAAGCATCAGACACCACTTTACACACCTCTTACTAGTAGGGTTCCTATTAGTCAGTTGATAGCCAAAGCTTCACCACCTTCAATCCCTAAGATCATTCCTCATATGGCTAGTCAACCTCCTAATATGATGGATACCATTGTGGCTGCTAGGTATGCACGACTAGTCCTTCCACAACCCCTTAATGCACTTCCCAGTGGAGATTATCAAAAATACGTCCCAAGCTTCAATGGTCAAAGAGAGACCACAGCAGAAGATCACTGGAATTCATATTACAGTTATGCGGACAATCAAAACTTTGAACATGAAGATGTGTGGATGCGATTTTTTGTTCAGAGTCTTGATGGGGAGGTTAGGAAGTGGTTTAGGGAATTACCAGCTGGTTCCATAGTTTGGATTGAAGCCCTAAAAGAAGCTTTTATGAAAGAGTGGGGATATACCAAATACTGCCTATATTATATAACTGATTTTGGGGCATTGAAAAGGAAGTTTGGTGAATTAGTGGTTGAGTTTTCAAAACGATTTAATAAGATGTATGGGAAAATTACAGCAGAGATAAAACCTACTCAAACATCAACCAAACTCACTTATGCCAATTCATTTGATGTTGATTTCTCTTTACTATTAAGAGAAAGAAGATCAATTACTCTTGCAAACATTCAAGAAGCAGCTTTAGAAGTAGAATCCAATTTGTTGGAAATTGGTAAACTTAGAGAGAATACACAATACCATAGCAGTGAGAAGAAGAAAATGAAACAAGCTGAACCTTCTTCCTCATGCCTAAAATCAGCTAAAAGTAAGATTGATGAAATGAGCAAATTGATTAAAAAATTATCTTCTAAGTTGGAAAAGTTAGAAGTTGAAAATAAGTCTCATAATAGACCCACTCAGGAAATAGATAACTGAAATCGGAATCAGTTTAGGAGACCTATCAATCCAAGATTTGTTCCAAGAGAAAGGAGGAATAATGAAGATCAAAGGATCCAACCTCCCTTTCAGAATAATATGGTGAATGAAGAAGAAGAGTTAGATGAGGTTGAATTAGATCAGGAACAAGAAATGAATAATATTGAAAAAGAGTCATCCTTAGGTTTTCTTACCAAATCCGATTATCAATATTGTATGGGTATTTCATAGCAACAAGGGAGCTGGTCTGCTTCAGAATATTCAGATTCTCAAGAAATTGATCAAACTTCTCCCCAATGAAATTATGGTCTAAGAGCAAGAAGGCAGGTTCCTCGTAACCAACAGACAAAGGGGATCGATTCAACTAAACAGCCACAGAGACATGTTCCAGAGAAGATGTTAGTTCAACTTCCAGATGAAGATAAACAACAAAGATTGAAGATATAAGTAGAAACCTTGTGGGGTTCAACCTAGAGAATGAAATTAATAAGATCAAAATCCCGGTTCCACTGATTGAACTTGTAAAAAATCCAACCTATAGAGAGTTTGCCATTAAAATCTTTAGTTCACCTGACAATCCTTCTCCTTCAGATACTATGAATTTGCGGGATGAAAATACCACCATAATATTTGGTCCTAATCCAGAGGGAAAATCTAATTACCCTCCCCCTTTCTTTATTTCACTTACTATCCATGACAACATGCTTCATAATTGTCTTCTAGATTCTGGTGCTTCCCATAATTTGATGCCCAAAGTAGTTATGGAATCCCTAGGGTTAAATATCACAAAGCCTTATCACGATCTTTATTCTTTTGAGTCACGAGCTGTTAAGTGTCTTAGAGTAATTAAAGACATTGTAGTCAGTTTAACACAACTCCCTATGAAGAGTATTTTGATGGACATTGTGGTAGCTGATATACCTCCTAGGTATGGTATGCTCTTGTAAAGGTCTTGGACTAAGAAGTCGGGGGGCACATTACAAATGGAACTTTCATATGCAACTGTTCCAGTTTTTGGAGGTGAATCAAGAAGATTATACAGAGAAGTTCAGTTGGCTTATTTGGTCAGTGATCATGAAAACCCAACCAATCATCCTATCTTTGCAATTCAAGAATATATTGGCTCCTGGATGTTGCATCTAAGTGATGAATCCATAGGTGCATTATAGGTGGAAAATGAGGTTTCAGTTTCTCCAAAACAGGTAGAACAAGATAGTATGTGGCAAATGTTTTTTGATGGCTCATCTTCTAAAGAAGGAGCAGGAACAGGAGTTCTTCTCATTTCTTCAGGTGGTTAGATGTTTTCCTTGATGTATAAGCTTGAATTTCAAACCACTAATAATATTGCTGAATAGGAGGCCCTAATCCTTGGATTGAGAGCTGCTAAAGATTTAAACATACAACAACTGGTTGTTTTTGGCGACTCCGAGTTGGTAGTTCAACAGATCAAAAATATTTATCAGGTAAAACAATCATTGTTAAAAGTTTATAGGAATGAAGCATGGGACCTTGTAGACAATTATTTTTCAGCATTCAACATTTCCTTCATTCCTAGGGCTCAAAATCAAACAACAGATTCTATAGCTCTACCAGCTACATATTTCAAAATTCCACAGCAAACTCAACTCAGATACCCAATTGAAATTAGGTACAGACCTTCACTACCTGATAACATAAAGCATTGGAAGGTATTTCAAGATGATCAAGAGATTAAGAATTTTTTGGAGCTAACATATGAATTTTCTACCTCCTTGATTGATGAAGAGCAGGATACTGAAGTGAGAGAGGTACATTCTTTTTCAGAAAATGTGATTGCAGAACATAATATAATTGAATTTAAAGGCAATTTAATTCCCAAAGGTTTAGTCCCTTTATAAAGATTATTTTCAAAGGATGATACCTTGTCTAGACCTATTGTGCAGTCTTCTGGGGAAAATATTAATAGCTGCAATATTGGGACTGAAAAGGACCCTAGAATGATCAAAATCTCCAAAAAACTTTCAGATGAAGAAAATAAAAAATATATCAAGCTTCTAAGGGAGTTTGTAGATATTTCTGCATGGTCCTATGAGGATTTGAAAACATATGACACCAGTATTATTCAGCACAAAATTCCGTTGAAACCCAATGTTAAGCCTTTCAAACAGAAGCTTAGAAGGATCAACCCAACTTTTTTACCAGTCATCGAAGAAGAGGTGAAAAAGTTATTAGATGCAAAAATCATTATACCTTTCAGATATTCTACTTGGGTTGCCAATTTAGTTCCTATAAGAAAAAAGAATGGCGAGATCAGGATTTGTGTGGATTTTCGCAATTTGAATAGGTCTTCTTTAAAGGATAACTACCCTTTACCTATGATAGACTAGATTATGCATAAGGTAGTTGGTGCTCAGAGAATATCAATGATAGATGGGTTCTCAGGTTATAATCAGATTGTTGTACAACCAGAAGATAGAGAGAAAACAACTTTTACTACTCCCTGGGGAACATTTATGTATGATAAAATGCTGTTTGGTTTGATGAATGTAGGTGCAACTTTTCAGAGGGCTGTGGACATAGCATTTGTTGGTGACAAGGAGAAATTTGTGGTGATTTACTTGGATGACATAACAGTATTTTTAGATTTAGATGAAAGCAATCTAAAGCATCTTAAACAAACCTTTTTGAAATGCAGAAAGTTTGGACTGTCTTTGAACCCAAAGAAATCTCATTTTTCCATGCAGGAAGGAAGGATTCTTGGTATTGCCTTAGCTGATGGAATCAAAATTGACCCAGAGCATGTGAAAGCAATTCTAAAAATTAGTATTCCAAGGAATAAAAAGATGTTTAGTCCTTCATTGGGAAAATTAATTTTCTCAGATGGTTTATTCCTAACTTTGCAGAATTTGTTAAGCGAATAACTAAGATGCTGAGGAAAGATCGGGAGGTAAGATGGACTCCGGAAGCTAGGTTATATTTTGAAAGAATAAAACAAGCCCTTACTGAAGCACCAGTTTTGGTAAGCCCATATTTTTCTAAAGATTTCATCACCTTTTATTTTGCTTTCGAGGACACTATAGCAGTGGTAGTCTTGCAGAAAATTCAGATGGTCTTGAACAACCTACTTCGTTCTTTAGCAAAACTTTAAGAGATTCCGAACTCAAATACAACACTTTGGAGAAGCAGGCCTATGCACTTATTAAAGCCCTAAAATTTTTCAGAATTTATTTGTTGCATTCAAAAGTCTTAGCATATGTTCCTAATGCAGCAGTAAAGGAGATCTTAACACAACCTGACAGTGAAGGAAAAAGAGGTCGTTGGATAGCAAAAATAATGGAATATGATGTTGATATCAAGACAACAAAATTTTTAAGGGCCAAGGTTTGGCTAAGTTGCATACATATTATAATTGTGAAGCATTAGGACTGAATTCTATATTTAATGAGTTATCTGAAAAGAAAAATCACGGCATGAAAAAGAAAAGGAACAGGTTTGTCAGAAGTATGTTGACTCAGCTCGGTACAGTGACATAGTATATTTTTTTTTATTTCTACAATCTCCACCAAACTTAGATAAGAGAAAATTCAGATCTTTAAAGTTGAAGGCTATGAATTATTGTATTTCTAAGCACACTCTATCTTGGAAAGATCCAGCAGGTATTCTTCTCAGATGTGTTGATGAAGAAGAAGCAGATGCTATTACAACTGAAATGCATGGAGGATTTTGTGGTGGACATTGTTATTGGAAGGCTACGGCCTTTAAAATTTTGAGAGCAAGCTATTATTGGCCTATGATATTTTCAAATGTCTATTCACAGGTAAGAGCTTGTGTTGAATGCCAGAAGTTTGCAGGTAAGTAAAAATTGCTCTTGTTGCCTCTCAAACCTATTGCAGTTGAGGCACCCTTTCAGCAGTGGGGGTTAGATTTCATAGGTGAAATCAATCCACATTCCAGTGGTCAAAATAGATATATTCTAATAGCCACTGATTTCTTTACAAAGTGGGTAGAGGCAATTCCCACTAGGAGAGCAACTGAGCAGGTTATAATCAATTTTTTGGAAGAGAATATCTTGAGCAGGTTTGGTTTCCCAAAAAAGCTTCTCACAGACAATGATTTTTCTTTCAAATCTAAGGATATGGTACGTTTCTGTGAAAAACATGGAATCATTTTGAAACATTCAACTCCATATTACCCACAGGGTAATGGCCTGGCAGAATCCACAAATAAAAATATAATCAACAGTATCAAGAATCTTTTATCACAGAACAAGGCATGGGACAACAAGTTGAAATATGCTCTCTGGGATGATAGTGTCACTACAAAGAAAGCTATTGGTACTTCTCCATTCCAGCTTGTGTATGGGATTGAAGCAGTTTTTCCAGTGCAGCTTGGTTTACCTGTCATGAATTTTATGCAAGATAGTCTAGAAGAACCAAATGAGGTTCAAAGGAGGATTTTTCAGTTGATTGAACTGCAACAAGAAAGAGAGATACTCATTGAAAAAGCTCAAGTACATAAAGAAAAGGTAAAACATATGTTTGATAAGAAGATCAAAGACAATAATTTCTTTCCAGATGATTTGGTGCTTAGATGGGATGCACGTAGGGATGAAAAATAAAAACATGGAAAATTTTATCATCTATGGCTTGGGCCCTTAGAATTGTCAGAGTTTGGGGAATAATACATTTATTTTACAGAATCTGGAGGGTGATGAACTTGTAGGCCTAGTCAATGGGCGTTTTCTGAAACATTTTTATACAAAATAAGAGCTGAAGGAAACCTCTCACATTGTAAATACCGGTGAGTTTCAAATTTGCTTAAATAAGACTCCATCCCAATGGATTAGCAGTTGTTACATATCAGTTTTGGTTGAAAGAAATAAATGGAACTTGGTCTACAGTTCTTGGAAAATCACAAGGAAATGCCACCCCTAGACGGAGCCAATGTTAGTCCTAGGTTTGTCAACTATTTTCCTAGCTTACCAACTTATCTTAGACATTTTTCATTCCTTTTATTTTACCTTATTTCCTATGTTTTGGGTTGTTTGAATTTCATTTTAAAATTATTTCTCGCATCCTAGAAACATGTAAGTTTAGATTTAGCTCCCAATTTGATTAATTATTGAGTGCACTTATAATAAAACAAATGAAAATTGAAGTTTTAATCTTTGATTAGATAGGGTGTACGTACAAATGCAATTTGGCAGCGCATTTTATCATTTCCATGTACATGCACGCTGCTAGATTGCCAAGTTAGGGTATTGTGCAGATTTCAAAGCCTTATCAAACAATGATTGCGTTATTCAGTCTTTGGGACTTGCTCAAGCTAATAGGCCGACAGTTGGCTCTTTATTACACTTGTAAAAGAAACAGTACTATTCCATGTCCAAGAATCAGTTCGAACTTAATGCTATGTACCTCACTAATTGGGTATGAAACGATGATTGATATCTCTACAAGGTTTTCATGTTTCCTTCTTCGGCTTCTGTTCGTAGTATTTTTTCCATGGCCTCAAATTTAGTTATGGCTTCACAGAAGAAGCGTCGACCCATTGGTTCTAGCAGTAACCTGCTCAGACTCGAACCCCTAGATACCGACTGGATGAATAAAATCCCGTTAGCTGTTGCAAAATTGAAGGAAGCCGGCTGGTTTACCCTCTGTGAGAGAATTGAGGACCATAATACCGAGGTTACAAAGTATTTTTCTCAAAATATTAAAGGATCAGTGGTGAATCTCAATGGGTTCGAATTTCAAGTGACAGAGGAAACCATTGCACAAGCCATTGGCGTTGCTCCTGAAGGTGAGAGGTGGTTCAAAAGACAGTCGATTGATGAAGAGTTCAATCAATTTCTTATTCCTGCACATAGAAACCATGATTGGAGCCAAGGGATTCAAAGAACCTATTTGCTTGAAAGATGGTGTGACATTCTGCAGATCATTCAAAGATACATTACATGCAAGGGGAGGTTCGCCACTATTTACCTCTATCACATGTGGTTTCTCTAGCATATATCACGTAACAAAAGATTAAACTTACCCTATTATCTTCTGAAGAGATTAAGTAAGATGGCTATTAGGGTGCAGAATCATCCTGATTCTTCTAGTCATAGCATATTTCATCATGGATTGGTTAAATTGTTAATAACCGAAGAGCTAGAAAAGCATAAAATATCCTGGCCTCATTTTCTATTCTGGTCTGGTTTCAAAATTGAATCTGAAGAGCCTGAGGAGAGTAAAAAAAGGCAAACCCCTGTTAGGAAAAAAGGCATGAGGACTTCTTCCGATAAGAAGGAAGCTAATGTATCAAATGCTTACCCTGAGAAGGAAATATAAAATCAGCAGCAATTTAAATCTTTTGAGGAAGAGGTCACTATTCAAACTCCATCTAAGTTTGAGCATTGTAGATCGGAAGATGTAGGAATACAAGATTTTGACACATGTGAAAATTATGTTGTCAAAGAGAAAGCAGTTGTGGTAGATCAAAAAATGAATTCTTCTCATGGTAAACCTCTCATTCCTACAAAAAGTTCATCGAAACCTTTTGAAGTTTACCAAAGTCCTAAGACTCATTTTGTAAACAAATTAAGATTGAACATGAGGGTTGTGTTGGACCCAAATATTAAGAAGGATCATACTTTGGATGTGCCGGATTCTTCAGATGATGAGGAAGATAAAAGGGAAAAGTTTTTGGAATCAACACTAAATGAAGTACTGAATAACATTAGTCAGAGTTTGAAACAAGGTTCTGGATCTTGCTCCTAAAAATTGTCCTTGTAATTTTGATATTGAAGAAGACCTAGAAGAGAACACAACATCATTAATCTCAGATATTAAAGGGAAGGTTGTATTTGAATCTGAACCTGGTGAATCTTCAAAGAAACAAATGAATCTTGATAAAGACAATTTTGTAAACGAAATTCCTGAGGATTCAGATATCTTTATGATGGAGTTTGAAAGAGACAAACAGAAGAAGGAAATTGAGGAATTCAAGCTTCAAAATGAGCATGTAAATCAAATTAATGATGGTTTGGTGCAAGCAAATAGGATGCTGAAACAAGATTTGCAAGAGGTAAATAAGAACTATTTAGAGATGGTACAGGTGGCAAAGGAAGCAGTTAAAAGGAGAAAGTTGACACAAGAACATAATATTTAGCTTATCAGAGAGAAGGAAGAGATCGAGAAAAGGTTAACTTAACTTCAAAAAGAATGCAACCGATTACAAAAGAAGGCACATGCATTGGATGGGCTTGCTACGCTGGCTGAAGCAGCTAGAAGAATTTGATATGATAATATAGCTTAGTTAGAAAAGACACATGTCATAGTCAAGTAATTTTGAACTTTAATTTTGTTATTTTGTAGTTTTCTATTTTGGTACAATTCGATCCTAGGAAAGTGGGTCTAAAAACAACTTATCTTGGATTACTTTTCCTATATATTGTAAAGCTCTACTTAAACCATTTTTTTGGAGACACATGAGGGTCGACTATATACAAAGAACCAGTGTACAGTTTGATATACACATTATTATGTGAGGATTTATTTTCATGAAATGAATGACTTTTTGATCATTGGGAGCTAGGTTTAAAACTACATGTTGGATTAATGTTCCGTAGTTATGTTTGAACTGTTGTATGCACTTTTTATTTATATAGATGTCTTCTATGTGAATGGTTGTGTATACAAATCAATATTATTGCATAAAGATGTTTAAAATGTATTTTTGAACACCTGAATTCCATATGATGCAACGATTTTAAAACTGTTTGTTTTCTCTTCCTGTATCATCTATGATTTAAACCTGATTCCTATCCTTTGATTGGTTATTCCTTTCACCTTTTTATGTTCTATCCTTATGGATGCAATCATCTGATGTTTTCAAATCTTTTATTTCTCTATCTATGATTTAATGATTGTATTCTTGGCCCTTCATAGTTATCCAAAAATGAACAAAAACCAACTTTTAAACACTGAGGTGCCTAAACTCTACTTCCCTGCAGTCTAGTTGGCAGACTTTAGGACTAACAGAACGAAGGAGAAAAGAATCGTGCATGAGGGAACACATGAAAAAAGTCAACATAAACTCTATGCTTAGTGTTTAATAAAACTCTTGGTTGAGAATTTATCAAACTCCCAGCCTAGATTTTTAGCCAGTGACATCATCATATTTAAAAAAAAATCTCAGCTATGAGTTGAAAAAAAACTCCCATCCAAAATATTTTCTCTACCGAGAGTTTTTGGTCAACAAAACTTGTAAAATCTCCTATAGTTTTTTAAAGCCTGTAACTTTGGGAAGGTCAAACCCTGCAAATTTTAAACATTATTTGTTGAACTTGGTACCAATGGTTTCACCTTCAAATCTAGTTTGTAATGATATAAGAATTGTTTTTTTTTCATTATGAATTCATATTTACTAATAATGCTTTCTAAACTTTAGGGAATAGGAACTTTATTGTTATGAAAATCACCTAAAATGAAAATTCAATATCTCCAAATGGAAACACCAATTTGGATCAAGTCGAGGAAAAACAATGCTAAACAAAGAATCTAAGTGACTCCATTGCTTTTGAAAAACTATCACTCTTCTCTTCCTTTAACCCTCCTCTTTTCTAAATACCTTCAATCTTAGTCCCATCATCACCCTTACCAAAAAATGGGTGTGATCAACACATTGGTTACCATAGCCCTAAGAATCTCATATGTTGAACACCTTGAACAAGAGAGGCAGCACTTAATCAAAATTTTCCTAAATAGGGGTTACAAAGAATGGCAAGTTAAGAAGGAATTTTAAAATCTTGGGAAGACCTCAAAAGATCGGAAGAAGAATGAAATTGAACATAGGGTGATGATCCCTTATGTCCAAGGCACCTTCGAAAAGATTGGCAGAATTCTTAGGAAGAATCAGATTGGCACAAATTTTCAACCCCGAGTTCTATTAGAAGCCTCCTTAAATCAATCAAAGACCCTATTGATCCTATTTTACAAAAAGGTGTTTACAACATCCCATGCTCTTATGTCCTTAAGTACATTGGTCAGACTAGGAGGCATTTTCAAGTAAAAATCAAGGAACACAAGAAAGCTATCACTCACAATTGGGAAAAGGCCTCAGCATTAGCATAACATTCTAATAAAACTAAGAATCAAATGTGTATTGAAGACATGACGATCCTAGCCAAGAAAGAACACTTAATCAAAATACGTGTAAAAAAATCTTTAGAGATTGTGAAAGAAAACAAATGTCTCAACATGGATGATCGTCTTAAGCTGGACAAAGCATGGCTACCTTGAACCGGATTTTATGAGAAAAATGAAATGAATACACTATTATTATCAGATGCTTAACACAAAATAACAGAGATACAATAAAACTGGTTTTCTATTCAATAAGGGAATAAGCTAAAACTGTAAAATGCAACGTAAAACAAGCTTGCTGGAATGGTGGCAGCTTATCTCTGAGAAGAGATGTGATGGCTGTGCTCATTTCACAAGAAGATGGTTACAATGAGGCTCTCAAGGTCTTTTACAATAAACAGGAATGTCAAAAACCCTAGACATCCAAAAACCTAACCCTAGGAGATGAAGCGCCAAAAGTCATGTGGGCACTGTTTGGGTAAGTTAGTACATCAACTTCCTGGGGTTGTAATTTTTGCATACGATCTCCGTTTGGGGCGCTGTAATGTCCCTCCTATCCTACAAGGCTATGGAGAGGACACTAATAATAATACTGGACATCTAGTCCCATACTTAAACAAATAAGCATTCATATGAAATGTAGATGGAGAAATGCAAATGCATAAACATTTGAAAACACAGCAGAATTTGATTCCAATACACATCCATCATACATTCCATATTTTCATGCCATTCATCAATTTAAGCAATATCAAATTCGCAAATGAGAATACTTATCTTAAACCAAGTAATCCCTGAGAAACCAGCTACGCTTCTTCAACGTTCCACCCAACCGTAGGCCAGTGTGCTCCTTAATCTCTCAGCACCACTGCCACCCCCGAGCTGGGCATGATCTCCACAAGGAAAAAGGGGAAAACAAGCTCTCACATAGCCAAAGATACACCAGAATCAGCCAAGCCAATCAGCAGTTGGTTTTCTCAGGTTGCTAAGAGATGGGAAGAGGTGATTTACTAGGCTAGTGGCTCAACCATTGAGCTATGGATACTTCATTGGGCTCATCAAGCCAAATCTGTCCTCTTCCACTCCTGAATCTCCTACTCACGGGTTCAAACTAAACAGGGAGGGACATAACAGCTAGAAATGCAAGTGCTGGGCGTTTTTGCAGTAGGATGCCCAATGATGGGAATTCCACCAGTTCAGAAAAATGTGGGAAAGCCCAAAACGAAAATTGGAAAATGGGAAAATAACCCCAGGAGCATAATCGTTTACAGAAAAACGTCCATGGGCATTTTTGGGGCAAAAACGACCTCTATAAACCCCCAGAAAATCGTGATTCTCTTCTCCCAGCCACTATGCTAACCAAAAACGAGTTCCCAGGCATGGAAGAATGCAAAGAAATGGTGAAAACATGAAGGAAAAACCCCAGTTCGCCCCAGGCTGCGTGAGAGAGGAAAGACTGTGGTTCAGAATGGCTTGGGAAGGCAAAACGTGGGTGATTTCTTGCATTGCAAGCAAAAATTCGAATTCCCAGATTGATGGCTTGCCCATACCCGAAATTGGCTGCCATACCTCATCATTCCCAAGGCATTAACTGCCTCAACCAACTCTGGGAAGAATTTAGTGATTGGGGCATAAGCCAAAATGGGTAGTTGGGATCTCATGGATTTTCTCATTGACACATGGATTGACTCCATTGGCTCAAGGGTTTGGTTATTTTTCCTTCCTATTCCTTGTAAGATCATGCCCCATATTTTTGTTGCATTGCATCGCTGGTTGTGGGTTTTTTTTCATTAAAATTGCATATGTACATGATGTCCGAATTTACATTGTGCACGGCTAGTACAAGAACCATATGCATCTATTCTATTTGCTGATACATAACATGATAAATCAATGGCAGGTCCTTGGCCTTGAGCTCCTCACCATGACTATATAACAATATTTACATCATTTACAATATTAATGCAATAGGGTCAAGATGGGGACATTACATTCCCTTCCCCTTGGAATAACACCGTCCTCGATGTTCCAACACTTCGGAAAATAAATACCCACTTTACATATGTCCAAAATTCACAAAATGTGTTAGGTTTGTCCTGCATTTCACCTTTTACTTGGGTTTTTCAGGACTAAGTCCTTTGGTCTTTACAAACTGCTCTTGCTGGCTGTGACCTTCTAGCTCTACATGAGGACATCATTCCAAAACAATTCCTTCCTTTTCTTTTCCTTCCAACAGGTCCACGAACCTGGGGAATTTACTGTTGCTACCCTCTCGATATTCTCTTATTGGGTAGTCACGGAGGCAATGATTTCCTCCACATCCCCAACATTTCATTGGTGGCTTTACCTTTTCCCGGTCCATTTCCTTTGAGTCTTCCCACCTGGAATGTTTCTTAATCAGACGATTGGATGAATGCTTCTTCATTGATCCACTTTCCTTTCCCTTGCTGATTGCTCCCAGAATGATTTTTACCTCTTTTTGCAGACGAATAGAGTCCTGCAAAGCCTCATGGTTTATCTCATTCTGTTGCCTCTGTAGCTTGAGCATCTCCCCAAGATTTTCTTGGGTCCTGGCAATTGTTTGAAGAAGACTTTCAGCCAACTCTAATAGCCCTCGGTCTGCTGCCATGGTCAATGGGCACAACTGAACACACTTTGCTTACTAGCAACACTTTCTTGTGCCGGCTGCAACCAATTGTTTCACTTTCTTACCTGTGAAATTCATCATGGGAATTCTTTGTTACGACAAGCATAACATAAACATTAAGATAAGTCAATTATTTTTCCAATTGACATGGAATGTCCATGCTTTATTCATGGGAATTCCACACTTTTCATGCTTCCCCAACATACACATGAACTCATTCATGTTCATCCTTTCACAGGAAATTTATTATTTCAACATTCACAATTCATCTCAAGCAATTAAACACAATCTATTTTCAACCATGATATGCATTCAACGATCTTTTGTTTTATAAATGCTTCAATCAAAAGGAAAGAGAAGAGTAGGGGTTTCTCCCTCTTAGTCTTGTTCTATTATGGAGCTACACCATCGTTGTGGTTTCATGCTCCTTAGTCTCTTTCACTTCAATGTGAATGCTTGAATTGCCCTTTCTTGGCTATGACACTTTAGTGTCTAAGGTTTGTCTAATGCCTTTCAACTAGGGAACCCTTCCCCATTGTTGCTTACAAAACCTTTGGCTGCTAGGAACCACACAGTTCCACTAGCACCATCTTTCATTACCGCTCGTACTGAGCTCTCTTTAGGACGGTCACATGTCCACATGCATCCTCCATATGCTTTCATAATCCTTGCTTCCAGCAATACCTACACTCAAACATTGAATCAATTCACATGTTTAGTTCATTTTCATAGGGTTTATCTCTAAACAAGAGTTTAGGAAATCATAACCAAATCATATACACACGTGTATTCATAAGAAAGAAGCTGCAAGGTAACTGAATACTTATCTGTATTGGATGTCTTTACTTTATTCGACGGGATCCTTCTTTGCTTTACGAGCCTTATATTTCCCGTGAACACAATAACGAATGTTGGGCCAGCATGTAGGCTACTCCACAATCATTCGAATAGGAAATCCCAGGCCAGTACGCCGGCTGGGTTTATCAATCATTTCCTTTAGCAATATGCTAGGCCAGTGCTCCGACTGGTTTTATCAATTGTTTAAGGGGTGTTGGGCCAGCATACACGCTTCTCTACCATATCAAGTAGTTAATGCCCAACTAGTCACTCTCTGGACTTATCAAGGACTTTATAGCGTTCAACCAGCTACTCCCTGGATTTATTAATAATTTATATCGCCCACTCATTTAATCTCTGGATTTACCAGCAATTTATAGTCTTTCAGGGTCTTGCATTCCTGTAATGACCAAGGTTTCCAACAAAGAAACAATAGTGTATCAGCTTAGCTATTAGAAGACTTATACCTGAAATCTTCATTATTCCAAACAAGACATAAATGAAAACGAATACTTATATGTATTGTGCGTTTCCCCTCTAGTCCACAGGATCCTGCTTCGCTTTGCAAGCCTTGGGATCGCCTATGGACTTGGATATAGCTAATGCTTAACCAGTACGCCTCCCCATCGGCTGGATTTACCAAGCATTTGGTAGTGCCCAACCAGTCCCATACCTGGTTGGCCCTCTCCAATGCCGAGCCAACACATTCGTCTGGGTCATCGACCAATGGAAGGAAACTGCGCCACCGGCCATTATAGGTCAAGGCTCTACTATGGAGCCATAGGAATCTTAGGGTTTTCAGTCATTCCTTGGTGCCCGCCCTCCCATTGCTGTCCCAGTAGAGATTTTATGCCTTTACCAATGCCACCACACCTTCTTGCGCCGTAACCCTTCACACACATCAACTCTTCATTTATACAAGGATGCCACTCCTTCTCTTGTGCAAATCGGTGGTTCCTTTTAGGAACCTTATAGGTGACTTTCTTGACTGCAGGTTAACATGACCCCCACTCACACAAGGATGATACTTTCTCTTATTTCACATCTCTTCGGGCCTATCCATCCCTTCTGGTAATATTTCACATGAGCATAGAAAGGTTTCCAATTCCCATACAGTCCCTTTGTGTACCCTTCTTCACTTTCCCCTTTAATGTGCAGTATCAATCTGCATCTGTGTAGGCTGACAATACAAGAAGGATAAGCAAGCTCATCAGTATTGCTGTTCAATTCTTAACCACATTCCATATCGTTCACTACCAAGTATTGAAACACCAGGAATGCGTCCATTCCCTTAGGGTGTAGTCAATATTGAAAACCCTACCATGACCCAGCACCATAAAAGGTGTGCACCCCCTTTCTGATGTGTGCCATGTAGGCCCTAATCATACTCTAGCAGTTTGCAATGATATAAATAAGATAGAGCATGCTCTGCATATTAACCCTAATAATTTAGACATTCATGTTCTTGTCTAGGGTCACATAATACTCATTCATTTTGCATATGTGTCTCACATGCCTTCTGGGCATATCTTTACCATCTCACTTTCATGGTTTACCGACATGCGGTTTGGCTGAGACATTATCAATGACGTTTTACCCGAAACCCATTTCCAAAGCATGGGGTCTTTCCCATCTGGTTTGGATTCTGCAGGCCATCACACATGATCTTCCTACAATGTGTCATCCTGGCACACTTTATCAAATAGCCAAATAGTCAGCAACATTTAGCAATAAGCTTCAAATATGATTGTTCCATAACCAATCAATAGCATTAACAATTAAATTCAATACGAATTTACAATTCTGTCTCCTACAGATATTGATTTGCTTAGCAATAAGGCCCTCCTCATATTGTTTGGCTCTTGTAAGTGGTATCACTCTGCCCATTATGGTCTCACCCTTGCTACCACACATGAACATCCACCTACAACATGTCCTCCTGACACAATTCTATATAAGCCCAAACAGTCATTAGCAATTATAAGCAGATTCTCAAATCTGAAATTTGTAAATATGTTTTCCTACAGAAATTAGATTTGCAACTATGAGACTATTCTCATAAACTTAAACCAGACAATTTTCAGATTTGTTTCATGAATAAATTTACAACCATGAGAACCTTCTCATAACGTTTGGCTTCTGCACATGGTAGATCTCAGTATTTACTATGGACTTATCCTCATTGCCATACGCAAGACCTTTCTTCCTGAAAACTGAAACTTCAATAAGCCAAACACGTTGTGAGTATCTACGCCCATAATCATTCATTGCCATAATAGTTACTGAAGTGATCTCAGAATTATAATACTCCAAAATTCAAACACCTTCAACTGTTTAACATTTGAAATGTAATGAAACATATATACATTTCTATATATGCATCACTATCACAATAAAATTGCAAGACATAGTCACACTATCCATGCAATTTAAATAACTATAGATACTCATTACTTCCTTTCCATGCAGCTCTGTCCTTCCAACAGAGTGCTCTGGTAGCCCATCACATGTCTACCTTCTTCATGCAGTCCTTCTCCTGCATTCATAGCAGCTTATGGAATGGTCTCAGGATTAGCAATAGCCCACCATTTCATCTATTATCTAACTGCATTGAAACATATATATGTCACACCCATGCATCCACACGATGCATTTCAACATGCGCACCTACACATGCATGCATATTTACTACATTTACCGAATATTTCAATGCATATCTCTTCAATGTCATCTTGCATGATTTCATGAATACTATGCATTCAATCATACTATGGCCTAACCATGATTACTGCATACATCATGCACTACCATGACAGGTCCATAAGTCCTCAGTTGCTTTGGTTGTTAAACTCACAACCAATCTTCACCAATTGCATGACATGAATTCATATGAATGCATTGAGGTTTCTAGAAACTATAGGGTGTAAGGCTTCTTGCCTTCATTTACTCACACCTCACCATACTTGGTGGGTTGGCATTCACATTTAGGCACTCAATACCACATGCAAACCAAATCATCATAGTTTAACAGTAGTTGAAGGAATCTTACCAAATCCTCCTTCAACATTCATGCAACTAAGCATAAATAACCATTACCTGCATGGCTGTCATTAACATCACTTGATGTTACTTGATCAGTTGGCCTCTTACCAAGGCTACTTCGTCCTTTTTCCAATATCATGATCACAGATTTGTTGCACCATCCTCTCTTCATAAGGTTGTATGCAACGATCATCATCCACATCCTTAGCCATGCTTCAGTTGTCTCTGGTCCTACAAGCAATGAGAACACAACTTAATTATTAACAACCACCATCATTTGATCTTAAGTGGCTCATTGCATATGTAAATCCTCACTTTTTTTTTTTACCACTATGCAATATCATATACATGCAAAAACATTTTCACATGCACTTGTGCAATATGCCCTCTATCTATCCCTTTTGCATTTCCAGCATTCCTTATGCCATAACTTTCAGTATAGACATATCAGGAAATATAAATATAATAGCAATGGAGGAGTTAAGGAATTCTCCCTTTATCAACACTGCCTTGCTGCTCCCATTGCTCTTCTGCAAGGCATATTACAGCCAACTACTCTTAATGCAATTTCTGCTTTTCATTCCTAAGTATAGAGAATGCATTTCACACTTTCAACGACTGTCTTCTGGGGGACGACGGGGGTCAAGGGGGCTTGCCCCCTTGTGGTCAAGGACAGCGCCCTCATTTTTTTATTTTATTTTTAGAAATCAACTCGCGGTTTCGGGGCGATTCACAGAACGCTTCCACAATTGCGGAGAAATTCGTCGAATGCTTCCGTAGTTATGGAGCAATTCACCGAATGCTTCCGCAGTTTCGGAGCGATTCACCGAATGCTTCCGCAGTTGCAGAGCAATTCGCTGAATGCTTCCGCAATTTCAGAGCGATTTGCCGAATGCTTCCGCAATTGCGGGGCGATTCGCGGAACCCTTCCACAATTTCGGTAGACATTCCGGGAATTCTTTCCGCAGTTGCGGAAGACTTTTCGAAATTCTTTCCGCAGTTGGGGGGCGGTTCGCGGAACCCTTCCACAATTTCAGAAGACATTCCGGAATTCTTTCCGTAGTTGTGGAAGACTTTCCGCAGTTGCGGGGCGGTTCGTGGAACCCTTCCGCAAATTTCGGGCCCACTCGCTGAACTCTTCCGCGTTGCAAACGATTCGCAGAATCCTTCCACAGTTTCGGAAGAGAATTCCTTCCACAATTTCGAAAGAGAATTCCTTCCGCACTTTCGGAAGAGAATTCCTTCCGAAATTGCGGAAGGAATTCTCTTCCGAAACTACGGAATGATTCTGCGAATTGTTCCGCAACGCGGAAGAGAATTCCTTCCGAAAATCTCCTTTCGACGCCGAACACTTTCAAAATTTTTCCGCTGTTTCGGAGTAGTTTGTCGAATTAGTCCACGTTGCGGAACAACTCGCAGAATCCTTCCGCAGTTTCGGAAGAGAATTCCTTCCGCAATTTCGGAAGAGAATTCCTTTCGCACTTTCGAGCAGAACTCATAGAAACTTAGAAAATTTTTGAAATTGAAAAATTTTGAAATTTTTTCTTAATTATCAGTGCTGAGCAGGAAGCATACTTACCTCTGCACCTATGATAGGTAGCCCCATAAAATCCCAATGCTGCAACCAGCAGCTCTGATACTAGATGTAATGTCCCTCCTATTCTACAAGGCTATGGGGAGGACACTAATAATAATACTGGACATCTAGTCCCATACTTAAACAAATAAGCATTCGTATGAAATGTAGATGGAGAAATGAAAATGCATAAACATTTGAAAACACAGCAGAATTTGATTCCAATACACATCCATCATACATTCCAGATTTTCATGCCATTCATCAATTTAAGCAATATCAAATTCACAAATGAGAATACTTATCTTAAAACAAGTAATCCGTGAGCAACCGGCTACGCTTCTGCAATGTTCCACCCAACCGTAGGCCAGTGTGCTCCTTAATCTCTCAGCACCACTGCCACCCCCCGAGCTGGGCATGATATCCACAAGGAAAAAGGGGAAAACAAGCTCTCACATAGCCAAAGATACACCAGAATCAGCCAAGCCAATCAGCAGTTGGTTTTCTCAGGCTACTAAGAGATGGGCAGAGGTGATTTACTAGGCTAGTGGCTCAACCATAGAGCTATGGATACTTCATTGGGTTCATCAAGCCAAATCTGACCTCTTCCACTCCTGAATCTCCTGCTCACAGGTTCAAACTAAACAGGGACGGACATAACAGCCAGAAATGCAAGTGCTGGGCATTTTTGCAGTAGGATTCCCAATGATGGGAATTCCACCAGTTCAGAAAAATGTGGGAAAGCCCAAAATGAAAATTGGAAAATGGGAAAACAACCCTAGGAGCATAATCGTTTACAGAAAAACATCCATGGGCATTTTTGGGGCAAAAACGACCTCTATAAACCCCCAGAAAATTGTGATTCTCTTCTCCCAGCCACTATGCTAACCAAAAACGAGTTCCCAGGCATGGAAGAATGCAGAGAAATGGTGAAAACGTTGAGGAAAAACCCTAGTTCGCCCCAGGCTGCGTGAGATAGGAAAGACTGTGGTTCAGAATGGCTTGGGAAGGAAAAACGTGGGTGATTTCTTTCCTTAATAGCAAAATTCGAATTCCCAGATTGATGGCTTGCCCATACCCGAAATTGGCTGCCATACCTCATCATTCCCAAGGCATTAACTGCCTCAACCAACTCTGGGAAGAATTTAGTGATTGGGGCATAAGCCAAAATGGGTAGTTGGGATCTCATGGGTTTTCTCATTGACACATGGATTGACTCCATTGGCTCAAGGGTTTGGTTATTTTTCCTTCCTATTCCTTGTAAGATCATGCCCCATCTTTTTGTTGCATTGCATAGCTAGATGTGGGTTTTTTTCATTAAAATTGCATATGTACATGATGTCCAAATTTACATTGTGCACGGCTAGCACAAGAACCATATGCATCTATTCTAATTGCTGATACATAAAACGATAAATCAATGGCGGGGCCTTGGCCTTGAGCTCCTCACCATGACTAAATAACAATATTTACATCATTTACAATATTAATGCAATAGGGTCAAGATGGGGACATTACAGGCGCTCGGTAACCCATTGGAAAGCTCTAACCGAGATTTACAACATTTGAATGGGCCCATATGCATGCCAAGGGCAACCATTTGGCCGCCCAAATCGCCAAAAAAGGTCGTTTAGGGGCTCAAAATGGCCCCGGAAGTTCAGGACCCGAAAAACTACTAAAAATAGCACAATACCAAAATTGCCAGAAAACTGTTATGAGCCAGTTGGAAAGCTGGGTGGCCATCGATATCCACCTGGATCAATCCTCCCTCCTTAAGAAGCAATGGTCTCCATTGCGTTAAGTTCCCCCATCAGATGAGGAAATTTCTGCTGAATTTGGCCCCGGGTGAGTAACTTGCCTTGGTGCAGCAGCTGCCCTGCTTTGACAACTCGACAAAGCTGGATCCTTTGATGTCAAGTGCCCTTGATCTGTGTGTCTGCAATATGATCACTAGATGCTTGTTGTAGGCACTCATGGTTGATCCGGATTTTATGAGCAGAATGAAATGAATACACTATTATTATCAAATACTTAACACAAAATAACAGAGATACAACAAAATTGGTTTTCTATTCAATAAGGGAATAACCTAAAACTGTAAAATGCATCAGAAAACAAGCTTGCTGGAATGGTGGCGGCTTATCTCTGAGAAGAGATGTGACGGCTGCGCTCATTTCGCAAGAAGATGGTTACAATGAGGCTCTCAAGGCCTTGTACAATAAAAAGGAATGTAAAAAACCCTAGACATCCAAAAACTTAACCCTAGGAGATAAAGCGCCAAAAGTCATGTGTGCCCCGTTTGGGTAAGTTAGTACATCAACCTCCCATGGTTGTAACTTTTGCATACGATCTCCGTTTGGGGCGCTCGGTAGCCCGTTGGAAAGGTCTATCCGATATTTACAACTTTCGCATGGGAATAAAAGTATGCCGATGGCAACCATTTGGCCCCCCAAATCGCCAAAAAAGGTCGTTTAGGGCCTCAAAATGGCCCCGGAAGTTCAGGACCCGAAAAACTGCTAAAAATAACACAATACCAAAATTGTGAGAAAACTGTTTTGAGCGAGTTGGAAAGGTGGGTGGCCGCCAATATCCACCTGGATCAATCCTCCCTCCTTAGGAAGCAATGGTCTCCATTGCGTTGAGTTCCCCCATCAGACGAGGAAATTTCTGTTGAATTTGGCCTCGGGTGAGCCACTTACCTTGGTGCAGGAGCTGCTCTGCTTTGACAACTCAATAAAGCTGGATCCTTTGATGTCGAGTGCCCTTGATCTGTGTGTCTGCAATATGATCACTAGATGCTTGTTGTAGGAAGTCAGGGTTGATCCATATTTTATGAGCAGAACGAAATGAATACACTATTATTATCAGATGCTTAACACAAAATAACAGAGATACAGTAAAACTGGTTTTCTATTCAATAAGAGAATAAGCTAAAATTGTAAAATGCAGTGGAAAACAAGCTTGCTGGAATAGTGGCGACTTATCTCTGAGAAGAGATGTGACGGCTGCGCTCATTTCGCAAGAAGATGATTACAAAGAGGCTCTCAAGGCCTTTTATAGTAATCATGAATGTCAAAAACCCTAGACATCCAAAAACCTAACCCTAGGAGATGAAGCGCCAAAAGTCATGTGGGCCCCGTTTGGGTAAGTTAGTACATCAACTTCTTGGGGTTGTAACTTTTGCATACGATCTCCGTTTGGGGCACTCGGTAGGCCGTTGGAAAGGTCTATCCGAGATTTACAACTTTTGAATGGGGCCATTTGCATGTTGTGGGCGACCATTTGGCCCCCCAAATCGCCAAAAAAGGTCGTTTAGGGCCTCAAAATGGCCCTGAAAGTTCAGGAACCGGAAAACTGCTAAAAATAACACTGCCAAAATTGCCAGAAAACTATTTTGAGCCAGTTGGAACGGTGATTGGCCACCGATATCCACCTAGATCAATCCTCCCTCCTTAGGAAGAAATGGTCTCCATTGCGTTGAGTTTCCCCATCAGACGAGGAAATTTATACTGAATTTGGCCTCGGGTGAGCCACTTGCCTTAGTGCAGCAGCTGCCCTGCTTCAACAACTCGATAAAGCTAGATCCTTTGATGTCGAGAGCCCTTGATCTGTGTGTCTGCAATATTATCACTAAATGCTTGTTGTAGGCTGTCAGGGTTGATCCGGATTTTATGAGCAGAACGAAATGAATACACTATTATTATCAGATGCTTAACACCAAATAACAGAGATACAGTAAAACTGGTTTTCTATTCAATAAGGGAATAAGCTAAAACTGTAAAATGCAGCAGAAAACAAGCTTGCTGGAATGGCGGTGGCTTATCTATGATAAGAGATGTGACGTCTGTGCTCATTTCGCAAGAAGATGGTTACAATGAGGCTCTCAAGGCCTTTTATGATAAAAATGCATGTCAAAAATCCTAGACATCCAGAAACCTAACCTTGGGAGATGAAGCGCTAAAATTCATGTGGGCCTCGTTTTGGTAAGTTAGTACATCAACTTTCCAGGGTTGTAACTTTTGCATACGATCTTCATTTGGGGTGCTGGGTAGCCCGTTGGAAAGGTCTATCCGATATTTACAACTTTCAATTGTGTTCGAATGCATGCCAGGGGTAGCCATTTGGCCCCCTAAGTCACCAAAAAAGGTCGTTTAGGGCCTTAAAATGGCCCCGGAAGTTCAAGACCCGAAAAACTGCTAAAAATAGCACAATACCAAAATTGCGAGAAAACTATTTTGAGCCAGTTGAAAAGGTGGGTGGCCACCGATATCCAACTGGATCAATCCTCCCTCCTTTGGAAGCAATGGTCCCCATTGCGTTGAGTTCCCCCATCAGATGAGGAAATTTCTGCTGAATTTGGCCCAGGGTAAGCCCCTTGCGTTGGTGTAGGTGCTGCCCTGCTTTGACAACTCGATAAAGCTGGATCCTTTGATGTCGAGTGCCCTTGATCTGTGTGTTTGCAATATGATCACTAGATGCTTGTTGTAGGAAGTTAGGGTTGATCTGGATTTTATGAGCAGGATGAAATGAATACACTATTATTATGAGATGCTTAACACAAAATAACATATATACAGTAAAATTGGTTTTCTATTCAATAAGGGAATAAGCTAAAACTGTAAAATACAGCAGACAACAAGCTTGCTGGAATGGTGGCAGCTTATCTTTGAGAAGAGATGGACGACTGCGCTCATTTCGCAAGAACATGGTTAAAATGAGGCTCTCAAGGCCTTTTACAATAAACATGAATATCAAAAACCCTAGAAATCCAAGAGCCTAACCCTGGGAGACGAAGCGCCAAAAGTCATGTGGACCCCGTTTGGGTAAGTTAGTACATTAACTTCCCGGGTTTGTAACTTTTGCATGCGATCTCTGTTTGGGGCGCTCGGTAGCCCGTTGAAAAGGTCTATCCAAGATTTACAACTTTCGAATGGGACCAAATGCATGCCAATAATAACCTTTTCAGCCCCCAAATCGGCTGAAAAAGGTCGTTTAGGGCCTCAAAATGGCCCCGGAAGTTCAGGACCCAAAAAACTACTAAAAATAACACAATACAAAAATTGCCAGAAAAGAGTTTTGAGCCAGTTGGAAAGGTGGTTGGCCACCAATATCCACCTGGATCAATCCTCCCTCCTTAGGAAGCAATGGTCCCCATTGCATTGAGTTCCCCCATCAGATGATGAAATTTTTGCTGAATTTGGCCACGGGTGAGCCACTTGCCTTGGTGCAGGAGCTGCCCTACTTTGACAACTCAATAAAGCTGGATCCTTTGATGTCGAGTGCCCTTGATCTGTGTGTCTGCAATATGATCACTAGATGCTTGTTGTAGGCAGTCAAGGTTGATTCGGATTTTATGAGCAGAACGAAATGAATACACTATTATTATCATATGATTAACACAAAATAACAGAGATACAGTAGAACTCGTTTTCTATTGAATA